>JAVKPL010009611.1:0-378592 GCA_032173675.1 Gastrolobium villosum
TAATAAAATTTAGGATTTTATATTTCTCATTCAACATGAAAATTGAATTCTAATGTTGTAGAGACAAAAAATATGTGGGGACCCGTATGTTAGAAAAAAATTATATATAGAGCAGGATATTTGACACAAAAATTGAAGAGTACGTAGGAAAATTCGAAATTCTGATGTTAAATGAGAATTATAAAACCTAAAATTTAATATAAAAATGTCACAGTACCTAATATTTTTCCATAGCGGAAGCCCCTTTTAGATTTTTCCATAGTGGATGCCCCTTTTAGATTTTTCCATAGTGGATGCCCCTTTTAGATTTTTCCATAGCGGAAGCCCCTTTAAGATTTTTTTTCATATTTCTGTGGTAGATGTTGATTCTTTGGCAGGCAATAGTATCTAAAAGTACAACTGAAAAAATATATACACGGTCATTGGAAACATACATATTTCTGTGGTAGATGTTGATTCTTTGGCAGGCAATGGTATCTAAAAGTACAACTGAAAAAATATATACACGGTCATTGGAAACATACAGGTTGTTCATGATAATTATGATTCATTCCTTTAAATTTTTTATTTTTTTTAAGAATAAACACTTTTTGGTTCTGGCAATGTCTATGAAATCCTTTTTAGTCTCTGGCAATAAAAAGGACTAAATTGGTCCCTAAAATTATGAAATAAGGGTCACTGTAGTCCTTCTGTCAATTGTAATAAGTACTCCTTGGTCCTTTTTTCACCATTTTAGGGACCAATTTGGTCCTTTTTTATTTCCAGGGACTAAAAAGGATTTCGTGGATATTGCTAGGGACCAAAAAGGGTGTTTACCCTTTTTTTAATTCCCGTATAGGACGTTTGGTTGAGGAGAATTTTTTTGAATATTAAAAAAATGTAATTACTAGAAAAATAATTGGAAAGTGAGTTTAGTAGAAAAATGAAAAAAAAAGTTGTTTGGTTAGACGAAATATTACTGGATAAATTGATTAAAGTTTTGTAAATTTATGTTTGGTTGAGTGTAAAATATTAATGGGAAAGTATAAAATGACAAATACAACCCCATAAAAAAAGTGAAATTTTGGCACTTTAGATGAGGGTATTTTAGTCTACTAGTAGGTTACACTTTTGCCATTTAGCTAGCTAAATATAAAATACAACCCTCAAGTTTTCTTTCTAAATAGTAACTTTGTCTTGCTTTCTATTAACAAATAAGGAATACTGTGCAAATACAATACCTAGGAAAATTTTGTAAAACCATCTACCAAACATTGCTTTCTTACTTTGCCAATTTGATTTGCATAGGTAAATTTTAAGAAATCTTCGACCAAACACCACCTTAGTTATTTTAGCTCTTAATACAATATCATTCAAGTCATATAAAATTATTTTAATTTTAAAATGAATCCTCTAAATGATAGAATGATAATGAAATACACAAACTAAGGGTGCTCGGATTAAATTAATTTTTGAAGTAAAAATTATTTAATCAAATTTCTTCGGTTTAATCATAAAATCATTCATTTGGTTTGAATTTTTTTTCAAATCCGATCCGATCCAAACCGATTTTGGATTGGATTGGATTGGATTTGATCGGTTTTCGATTTTTTGAAAAACCTACTATTTGTATGGTAATTATTGTGCAAATAACATATATTTTTGTATGTATCGGCTTTGTAAAATTTATATGATGATTATTGTGCAATCTAGAAGTATGGTACAACAAAAAGTTAAATTATCATCTTTTACTTCCAACAAAAAATTTATAATATGATTGTCTGAAATGAGAAGTAACCTAAATTTTTATAATATGGAGTAGATGTCGTACAACAATCACCCATGTAATAAAAGTATATTATGTATCTTACAAAAAAAAAAAACATAACATAGATCAAGCAAAACCACTTTTTCAAACATGATGAATTAATGGGTCTTGAATTTAAAATTGTGAAAAATGTTTCTGCAGTTAATGCAGATAGGTTATCTGCATTTATTCTCAAAACGACGTCGTTTTGGTGTTAAAATCTTAAAAAATTATAAATATAAAGACTATTATAACCCTGAAATAAATTAAAATTACAAAAACACCATGATTTCCGTCTCAAAACGACGTCGTATTGGGCTTACTGCAGATAAATTATTTGCAGTAACTGCCGAAAAAGCGAACCCTTTAAATTTTTGCTATATGATTTTTGGGGTATGTTGAGAAAATGCTCAAATAGATAGATGGTAAGGTTGAGGAATCACTTGATCGGTTTGGATTGGATCTATTTTCACCAAACCATCCAAAAATCGATCCAATTCAATTCAATTTTGCGAATTTTTTTAAATTTTTGATTTTTAGATTTTTGATTTTTTGACTTAATCACCGCAGTTTGAATCGGTTTGAATCATTGATGAATATTCCTACGATCAACCAATAGAATGATAACGGTATACACCATGAATCAGCATTTATGAAAGGGTTTTATAAGAGTTATGTTGTAGAAAAAGTGTTTGTGTTATGTTATAGAGATTCGTTTTGCGTGCTGGAATTTTTTTTTTGCTGCGGGCCCCATAAAATATTATGAGTGTAGGAAATTTTTGCTAATCATATTAAATTATAGATGATAAACTTTTATGAAATATGAAAAACATTCAGATGGTTCGATCCTTTTTTTTTTTTTGGGGTACAAGTTCGATCCTCTTGTTTTTATTTCTGGAATCCGGTTCCTATTTGACACCTAATAGACAAGTGCATCATGACCTTACACTGATCCATCCTCTTCTCTTAAGAGCACTACTACAGTGCTAGCTAGTAGCTAGAGCTCGATAGTCAATATATTTATGATTGCCATCGAAAACTACTGGCTAGAACAAATGCACTCCTTTGCCTCAAGAGTCAAAATAAAGCGATTTGATTTGACAATTGGTAGAGAGCGTGAAAGCAACACGATTCATGCACATACCCAACACTTTGCCAACCAAAAAAGTGAGAAAAATGTTTTATTTTTAGTGGAAGATAAAATGTAAAATAGGTATACTTCAAAATTTAAGTGTGAGTTTATACCAAAATAAATAAATAAATTGTGAGTCATAAAGTTTCATATTAGCTACAAGTGAATTATATTACACCCTTTGAATTAAGTCACATTAATTTAAAAATATCCATCTCTATTACGTAGCATTCCAAAACACTGTCATTTGCATGCGAGATTGTCGTATTTTATTAAGATATTATCTGAATTTTTACTCGTATAATTTTTAAGTATAATGGATATTAATGCATTGCATCATTTGTGAAGGGAATACTTCCATTTCGAAAGGAATACTCAATACACAAAAAGGTTGAGGGTAGAATGATGCAATGTTTTTTCCACTTGTCATAAAACTCCTACATAGCTAATGCTTTGAAAGTCTTACATAGAGGAATTATTAATATTATTAGTTTATGTAACAATAAGATACATCCAACCAGTTAAATTTAAAAAATATTATCCTATTTAATGTTTTTGTAATTTAATAAATTAAATCATACTTATGCTATAAATTTACAAATGAAACCTTGGTTGAGCGAGTTTATGTTTTGGTGCTCACAAAATTTGCTGTAAACTAACGTCAGCTATTCCAATATGCTACTTCCTATGAGAGGAGAAGATTTTATTGTGGGGCGGGATCATGGTGGTCTCTCCCAAAAATAGACAAAAAAAGGGAAGGAGAGGGAAAAAATAAAAAAGAAAAGAAAAAAATAGAAAAAAATTTCCATTTATAAAAGAGAGATCTCTAAATAAATGGTGGGTCTGAAAGATGTTAAATTTTTTCCTTCGAAAGACTAAGGTATATTGATAGTCAAGCTCTACACATCAGCTGAGGTGTATGAAAGCTGAATTGTATACTCCAATGATTAGAGTTGAGAATGAAGTTGTACTTGACATTTGTGAGTAAATAGAGGGTTCCACAAATTTTTTACTCAGGGTTCTACAAATTCAAAATATATTTAATTTCTATTATTATTATAATTTTACATTTAATTTTATTATGAAATTGTTTCATAAATATAAAGGTGAAGTGTTTAATTTAAGGGAAAAGCTACTATCAAATAATATGAACCAAAATAATTTTTTCTCGTAGGAGAAAGATGCACGTGGGACCATACATATAATAAATCTAAAAACAAAAAAGATTGGTGTGGAAACCAATGCATCAGCTAGTTAAATTTTATTCTAGTTTTCCTCTTAATTTAATTCGCAAATGTTCGTATTTAAGGATGAGTTTTGTTATTTAAACTTTTTTTGTCAGTATAAATCCTTACGTTTTTTTTTTTGGTGAAAAATAAAAATATATTTATTGATATTCTCGAAAATCACTTCAGAATAAATAGTTTAATCAGTTGGGAGAAAATTGATAAAGATTGACTTAAGTAATGATTTTTGGAAACAAGAAATTAAAAGTAGATTTATTTCTTAAATAAATAAATATCTAATTATTTTGATTTTAGTAGTTAAAAATCTTAACAAATTTAAATTTGTAAATACATTCTTATTTGCTTTTATAGACATATTTATTTAGAGGAAGATTATACTTATAACTTTTTTTGCTTACAACCTCTTATAACACAATCTTAATCGTTAATTTTCGTCAATCTAACGGTTATAATTTATTAGATTATAATTATTAAATTCCAATAAATTATAACCATTTGATTGACAAAAATTAACGATTAAAATTGAGTTATAAGAACTTATAAGTGAAAAAAGTTATAAATATAATATCCTTCTTAAAACATTACTCTTAACTTTCAACTTAACATATGGAAACCTTTACAAGATTAAGAAGTTAAATATAAAACAAAGCATTTATAAAAAGGATTATCCTTTTCACCAAAAAAAGAGAGAGAGGATTATCCTCAATATATATATATATATATATATATATATATATATATATATATAATTAAACTTACTCTTAAAAAGCATAAATAAATCTCGTGCAAGTTTAACAAAAAAAAAATCTCGTGGAAAAAATTGCAAAAGATATTCCAATAAGAAAAACGAAGATTTTTATTTGCTTTTAATTGTATAAAACAATTTAAGCAATAAAATAAAAGTATTATTGATCTTTGTGATGGACCCGGTTCATTAGGCTTCAACTACAATGCAACTGGAAGACACAACGTCGTAAGATTTTCATAGGAAAACTCTCACAATTGCTAATTCTAACAACGTGGCAAGAATTGCCCATGCTTTCTATTTGTCTAATGGATTTGAGTTCTAAATCACAAAAATAAAACAAAACAAAATTTGGTGGTGGATGCAAATTATAATACGGAGCCGATTCGATTGACAAACGATCATTACATAAAAAAAGTAATAATAATAAAAAAAACAATTTCTCCTAGTAGATCACTCCATTTTCTAAAAGCATAATTCTAACAAGGAGCAATTATAGAAAATATTATATTTGTAAGAATCAAAATATTTGATATCATCATTTCAAAAATAAATAAATATTTCATATCATTTTAATTTGGTGAGTGATATCATATTTCATAATTAGAAATAGAGTACATTGGTAAAAGGAGGTAAAATCCACCCTGCTCTATTTCACTATTTTTTATTCTCCTCCTCCTGGGATTTTGCCTTTGTATTTGGCAGATTTTTCGTTGGTTTATAATTTTCGTAGAGTTAATCTGAACTAGTCTGTGTTGTTTGGGGCTTTTTGCCCTTTCCTTCTACCAAAAAAGAATTAGAGTACGTTATTGGAAAAATATCATGATATATAAAAATTTCGGCCCAAATGATGGTAGCTCAGTTGGCCAGCCGCTAGGGAACTGAGCAGGTGAGGATGAGAGCATGTGTTTCATCTTTTTCAATATCATCTTTAGAATTGGTTTAAAGCCTTTAGTCCCAGGACCCGCCTCAAATTGGACTAGTCACGATGGGACAAAACCGATTGAAATATCTTAAAAAAAATTGTAATTATTATCAAATAATATAAAATATTTAAACTTATGTATAAAAGAAAATATTTAAACTTTTCAATGCAAATAAAAAAAATAAAATATTAATATTGTTATAATTAATAAAATTAGTATTTTAAAATTTATATAGATTCAAAAATTACGTCAAAAAATCATTTATGATATTCATTATTATTAAACAAAAAACTTATTATTAATTTTTAAAATAATAATACATATGTAATTTAGTATCTTAAATTATATAATAATTATTATTTATGATGTTTATTATTATAAATAACTCTTTGCAGTCAACTTAATTTATTAAAGTGTAAAACAATTCTTTGCAGTCAATTGTTATTATTAATAATTATTATTTATGATGTTTATTATTATAAATAATAAGCCAGGTGTAAAATTTGAATTTTAGACAATTCTTTGCTGTCAACTTTAATTAAAGTGAAATAAAATAATGAATAATTTCTAAAATAAATTAGATTAATTATTTTTTTTAAATTAAGGCACTTTCATCAACCAGAACTTATGGACTTCCTACTAATCTCTAGATACTTGATACCAATCCCTTTTCAAAAGCTACCGGGCTTGTTTGGTTCTGTTTTATTTATTTTTTAATTCTCAAAAGTTTGTTTTGTAAAATTTAACTCGAAATTAATTATAGATGTGACGGGACTGCGTCGTTCTAGCCCCATATGAAGCATTTCGTGAGGCAATTTTTTAATATATTTCCGTACCACCGTCGTCCTTCCATTTAAAAATTGATACATGTATTATTATTATTTTCTTTTTTTTTCTTTTTTTCTCTCCTCAACTTTTTTCTCTCTTTTTCTCACCCCAATCCTACCCAATATTTTATTGTCGCGGACTTCTATAAATTCACTCTTTCGTCCGATGGAACGCTGCTGAAAATAGTATTCCCATCTTGCATATTATATTGAAAAATTCCAAACAGTCCACAAAGTTCGACCAATTGGACTTGCTTTCTTTTCCTCTTAACATTTTCAACTGTACAATGTGAACTCGTGAATACATTGTTGCATAAGGTGTATCGTATAGTATATTTGATTTGAATTCTATGCCCATGATGTGTGGAATCATAATTACTTGTATAACCTTTTCCAGACACGTCGAACCCACTACTAACGGGAAAATTTATGGAATTGCCTAGGAAAGGAATATAATATTGAAGTTAAACTTGAAATGGTTATGAAGAGGACAAAAAGAGAAAGTGCAATAATAACCAACTAACTATAGGTACAAGCGTTATTAAGGGGATTTTTTTTATGATAAAGAGATGAAAATAAAATATTATAGTTATAAATATTATTAAGATTAATAGGTAGAATTAATTTTATAAATAATTTTGAGAGAAGAACTAATTAATTACACTGATAATTTATTAATATTAAAAATTGTTGGAAATTGTACGAGAGAGCCCAAAACGTTTTGCAAGGGATACATCCCTGGACCAAGCGATAAACCACAATAAGTGGGCCGACACCACATTATATGGTCATCACTTGGTCTGTGTATAGTCGATGTAGTACTTCTTTACAACTCATACTTGAATATTTCCAACATCTTCCCCTCAAGTGTGAGACCTAAAATCATGCTCCCCTATACGGGCAACTTCTACGGAAGTCTTTTATTTTTCTTTAAGTATTGGAGTCACACTAACCTTCTGCAGAAGCCTTGAAACATCACCATCTCTAAATACCCGGCCCAGCCAAACCTTTGGCTTTGATTCCACTGTTGGAAATGGTACGGGGGAGCCCAAAATCCTTTGCAAATGATACATCCATGGGCTAAGCGATAAACCACAATAAGTAGACCGACACCACATCTCAACCCAAAACCTTAAGACTGCAAGTTTATGGGTCTTTTGCACATTATATGGTCATCACTTGGTCTGTGTCTAGTCGATGTGGTACTTCTTTACAACTCATACTTGAATACTTCCAAAAAAATATTATTTTATATCTATAATAATAAAAAAATAAAGTTTAGAGAGAAAGAACAGTCTATTATTGTCCTTTTTTTTATAAACGTCTATTATTGTCTTTCTATTAGGAACAAATATGCAACCGTTGCACCGAGTATTTAGTGTAACAGCGATATTATAACTATGTATGTGGGAAGTACGTAGTTATAATATATATTTTTTTGGTAATTCAAAAAAATTATTTTTTTTCTCTCTTCACGTCAACTGACAAATTTTTTAAGAAAGAAAAAAATTAATATTATAATTATATATTCTCCGCATTACATAATTATAATACCATCATTCCTCTACTTATTGCAATTTGTTCCTCCATTAGGTTCGTCCTTGTGTGAAAATGACCTAACCTAAATTAATGGCAAAGCCTTCCTATTCTAAAGTATTTATTTTGTTAATATTAAAGTATTAAAGTGAATCGTATACGATTATTAAAGTGGTAATCAAATTATTAAGGCAAGCACAATCGAAAGATTTAATTTTTCTTTCATGTCCGGGGTTAAGTTCAATTCATTTCCTTTTGGAATCTGCTCTCATTGTGCTTGGGTGGAGGACTCATTCCCTTATTTATTCATTTTTAAAATTGTGAATATTCTTCAGTCTATCTTTGGGGGACGGTTTAGTTCCGAGTTTAAAATGCATAGGCCTTGCGACTTCACAAACCAACGTTGGTAGTAAGTTTATATTTTTAATACTTAATACTGTTAAAATAACTGTTAATTAGAGTCAACAAAAATGACATGGTGGGTTACTCTTGAAAAAATTCATTTTTGATAAATCTAAGACATTAAAGTACACTCAAATAATCGATCAGTTGGTATATATATATATATGAGACAAGATCCGTTTACAAATTTTTTGGATTTTTTTTATAAATTACATTGTATTCTCCCGGGAGAACATAGTGTAGTTTGTAAAAGTTAGTATTCTCACGGGAGAATATAGTGTAGTTTGTAAACAAAAAAGTTTGTAAATATATATATATATATATATATATATATATATATATATATATATATATATATATATGAGGGAGGATATTTTGACTACCAAAATTGTCCACTACCAACTTACTACCAATCTAATCATCATTGGATCAAAGAGAGAGAATGTTAAAAAACTTTTGAAGAGAGAGAAAATGTTGATCCAATGGTGATTAGATAGGTAGTGAAAAAATTTGGTAGTAAGAATAGAATCTCTCTCTATATATATATATATATATATATATATATATATATATATATATATATATATATATATATGGGATAAGATCAACTTACACCGGTGTAAGAAAAAAAAATCTTACACCAAATCTTAACCGTTGATTTCCGTGCATCTAGTGGTTGAGATTTATTGGGAATTAAAAATTAATTAATGAGTGAGACCTAATAAATTTCAACCGTTAGATGCAGAGAATTAATGGTTAAAATTTGGTGTAAGACTTATAATTCTTACACCGGTGTAAGATGATCCTTCCCCTATATATGTATATAGGGGTAAACATTTCTCAAACAGTTTGAGATAAGTTTATCTCTATCTAGCCCCAAAACTACGTTGTTTTGATTAATGAAGGGTGTTTATGTAATTTTAGATGAATTAATGAAGGGTGTTTCAGTAAAATGTATATGATATAAAAATAAATAAAATTACAAAAACACCCTTCATTAATTCACATAAAATTAAATAAACACCATTCATTAATCAAAACGACGTAGTTTTGGGGCTAGCTGGAGATAAACTTATCTCAAACTGCTTGAGAAATGTTTTCTAGGTGGAGATAAACTTATCTCAAACTTCTTGAGAAATGTTTTTCCCCTTTACATATATATATATATATATATATATATATATATATATAATAGGACACAAAATATTATAAATAAGTGAATTTGCTGGCTTACCAACTGGATTCCAGCGCAAAGTCTTTTTAAGAAAAATGTTTAGTGTAGAATGTCAAGACTTACATTGCTTCTCAGTAAAAATAGATGGTAAAATTGGAATATAATTTACCAAAAATATATTGAGATAAACGATAATTAAACAATAAAAATTATATATTTTGTATATTTGTGAGTATCATTATTTTCTTTTAAATTATGTGGGTGCTATTGAAAACAACCTAGCACCACTCATCATCATGAGTCAGTTGTTACTGTAAGCATTTAATCAATTAATCATGTTCAACAGTAATCATTCAAGAACATGAAAGGATCTTTAGAATTCATGGTTTTCACATAAAGTGTACCTTTCTCCATTAGTGCGGAAGAACTTTGATGGTGGAATACTTTCTCTAAGCCTTAACCCTTTCACCGTTCTTGTATCTTCTTTGATAGGGATTCGATACAACCTTTCTGGGCAGACTCAGAAGGACATTTGTTTTCTATCAGATACCCCTTCACAGAAACTGACCATATAACTTTTTAATAACTGCACCTATCAGCAGTTACACTTTAAATAACTCCCCTTTTCTGTCAATTACCATTATGCCCTTTTTATTATTTAAATCAACTGACACTTAATATTATACATGAGACACATATAGTTTTACATTCTCCCACTTGGCTCATGTCATGAGGTGTCCCTTCATGATTTAATCAACATTCATTATAATGCGCATTTACTAGGCTAAGGTTCCATACATTGACCTCATCATAATTCATTATTAGAAATAAAATCAACATGAGTCATGGCGGTTGTATGCTATCAAGTCGGCATAGTCCCTTCCATGTACCACTATATTGACTCTTCTTCCTAACATGATACTTTAATAGGAAATATACATTATGTCCAACAATAATGTCTTCATAACGGACCATAAACATTTTCAATATCATTACATATACTTGCATGCATTCATAAATTGAAAATAAGACAATAACAGAAACATATATTCATCAATGAGCTCAGAGTGTCAATGCTTAATACATAACAATAATTGTCATCATTCATTAGCTGACATAATGCCCATTCTACATACATGACCAGTAAATGTCTTGGGCGGTAATCCCTTCGTCAAGGGATCAGCTATCATAAGATCGGTGCTAATATGTTCTATAGACACTCTTTGTTTCTGAACCTCTTCTTTAACGGCAAAGTACTTTAATTCCATATGTTTAGCACCTTTGGAATACTTGTCGTTTTTTAGAAAAGAAGACTGCTGCGGAATTATCACAATAAATTTTCAGCGGCTTTTCAATATTGTCGACCAATCCAAGCCCTGAAATAAAGTTCCGTAGCCATTTAGCCTGAATTGTGGCTTCAAAGCATGCCACAAATTCAGCTTCCATAGTGGATGCAACTATTACAGTCTGCTTCGCACTTTTCCATGATATAGCTCCTTCAGCTAAAAGATACAGGTAACCACATGTAGACTTTCTTGTGTCTACGCATCCTGCAAAATCTGAATCTGTGTATCCAATCACTTCAAGGTTGTTAGACCTTCTATAAGTAAGCATGTGATCTTTAGTTCCTTGCAAATATCTCAGAACTTTCTTTGCAGCTTTCCAATGATCCATACCGGGATTACTTTGGTATCTACCCAACATCCCAACTGCAAAGCTAATATCTGGTCTCGTACAAGTCTGAGCATACATTAAACTCCCAACTAAAGATGCATACGGAATTGCATCCATTTCTTTTCGTTCCAATTCACTTTTAGGACATTGCATGAGACTAAATTTATCTCCTTTCTGAATTGGAACTTGAGATGATGAGCAGTTTTCCATTCTGAATCTCTCTAGAACTCTATTAATATATGCTTTCTGAGACAAACCTAACAGTCCTTGTGATCTATCACGGAATATTTCTATTCCTATCACATAAGCTGCCTCACCCATATCTTTCATTTCAAAGTTACTAGAGAGAAACTTCTTAGTCTCATTTAAAAGACCAAGATCATTAGTTGCCAGCAAAATATCATCAACATACAGAATCAATAATATAAACTTGCTCCCACTGATCTTCGAATATATACATCGATCAACGATATTTTCTTTAAATCCAAAGGAAACAACAGTATAACTAAACTTAAGATACCATTGTCGTGAAGCTTATTTAAGTCCGTATATTGACTTCTTAAGTTTGCACACCATGTGCTCTTTATCCTTTTCTATGAACCCCATTGGTTGGTCCATGTACACATCTTCATCTAAATTTCCATTTAGAAAGGCAGTTTTCACATCCATTTGGTGTAACTCTAGATCATAATGAGCCACCAATGCCATAATAATTCTTAAAGAATCCTTCTTTGAAACTGGTGAAAAAGTTTCTTTATAGTCAATGCCATCTTTCTGAGTGAATCCCTTTGCAACAAGTCTGGCCTTGTAACGTTCTAAGTTACCATGAGAGTCACGTTTGGTCTTAAAGACCCATTTACAACCAACTCTCTTGCACCCTTCTGGTAACTCAACAAGATCCCAAACCTTGTTCTGTTCCATAGATCTCAACTCATCTTTCATAGCATCTAACCATTTATCACCATTTTCACCATTCATGGCTTGTGAAAACGTTACTGGATCATCCTGAATACCCATGTCAAATTTAGACTCTTGTAGATATACCACATAATCATTAGAAATAGCAGGTCTCCTTTCTCTTTGAGATCTTCTTAATGCTATTTGTTGTGGTTCTTCTACTATGGGTTCATTCGGTTCATCAACAATGATTTCTTCATGAGTAGTGGGATCATTAACTTGTCCTTCATTATTATTGATTGGTTCAATAGCATAAGGAACAATAACTTTACTAGAGCTACAAGTCAATGGAACTTGTATTCTCACTTCATGAATATCCACTTTACGTGGTGTTTCTGATGTGCCTCTGGCAAGTGTGATTTTTCTGTGATAAAATTGACAATAATTGAGTCATAAGAGAGCGAATTAAATACATATTTGCTAATTATATTGATTCTTTGAATGTCAATAATATTCACCTTTTAATTGTATTTTTGCAGGAAAAATAAGTGAAGAATTATAAAAAACCTGTTAATGCAATTTTACACGGTTATAGCACACTATGAGTTCCAAGCATGGCGCGGGTGAGCACCAAACTGGCGCAAAACCGCACCAGATTACGAACTTTGCAGCGAAGGCATCAAAGTGGCGGGAGGTAGCACCAAAGTGGCGCTCCTCAGCGCAATAAGACAGAACCTTGGCGCAACCTAGCGCCCACTCATGAAGAAAGTGGCGCTCCTCAGCGCAATAACACAGAAGGTTGGCGCAACCTAGCGCCCATTTATGAAGGAAATGGTGCAAGCTAGCGCCATAAGTCAGTGTATTAGCGCTAGCTAGCGCCTAAAAGAAATAAAAGTTGGCGCTAGTTAGCGCCCAAAAATAGTGAAATTGGCGCTAACTAGCGCCATTTGTTGTGAAGAGTGGCGCCACCCAGCGCCAAGAGGAAGAGTGGCGCAAGCTTGCGCCAATTCGGCGCCAACCAGCGCCGGTTTGCGGGAACAGATCTCCGTGTTTTCTGAGGGCATTTTTGGAAGGAGAAAAGAATATTATAAAAGTGACATTTGCTGAATTAGGTCGGCAGACTTTGCAGATCAGGAAAAAAAGAAAAAAAAAAGTTGTCGGTGGATACCGACCCATCCCCTTTATAAGTCTCCCTCTCCCTTATTCCTTATTTCTAACCCTACACTACTCTTCTTCTATTTCTTCCCCCTTCATAACTCTTTCTCCTCTTTTGTTTCATTTCACACACCAAACACTCTTCATCATCATTAATGGCACCAAAGTTTCTTCTATATGCCACTGTTTGTTCTATTGTGCAAGTTTTCATTCATTCTTGTGGTCTAATTATTGCTGAGGACAGCAATGCTCTAAATCTGGGAATGGTTGGCTTGCACCTTAGAACTTCAATTCTTCGATCAGGGGAGATATTCTAACTCTTTTATTTTTTTTAGTTATTTTTATAGTTATTTTGTGTTATATAAAAAAATAAAATAAAATAAAAGAGTTAGAATATCTCCCCTGATCGAAGAATTGAAGTTCTAAGGTGCAAGCCAACCATTCCCAGATTTAGAGCATTGTTGTCCTCAGCAATAATTAGACCACAAGAATGAATGAAAACCTGCACAATAGAACAAACAGTGGCATATAGAAGAAACTTTGGTGCCATTAATGATGATGAAGAGTGTTTGGTGTGTGAAATGAAACAAAATAGGAGAAAGAGTTATGAAGGGGGAAGAAATAGAAGAAGAGTAGTGTAGGGTTAGAAATAAGGAATAAGGGAGAGGGAGACTTATAAAGGGGATGGGTCGGTATCCACCGACAACTTTTTTTTTTTTTTTATATATATAACACAAAATAACTATAAAAATAACTAAATAAAAATAAAAGAGTTAGAATATCTCCCCTGATCGAAGAATTGAAGTTCTAAGGTGCAAGCCAACCATTCCCAGATTTAGAGCATTGCTGTCCTCAGCAATAATTAGACCACAAGAATGAATGAAAACCTGCACAATAGAACAAACAGTGGCATATAGAAGAAACTTTGGTGCCATTAATGATGATGAAGAGTGTTTGGTGTGTGAAATGAAACAAAAGAGGAGAAAAAGTTATGAAGGGGGAAGAAATAGAAGAAGAGTAGTGTAGGGTTAGAAATAAGGAATAAGGGAGAGGGAGACTTATAAAAGGGATGGGTCGGTATCCACCGACAACTTTTTTTTTTTTTTTTTTTGATCTCGCCCTCAAAAGGGTGAGGGAAAAATCTTAACCCAACAACAACAACAACAACAAAAACAACAACATCATACGTGGGTTTTTGCTAACAAAGGATATCATTACAGCAATTCATAGGTCATATGAAATATCACCAAAGCATTTAGCTTAAGAAGATGAAATCAGGAAATTAAATAGGTTTTACATCATGTATACTCATCAAAAGGCATATCATATAAGCCTACACATTCAGCCATAAAAACATTACGTGCAACCATATACTGCTTAGTATTGCAGGCTATTTTGTAACTTACATAAATCCAGCCACTTACAAGAAAAGAAGTCAATCTGGCTGACATCCAAATTATCTCTCTTGATTTTTTTACACCATCCTCCCAGCTCTTCCACTGGTGCATATGTATGTATGCGGAAATCAAATTAATGTCAAGCCTAAATTAGCATCATGCTCTTCGTGCTCTATGATCACAACGAGTATGTCTTGAAGTTATTGCAATGCCACCTGACTGCGGAGAAGGCTTGGCACTGGCAAGTAGAGACTCCAGCAGATAATCAAAACTATTGTTTGCAGAATAGACTAAAGCAGCAAAAAAGTTCTGCTGCAGATCTAGACCAGTTTGTGTAACCAATCTGCCAGTTTTCAACAGATGTACTGATTTGCTTTGCTGAATTTTTATCCATAACTCTCTTAACTTGAAGAACTTAATTTTTTTTGTTATTGAAGTACCAGAAAGCCATGTAACTTTGTGGAGCTTGATTTGGAGCTTCTTAGCAGCAAAAGCCCCATAAAGATAAAGAGAGAAATCGAAAAAAAATTATTGAATAGGGTAAGATGAATCGAATCTCCCGAAACAAACGCGCCAAAAAGAGAGAAATCGAAAAAAGATTATTAAATAGGGGATAAAATAAAAGAAAGTGTAACTAACGTTATGAATTTGCCGTAGTGTTTGTCCAATAAAATTTCGCCACGTCAGCCACGATCCGCAACTAGCTGCTCTCGACCGTCCGATCATCTTGATCGTTTACCGTGACCGACCACCGTTTTGTTTTTTTATCTCTTCTCTCTCCTCGCATTCTATTTTTCTCACCCCGTACAGGATACCTATAAATATGCTCCTCTCCCTCTCTCAAAACTCACATTCCATTGATTTTTCAATGGAAAACATCGGTCAAGATTCTGCTCCTGAACAAAATGCACAAACTCCAGCTGGTCAACGTGTACCTGCAGCCCCAATATCTACTGCAGTTCCGCTTAACTCATTTAGGACACCAACTGGTGCGGGCTCATCGCGAAGGACTGCCCAAAATCGGGGACAGTTTACAGAGGAAGATGGAACTGGGGATAGGAGGTTGAAGCGCAAGTCACAGAAGAATGTTGAGACGGGTGAAATTGACACAGGAGATGGGAGGTCAAAGCGCAAGAAGAGTGCGGAGGATTCTGGTGGTGATGAATTGGATGCTTTGGCTGATGAGTTTCTCAAATTGTTAATTGTCTGATTTCTCAGGTCTAGCTAATGGAACTATTTTTAAAGATGGTAGCAGACCAACTCTTTCTTTTTGGAAGTTCTAGTGGATTTGGCAAAGGCAAAGGCAAAGGCCAAGGCTTCTTTTATGCAATTTATTTCTTCTGTTAGCTTTTTTTATTTTAGTCTCTTGGGAAGGATTTTGCATAGTATATTGCCTAGTTTTATTTTAGTCTCTTTGCATGGCTATGGCAGACAGCAAGAATTATTATGGGTTGATACTTTATTTTTGGCAGTTGCTTGCCCACAAATAATTAGTTTTAATCTCATTTAGAATTTAATTTGTTTTGTTATTTTAATTTAATTTCTAGTTCAACCGTGAATATTTTTAAAATCAATTTTTCCATTTTTTAAATTAAAAATCAAAACATAAAACAAAATCAACTCAAACACGTATTCTCTAAATTCTAACAAACAATTTTTAAACATATCTTATCAAACAATTTTTTTTTTTTTTTTTTTTCTAAAAATCAAAAGACTATTTTCAGAAATTGCATTCAAAGAAAGACCTTAATTACGAAAGAGTGAGTGCTACTCTTTAGCAAAAAAAATTACCAAAGCGTTAAACTTTGCAGCGTTAAACTTTGCTACCCCTGATACCACTTTTCAATTTCAATTAAATAGTCAAGTTAGGATCTTTGTTTGTTTTGTTCTAAAAAAAGAATTTTTGAAATCTTATTTACAAAACCCTTTCATTTTTTTCTTTTCTGAAAATCAAATTTTCCATTTTTTTAAATTAAAAATCAAAACATAAAACAAAATCAACTTAAACGTAGTCTCTAAATTCTAAAAAAAATAGTGATCAAACAAGATCTTAATTACAAAACAGTTTCACTCCCACAAACTTCACCATTCTCAATGAACCTTGCATTTCCAGATTCAATAATCCTTGTAGTATGATAAGGACAGTAAAATCTATACCCTTTCGATTTATCTGGATAACCAATGAAATAACCACTGATTGTCCTTGCATCCAGTTTCTTTTCTTGCAGATTGTAGTATCTAATTTCTGCCTGACAACCCCAAACATACAGGTGTCTTATACTAGGTTTCCTTCCAGTCCAATGTTCAAAAGGAGTCTTTGGAACTGACTTACTAGGAACCCTATTCAATACATACATGGCAGTTTTTAGAGCATAAGTCCACAATGAAACAGGTAAAGAAGAATTACTTAACATACTCCTAACCATATCCAGTAAGGTCCTATTACGCCTTTCAGATACACCATTTTGTTGCGGTGTACCGGGCATTGTGTATTGAGCACAAATACCACGCTTTTCCAGAAATTTAGCAAATGGGTCAGGATGTTGTCCACTTTCATCATACCTTCCATAATATTCACCACCCCTATCAGACCTGACAATCTTCACCTTTCTGTCTAATTGCCTTTCAACTTCATTAATATAAATCTCCAAAGCATTTGCAGCTTGAGACTTATCATGCAGCAAATAGACATAACCATAACGTGAATAATCATCAATGAAAGTGATAAAAAAAATTTTCTTTATTGAAGGCATTAACATCAAACGGACCACATACATCAGTGTGTATAATTTCAAGAAGCTGTGTGCTCTTTGTGGCTCCTTTCTTTGTGTGTTTTGTTTGTTTTCCTTTAATACAATCCACACAAACATTTAAATCAGTAAAGTCTAAATCCGGAAGGATTTCATTATTTACCAATCTTTTCATCCTTTCTTTGGAAATGTATCCTAAACGTTTGTGCCACAAGTAAGCGGAACACTCATTAATTAAGGTACGTTTAGTACCAACATTATGATGCAGAGTCATAAGCGTTTCAGCATAAAGATTATCAAAGACATAATTTATATAATCCATCACATAAAGTACCATTACCAATCAAATGATTGTGCTTGTACAAACTGAAACTACCACTACCAAATTTAAAAGAGTATCCAGCAACATCAAGTTTGGAAATTGAAACTAAATTCCTAGATATACTAGGTACATAAAGAGTTTCACATAAATCCAAATGATATCCACTGTCGAGAATTAAACGTAAGTCCCAACAGCTTCCACCGGAACTTTCACTCTATTGCCCATAAAGACAAACTTTTCATTTGGCCTTGTGGTTTGGGTCATAAGGAATCCCTGCATTGTATTAGAAACATGAGTAGTACAACCAGAATCAATCCACCAAGTATTATAAGGAACTTCAGCCAGGTTTGATTCATAACATACATAAGCACTAGGCTTACCTTTCTTTTCGAACCAAGCCTTACGTTTCAGGCAATCCTTTTGGAAATGCCCATCTTTGCATTACTTTCCTTTTTTGTGGATTTTAGAAGAAGAGGCCTCATCAACTTTAAGGGGTCCTCCTCCTCCTCCTTTCTTCTCATGCTTCTTACCTTTATTCTTTTCAGCTCCTTGATGCTTTACATAATTGATGGAGTGAGCTCCCTGATTCTTAAGTCTGGTTTCCTCCTGAACTAACATACTGTGCAATTCATGCATTCCATTTGTCTTTCATGGTGTTATAGTTCATTTGGAAAGGACCATACTCAGACGGTAATGAGTTCAATACGAACTGCACCAGGAAGTTCTCATCCACATCCATTCCCAATGCTTTTAATTTTGCCGCAATGCTTGTCATTTCAATAACATGCTCATGCATAGTACGCGAACCATCAAACTTCATGGTGGTCAGTGTACTCATAAGTGTCCCAGCAAGAGACTTATCAGCAGTTTGGAAGCGCTCTTCCACAAGTTTCATCATTTCAATGGCACTTTCAGTTTGTGGAAGAGCTGACTTAATGTTGCTTGCTATGCTCATTTTCATGTACATCAAACTTAATCTGTTGGATCTTTCCCAGTTCTTAAAATGGTTCCTTTCATCCTCAGTGCTTTCAGGAGTAATAGCACCAGGTTCCTCTTCTCTAAGAGCCATATCCATATCCATTACCCCAAGGTAAAATTGGATTTGCTCTTTCCATTCAGAGAAGTTCAGCCCATTAAAAACTGCAACAGTTGAGAACATGGAATGTGTGGCAACAGGTACTGCAAGGAATAACATTTAAACATTAATGCTTTGAGACATACATCTCACATACTAACATACTTCACAGATTCAAATATACTAACTTCAGTGCATATCAATGTTCACCTTTGGGGATCCATTAACATACAACATTAACTATAATGATGCTATAAAAATTTCACATAATTTGGCAATGATGCGTACCCCTATCATAAATATTTGTCATCTTTGGATGTCCAAATGTAAGGAAATATGCCAACAATACCAACATCCATGTTCATTTTATAAAACAAATAACCAACCTTTGGGTTGATCCCCAACTGTTCTATAATAATGAACTTCAATATACCACAACCAGAATATTATATCATACTATTCATAGCATCAGAGTCATGGTAATTGAAATAAAATTCATAATATTTGAAATTAAAATAACTTTTCAAGATTTGGCCACTTTGGTGACTAACAAATCTATCATAATTAATTTCAAAACTTTAATTTTTCATAAACAATAATAGGATAAAATTTTCACATTCAATTGGAGCTGATAACAAATACTCCGTAAATCATTCTCACTGTGAAACCATTCAAAACGGCATTTTCAAATGAAATGAAATTCAAAACCTTATGCCGACACGTAAACCGAGAATGGTGAAACCAAATGATATCTATCCAACCAATTTCACGTTACTTTCCGTTCAAGTTCATATGTATAAAAGAAAACCGGTGCAGTATCCATTCAACATGCATTCGATTTGTCCTTTTGTTAATGTCAATCCAAAAATGCTTCAGGAATGCTTTTCAAAGTCAATTAAAAGCTTTCAATGAAGGACACGAAAACCAAAAAGCAAACTTGTCCATTATGCACGGTCACAAGAACCGAAAACTTTCAAAGGTTACTGAAAATTTCAAGGAACGAACACTTTACAGTTACGGAAAAATCACAATACCGATCTTTATCCAATAATTCAATCGGACTTTCATCCAATAAATCAGCGAGAAATATCATGAATTTTCAAAACCTAATTTTTCATAAATTAGGAATTCATTCCTAATAATTTATGGAAAAACACAAATTCTTAAACAATGCTCTGATACCACATGTAAGCATTTAATCAATTAATCATGTTCAACAGTAATCATTCAAGAACATGAAAGGATCTTTAGAATTCATGGTTTTCACATAAAGTGTACCTTTCTCCATTAGTGCGGAAGAACTTTGATAGTGGAATACTTTCTCTAAGCCTTAACCCTTTCACCGTTCTTGTATCTTCTTTGATAGGGATTGGATACAACCTTTCTGGGCAGACTCAGAAGGACATTTGTTTTCTGTCAGATACCCCTTCACAGAAACTGACCATATAACTTTTTAATAACTGCACCTATCAGCAGTTACACTTTAAATAACTCCCCTTTACTGTCAATTACCATTATGCCCTTTTTATTATTTAAATCAACTGACACTTAATATTATACATAAGACACATATAGTTTTACAGTTACGTTCTTCTCACTTCATATGGAAGTCAAAAACTCAAAAGAGCATGATGGAATTTCTTAGTAAAACATATATAAGTTCTCGCTTCTCTAATTAGGGTGATAATATTCCCTCGCATATCTTGGAAGTTTGAAAAATCAATCTCTTTTCTTTTCATTACATATAAGAAGGTCCAATATAAAACTGAATTTGACGACGTCATTTGGAAATCGTCTTTCATATTATGTTTAATGAAATAATAGGTCAGTTGATGATAGAGAACTAAAGGTGGGGTGAGAACTGTTATGGACCCATGTAAGAGGCCCATTAAGACAACCGGCCCAACAAGGGGCAATCCCAGATCTGAGTCAGCATTGACTCAAGACAGATATCCATCGAGGATACTTATCCGACAACACAGTGACAGCTCAGCCGATAGGCCGGGATCTGAGTCAGAAACACCTAAGGCCCATCTGCACTACCCACAGGTAACCCATTATGCTGTCACCGTGCACACACCCCCATTGGCTAACGCCGTTATAGTATTCAGTGCACAGTGATCTGCTTGACTCAAGGGTATTTCCTTCATAGATACCTTGGAGAGGGCAATAGATCCCAGATTAATATACCAGCCTATTGGGCTGGACATCTCTGTCTTTCAGACAGAACAAGAACATGTGTTTAATACTCTACAGTATCATCTTTAAGAGAGGTTTAAAGTCTTAATCCGGATACCCGCTTCTTCGAATCTATCGGAGGTTATGTTGTTGTTACATATTTTGAATTTTGAGATTAATCTAGAGTATTACGTTTTGATTTAGGACTTGATACAATTTAGGGCAAATAAGATTTGTGCAATTTGAATTTAATGTAATAGGAGAGTAGGAGTTGGTTGCATTTTGTATTTAATAGGAACTGGTTGCATTTTGTATCTAATAGGAGTTGATTGCGTTTTGTTATAAGTGGCAATTTTATGAGTTGATTACATATTGTTGTCAATTCAAATTTATTTGTAATTTGTGATTCTGAGCTATTGATGAGCAACATTTCAACGAAATGAGTAAGAGTGTAGATATCAACTTTTATCTTGGTATCAGAGCAAGCCTTCCGCTTACAACTCTAAGAGAGTAGCAAAGCTATGTCCGATGCAAACCCTCAAGGGACGAGTACCGCACAGAAGCTGGCAATTTCTGACCAGCGATCAACCTATTATCTGAGCAATGTGGATGGACCAGGTATTCTGTTGACCAACATGGTGCTGAAGGGAGAAACGAATTATGATGTGTGGGCTAAGGCCATGAAAAACGCCCTCAATTAAAGCCAAGAGCAAACTTGAATTTATCAGTGGTGATGTGAAAGAACCTCCAGAAAGTGAAGCCGATGTGTCTTTTGCTTGGACACAATGCAATTTGATGCTTAATAGCTGGATCTACAAGACAATTGATTGATCCCACAGTACAATTCTCACATTGTAAGAGAGTTATTTTCTCCTATTAGTGACCCTTCGATTTTCGTACATTTTATTTTATTTTTTAATAAATGTAGACCCCACGTAAGATGTGTCTATAACATGAGAATATTTTCTTCTACTGCATAAGAAAATCGAAAACCTATTCATAAATATATGGGATTATGAATATAATATTACTGGAGAAAAAAAGTGCCCACCAGTTTATTGTATTTGCTGGATATTTTTTGATTTGTTCTGTAATATTATAGTCATAATTCACACACACACACATATATATATATATATTGTATGGGCTTTCAATCCCTCGTGTCACAGAAAAGTGAGATGTTTTCCGGCAGACCCATTGATATGTGTGATGTTTATTTGTTTATTTAAAAAAAAAAAAAACCACTGGCAGGGCCCACTTTTGAAAACAACCAATTAGTGTTATTATCAATGTTATTATCAATTAATTTCACTGTTAGATCGATTATATGGATCTAACGGTTATATTTATTTTCATTTTTGTATGATTATGATTCCTCATATTTAATACTTTATATTTATTTTCAACTTTTATGTTTATGATTTCCCATATTTAATGCTTTCACATTAAATATGGGGAATCATATCTATACAAATATGAAAACAAATATAACCGTTGGATCAACATAATTGACCTAACGGTGAAATTGATTGGTAGTAATATTGATAGTAGCACTTGTTGTTACAATATCCTAATCCTATATATATATAACAGAAATAATAAGTAGGCACTCAATTGAAACTGTTAACTCTATTTTATATTTAATTTATTAATTATGTGAGCCGTAAAATACAAATAAAATTAATAAAATTTAAAAAAAGTGTAAGAAGATCTTTCCCTGGAGTTAGGGGTGGTAAACGAGCCAGGGGCCTTTCAGGGGCCTTTGGCTCGGCTCATAAAGGCCTGAGCTCGTTTAATAAAAGCTCGTGTTGGAATCAGACTTGGACTTGTATAAAAGCTCGTTTAATAAAAAGGCCTCAGGCTCTAATTCAGAAGCTCGGCCTTAGAGCCTCCCAGGCTAACCTAGTATATAAATATTTATTTATATTTTTTATACTACTTGTAATAACACTCTCTTTCATCAATTTATTTCACCCCATTTTATTGGTTTAACAAACTTTTTGAATGATTTTGTTCTATATTATGCTATTTGGATATATATTGAATTTATGTATATTTATGGAAATACTAGTGTTGTTCTATATTATCCTTCATCCTCCTTCACACAAACAAACCCACAAAAATTCATTCGTTCCACTATGCACTGCTTGTTTGTGTCAATTTATTTATTTATTTTTTTTTATTTTTTTTGCACTTTTTTTATAATGGGCTAAGATAATATAACCTGTTATCTACCTTCTCTCTCTTTAAATTTTTTTTATTGTAGACTTTATAAATTATTGCTGCAAATTGGAAGCTAAGGTTTCTATATGGAAATTTATTTTTTGTGGAATTCTGTTATCTTATTTTTATTCTTTAACTTGCTAACAGGCTAAGACAGGCTTCACACAGGCTTTTATTTTTTGTAAATAAACCAGGCCACAAGCCAATATTATATTCGTGACAGGTAACAGGCTAAGGCCAGTCGGACACGTTTAAATACAGGCTTGACCTGTTAAGATCAAAGCTCGACTCGGCTCGGCTCGCTAACACCCTTACCTGGAGTGGAATTTAAATGGGTGGATGTTGTTGAGGGAATGACTTAACTAGTTTCTCTTATATCAACTTGGCACATACTGAAGGGTGCTCTGTACATTAGCGAATAGTGACTGCCGCTTGCTACATGGTTTATTGGGTCGAAGATATATATGACAGGAAGGCGGCCAGGAACCATAAGAAAAAAAAAAAAACATTCGACACAAAACAATCCAACATGTACGCATGACTTTAATTATGAAATTTGTAGGCATTCACCGATTTATGGACAAGCTATAGTCATTACGGTGATGGGTCAATTATTAAGCAATGGAAACGGGGCATGTTGGGGCCAAAACTTTTTGTGAAGTGCCTGGCACAACAACTTCGTGGATAAAGCCTATACAATGCAAAGTACTTTCACTCTATCAAAACTTCATGATCTCTCAATTAAGTATATAGTTCAAGAGGCTTCCCATGCTCAAATAATTGTGCAGATAAGAGTCGGATTAGCATCCACTTGTCCCTTGAGGTATAACTGAATTTTTTTAAATAAACTTGAATAATATGAAAACAATTTCAAATAAAATATTATTTTAAAAAATATGTATAAACTTTAGTTCGATTTAAATTGAATTGATTTTTGTATTTGTGCCCAAGAATTTATTTTATTTTTTAACTCAATTTTTTATTTTAATTAATTTGATTTTATTCTCCATACTCTTACCAGAAAATACGACACTTTTTTTTTCTTTTTGCATGGAAAGAAAGACAAGAATAAAGAGTGGAAAAAGTACTTACCAAAAAAAAAAAAAAAAGAGTGAAAAAAGTAAAACGGGTGGTCATTGAAATAATAATAATTATGTATTCAGAATGATTCCGTACAAGTCTCGCGAATTTGTTTTCGTGACATTTTGTATTATTGTTATGACAATAAACGCTGCATGAATGGTCAAAAGAATTTGGGTTTTATATTTCTCATTTAATATGAGAATTCAAATTTTTCCACACCATTGAAAATTTCCGTGCTGTCATTGTTCTACATCTAATTTTTTCTAATACATGGGTCACACTTACTTTTTATCTCTACAACATGAGATTTCAATTATCATTTAACATGAGAAATATAAAACTAAAGAATATAGCACATGTAGACTGATAATATTTCCCTTTTGAATAGTTCGCTTTGGAAAACGAACACAAGAAGAGAATTGAAAATTTAAAATAGAACTAGAATATATTCAAAAAAAAAATATAGAACTAGAAAGGATATGATTCCGTTTTTTATTTTTTGGTGATAAGGTTCTTTATAAAGCGATAATCCGAGTAAAAAGCTAGAATTTAATTTCTGTTTTTGATAAAAGTGATGATTTTTTATTCTTACACACATATTGCAATTAAATATACAAGGGTTCCCTTAATTATTGAAGAGAGCAAAGAAGTACTACTTTTAAAAACGGAAGGAATATTCTATGATCAAGTGAAGAGGGCAAACAAAAAAGTGCTACTTTAACCAATGGATGGTATATTTTTTGTGACCTAAGTAATTAGTACTTCTATTAATGTCGTCCTCATTTTTTGAAATAAAAAAAATAAATTGTAGCATAAAATAAAATAGTTTACACACAATCTAAACTTCAACTCTTCTCTTTTAAGAATGAGTACGAGACACGAACTATTCAAGAGTTCTCTTCTAACTTAATAGCATGAGTCTTTAGAATAATTGAGTATTAAATTTTTTTGTTGTTGAGATATTCCAATCGAGACTCATCAATTCTCGACTAGTCTGATTTGGGATAGGTCCCGGTATTAAGGTTTTAAACCCTTCGCAAAGACAGTAAATTTGACACGAGCTGTCGAACTCGTGCAAATTAAAAATTTAGTGTTCAGAAAATTTGCAGTAAAGTGGAAACCATAAGTTGTCTCTTAAGGAAATTGTTTGGGTAAAAATTGATTATCAAAACAGAAATTAAATGGGGTTTTGGATTTTGATAGAATAATTAAAAGAAAGAATATAAAAATTTGGATTAAAATTTCGTAATTAAAATTAACCAAGACAGGACATTTTAGTGCTCCCCATAGGGAAAGTCGTCATGTTGGGAGATGGGGGATCTTACCAGCTGGTAGGGCTGACGTGGGTTGAGAGTTGAGACTGGCCTTGGACCAATGGGCAACTGTGTTGTTGGGCCATCCGGAACACATATAAACCTTAAACCAAAAAAGGAAATGGAGCGCATAGAGTATTATCAATTAGTGCAAGATTATATATTATACATTTGTGTTTTCTCCAATTTTGTTCAAGGCAATTCTTAATATAATCCATTTCGTTTTTTAGAGTACCCTGTTTGGATCGCGGGGGGTAACTAATTTCCCATATAGGAGTAATTTGAAGAATAGACGTAAATGATAGTTTGTGGGGTACAGAAAGTTTATGATAGTTTGTCTAAAAGATGATTGCTAGCAAAGCAGGGTTTTAAGGATTTCATGTTGAATGATAACAAAAAGTGATGAAAGAATTTGTTTCCTTCTCATATTTAATTACAATTATTGTTTTGAAGCATCAGAACATGTTATAGAGGCTCTGTAAAGTATCAAAATGTCTTCAAAATCCATAAATAATTGTTTGTACGTTGCTTTGCCAAAGACCATAATTAGAAGATGATGCCTCGTTGTGACATGCAGCCACGAAAGTGGTCAAAGCCTTCTCCACATCTTCGGGGATGCTTTCTCGAACTAAAGAGATTACATAGTCCAAGAAGACACTTTCACAAGGTAACGTAATTGGTCTATTAGCTGGTAAACCAAACTCTTCCTCTGACCATTTGAGAAGCTCCTTGAAGATTTTCGTGCTAAGATACTTGAGGGGAACCACAAATCGCTTATGATCGATGCTGTAAACAACGAAGTGGCCCTTGTTTGCTGCTGAAGAATGCATACTCACTTCGTGTCTTGGGTATGAAATTCTCTTGCGGTTTCCAGCTGCCATTTGCTGCCACTTTCTTGCCATTTTAATAATCCTTTTTGCACTGATCATGGTTTGAAAACTTGAAATCTCTGAGGACTTAAAAAAGAAAGTAAAGGAAGGACTAATTATAAGGATAAGGGGTTGTAGAGTAGTAGGTGCAAATCCTTATTGAGGTTGTGTTGAATGTGAACATTGGTTCTGATTTATATATATATATATAGATTCACAAAATTAGACAATGCCACATGGTAGTGTATTCAGCTTGCTATGGTGATATGGTGCATGGCCATGTGGAATCATTCACAAACCACAGAACAAGGATTGAACTAGTGGGCAATATATGTTTGGTCTAGGAGATGAAAACAGATAAGTCTCATTGTAGGCCATTTGTTTCTTGGTACTTACGTGCCATAAAAGCTATTGATGTGTAGGACAAGAACCATACCCTAACATTTTGGGCCCAGCTAGATAAGCCTTTCAAATAGGATGAAAGATCATATAAGATAAACCCATCTGGCCCTGAGGTAACGTTTCCCTAAATAATTGTAAGATCATATTAGATAACCCACATTCTTGAAACAATTTTGTAATATGCATGAATATAAACCAAACAACAGAAATTGGTATTGTTATACAAGCGTTCCAAATTTGTAACTATTCTAGATGCTAGTAACCTTAAGCCTACGAGATGGGCCCAATTTCTTAAAGCCTGTATCTAGAACCTTCGAGAGGGCAATCATGGCAAGCCACACCATTGGGAAATTCCCCATCCCTGCACTGCTGCCCTTGTACACTGACAGTGGGCAGCTTGATGAGATAGCTCGGGACTTACCAACGGTCTCCCCCATGCTAGAAATGACTCTCCTCTCTAAATACCTCTCTCACACATGGAGAGAGGATCTTCTTCCCCACTCCTCTCATATGTTGTCAATCTGCCTCTATGCATAGCCCTCACACACACTTCCCCTTGAAACACATACATGAGAAGCTTCATTAGTGGCTTGGTCTCTACCAGGATCATTATGGACACCCCATATATCAATATACTTCGTCCTCTATGAGACAGATCTTATGTACCGTAACAATCTTTTGTAAATTAAATGGCCGGTCTAGTACGTACTTGGAACACCGTATATATGTCTAAATGTTTTTCTAAAGTACAGTTTCCTAACTTCGTCCGCCCAAAAAAAGTACAGCTTTAAATGATCATTGTACACCAAATATCCAAAGGGGAAATGCTATACACTTTTCAATATGAATTTTATGAAATTCACATTATGTTAACTAATTTTATTCTTCTTAAATACATCCGCGAGGAATTATCATGAAAATTAAGAGATAAGCCTATTCATTTGAAGAGTTCTATTTGGTATTTTAATTATTTAATTTTAAAATTTAGGCCAAATTTTAAGAATAATTAATTTTTTAAATATATTATATGGATATTAACAGTCCTTAATATAAGAATTATATAGATGAGGGACATTTTACTATATAAAATTAAGAAATCTTATTCTACATCTTAATTGTTGATCTTTATACGTCTTATAGTTATAATTTATTAGGAATTAATAACAAGTTAATGGGCATAATTCAATAAATTATAATAGTTAAATATACAAAAATCAACGGTTCAGATAAGGAGTACGATTTCTTATTTTTTATATCAAAGTATCAAGAGAAATGAGTGGCTCATATTCTTTTATCATATATGTAAAGCAATGATTACAAATTTTTTAAGCCATTAAAGGTTAGTTTGGTTTTAGTGACAAATGAGTTTGGGGATAACCACCAAAATGGAGAAAAAATTTATTCAAATGTCATGTTTTCGAAAAAAAAATTCAAATGCCACGGATAGTGTCTTGTTATTGGGCTTATTGGTATACATTTTACCATGTGGTGTACTGTAGCGTCTAAGATTTGCGGTCAAACATTGCAAGACAAAGTCCTGCTTGGCCAAAAATGGGTTCAGGAACTGGTGGGTGGGTCTCTCTCACCCCTAATATACCTTCATTACTTTGCTCTCTCTATAATTTATCTTTAGTATTCTCTCTCTATAATTTATCTTTAGTATTCTCTCTCAAGCTTTATACCAAGTAAGATTTTAATCCTTGTCCAATATTTATTTTTATTTTTTTAATGTTGCATATTAATTAAACGTAGTGTGGTATAGCATATTAGTAGTAGGTAGGGTAAGGTAATGTAATATAATACAGCATATTAAATTAACTGTGCGGGTTATGTGTGTACATGTAATATATTGAGAAATGGGTTTAAAAAACGTGGCATTTTAATATATAGTTACCAAAATGGTATCGATTAGTTCGATGTTCTAATGAATCTGTGTGTATATACTATTACTGAAATCGTGAAGGAGGGATTTAATATGGTTTGTTTCAAAAAGTTGATCCAAAACAGTCTCATTGTACAACTCAATTTTATTTTATTTTTCAGAAAAAAAAATGCTTTGCAAGTTTGGTATTATAATTATGGGTTTTATAATTTTCATTCAACATGAGAATTCAAATTTTCCTACACACCCTCCAATTTTCGTGCTGACATGGGTCCTACATATAATTTTTTCTAACATATGGGTCCCACATGCTTTTTGTCTCTACAACATAAGATTTCAATTTTCCTTCAACATGAAAATTATAAATCCCTATAATTATTTTTCTTTTGCAGCTAAACGCATTGAACATGAGATGTTGTAATTTTTGTTTGGAACATTATTTTATGTGATATATATGTAGTTGTTGATAGTAGCAGACCCGTGACTGTTCAAAAGGCTTGCTTAGTTGCTTATTCTCTCCCATAAGGGATCATACCAACGTATTTAAGAACCCAACCAAAACGAGAAAGAAAGCCCAATTGCAAGTTCCAACCTTGGAAATAGCAGGCTTCGCGGTTCCACGGTCGTGGACTATTTCAAAATCGACACTTTCTACCTGCTAAAGCCGTAAAATTTCTTCGTTGAATTTGTCTTTAGCTCACTTCTATTAGTGTTGGTTTTAACTCATACTTCAAGTATTGATAAAAGTTCTTGTTGTCGGTTTAATAGAAAGACAATTGGACCCTTGCTATGGACCTAGTAGTTTGGGGTTGTGTCCATAAAGAACTACTATAAAAGTTTTTTAATTCTACTTATATTCTTTTTGTAAAACTAGTAACTTGTAATGAGTTGCGGTGAAGATATATACAAGTTGGATGTGTTAGGAACTCGGTTCTCTCAACTCGGTTTAGGGCCTTTTCGCGGAAGTCAATTAACAGATCCTCTATCTCAAATCTCGGCCTGAGCTTCACTAGGTCGGGCAGCACAGCGGAAAAATGAAATTACAAAGAGGAGAGAGAGAAAGAGAACACAAGTAGATTTTAATGTGAAAAAATCTTCTCTAATGAGAAGTAAAAATCCACGGAATCTATTCCAATTCAAATATCCACTATGATAGTAATGGGTACAAATAGGGGTGTAATTAGGCCAGGCCAGACTTTGGCCTTCATGGCCTAGGCCTACACACGAAAAAATTGAGCCTATCTGACCTATGAGCCTATCAAAGACTTAATTTAAAGGCCGAGCCTACCCTGTTAGTAAAAAATAAAAAACCTACATGGCCTATGAGGCCTTTTAGGCCTACCACATTGCAAATTAAATTAAAAAATATGAAATATCTCATTCATTAAACAATATTCCTAGCATGGGTCCAAAATATTAAAATTCTACAATAGATTTTTTAACAAGAACACAGATTATAAAAATTCATTACAACAAATAAATATTAAATATTAGGTTAGGTTACCTAACTTTTAGAATAAATAAATAAATATATAATATTTTTTTATTTAAATATTAAACAGGCCGGCCTACAGGCTAAAAGGCCAGGCATTCTATTTGCAGCCTACGGCCTTGTTTCTAAACAGGCTCATCGACGAGCTTTAACTTGTTCTAATTACCTCGTAGGCCAGGGCAGGCCAGGCTTTTCGTAGGCCAGGCCATAGGCCCATGTAGGCCGGCCTGACCCATTTACACCCCTAGGTACAAAGTATCAAAATTCACCAATGTGGTGGTTAACACAACCTCTCCAATAATGGTGGTAATCAAACTTCCCTATAGATGTTTCACTCAAACTCTCTAGAGGTCTCTCAAATACAAAGCTCAAAGCTTTGATCACAAATCTCTCAATAATCTTCTCTCTTGTTCTAACCTAGCCTCCACCCACAACTAACCATATGGAGGAGATGGAATCTAGGGTTTAGGATTTTTTAGGAAATCCCTCAATGGGCTTGGGCTTAGCATTGAAGGAGAAAGCCCAACAAATATCTCCCTCCGACTTCAATGCCTCGACTTCAGCATCAACCCGACTCCTTCACAACAGTCTTCAAATTTCCTTCTTGGAACTGGCTTCGTCATCATGTCGAACCAATTTTGGTCAGCATGCACTTTGCCGAGTTCGAGCTCTCCACCTTCCACCATATCCCGAATCTAATGATACTTCACATCAATGTGCTTGGTGTGGGAGTGCTAGGTCGAATTCTTCGCAAGATGGATTGCGCTTTGATTGTCACAACCCAGTTCGTACTTGTTTTGATCATGGCCGAATTCCATGAGGAACTTCTTCATCCACAACATCTCTTTGTTTGCCCTAGTCGCGGCAATGTACTTAGCCTTGATAGTGCAACACACTTCTGAAGTCTTGATTGCCAAAAAATAGCTCATGAGGCAAATCTCATCATGTATCTCGTCGTCGTCGACTTCCTCGAGTCGGAATCTCCATCGCATTAGAGTAGCCTTGCAACTCGACTTTTCCTTATCTAAATCGGAGGCATAAGTTGGTCGTACCTCGGAGGTAGGGTTGGCAAAACGGGCCAACCCAACTCGATCCGGCCCAACCCGCATTTGGCCCGAAAAAGTCGAGTCTGGTTAGGGTTGGCTCGAGAAAAAAAAAAACGAGTCAGAAAATCCAACCCGAGTCGGGTTAGGGTTGGCTCGCGAGTTGGCTAAAAAAAAATCTCACGAGCTAGATCAAAAAAATGGACCATGGGTTAGCTCAAAAAAATGCTTGCGGGTTGGCTCAAGGGCTGGCTCGCGAGTTGTCTCGCAGGTGAATTCTTGCAACTGAGTTCGTAAGTTTCTTCCTGCTTTTTCCATTTGATCTGCTTGCTTGAAACAAGAAAAGAAAGAATCTTATACCATTTTGCTAGTAATAACACCAGATTCCAGTTCCAAACAAGATGCAAATTTACTATACCCTAATGAATATAAACACTGAACTATAACCCTCACAAATTCGTGTTTTTTAATCAACCCTTTTTGCGCCAAGCACCTCATAAGGATTCTCCATCATAGTTCAGACTTAAAGACACAGTTTCCCGCCCAGAAAAAAAACCCTAAAATGCTGAAAAGCATACATATCTGAGATCTCTGTTGCGTGAGCGGTGAGTGTGACTGTTTTTTATTGAATTTATTTTTTTAAAAAAAAATAGTAACCCGCGAGCTGGCTCATTTGAGCCCGGGTTAGCTCGGGTCGGGCTGACTCTGGTTTCTGCCAACCCAACCCGGCTCGTTTTTCGCGGGTTACGAGCCAACCCAACGGGTTGGCTCTTTTTTGCCACCCCTACTCGGAGGTACTTGAAATTTCACTTCACCACTTCCCGAAAATCCACTTCACTCTTCCCGATGCTCTTTGTCGGGGTTCGACAGATACCGGCTCACCATTCCAACAACATATGTCAAATCGAGTCTAGTGCAAATCATTGGGTACATCAAGCTTCCGACAACGGATTGACATGAGATCTTCAGCATCTCATTTTTGTCTTCATCAGATCTCGGACATTACTTCTAATTCAACTTTATCTCTTTGGATAAGGATAAGGGGTGTTCTGACAAATCGAAAGAAAAATACTATTATAACTCTAAGAAATTAGATGAGCCTAGCGAAATAATATTCGTCCCATTCCAATAAGCAAATGGTGGAAGTGAAATTCCACCAATGCACGATTACGATTCTGAACTGGCAACCAAATATTGCGCATTGATGTGTGATTGTGAAATTAGATGTAGTACATGCAACAGACAGCAATGATATTCATTTATTTATTTATTTTCTGATAAAACAGGCAGTGACAATTTATGATTTTTTTTAGGGATTTGATTTTCTCATATTGCATGAAAATTCAATTCTCATGTTGTGACTCAACTAGTTGTGAGCCCCATATTTATTAAAAAATGAAAAAGAAAAGAAAAATTTTGCACGTAAATCAAAAGATCATTAACGAGAGTTGAATTCTCATGCAACATGAAAAAAATGTTTTCTCTTTCTTTTATTCCCAAATACCATTAGTTCTCGTGTCTCCACTGGACCACTACATAGGGCAATATATTAAAGGGTACGGAAGATATGAAAGGGGCATTGGTATTTACTCGCTTATAGTTCACACGATCAGATTTTTAAAGCTGATTTTGTCAAAGATCGCAAGAATATTGGAAAGTTGGGCAGCCATTCACAATGTTAATGACAGCTGGATGCAACGGCCCTGAATTGATGATATTTGTTTGTCGTGTATTGGCGTAGTGGTGGTATCTAGCTAGCATCCACCTTGCTTTCCTCTGGGTAATTAGGTTCCGAATGAATCTTTTTATATACTATTTAACATCATCATCATGTAATATGAGAAGATTACAATTATTCATAATCACTCGTGATATGGTCATGTCAAATTAGGTTAGCTTCCTTGCTTGGAGGACTATTTATTTTGAACCGAGAACCAAACTCAGTTAGTGTTGGTAAAATCGGAAATGCAAGCATTGAGTGGTGAACCTCGTACCTTTTGCATAGCAGCAAACACCAGGGCACCTTTTTATTTATAATGCAGCTTTATTATATTAATTATATGCTTTTATGGGAAAAATAAATCTTATGTTATAGGAGAATTCTAACCTCATGTCATAGGTACATTAAGTGTGAGTCTCACCTATTAAAAAAAAATGAGTGACACATCTTTTTATGGGATGTGTAGAAAGGATTTGTTTTCTCACGTAACATGAGAAAAATAAACCCCTACTTTTATATATGGATTTTAATTTTCTTATGCAATAGAAGAAAGTTTTGTTATACTATATACATATTTTGTGTGGGATTAATATCCATTAAAAAAAATGTTGCATGAAAACCTTTATATATATATATATATATATATGTGTGTGTGATTAACAATTAATTGATTTACCGAGTATCTTAGTCGAGTTGATAAATTTAATAACATTAATTTTAGTGTAGATAGATATTTTGTCTCTATTTTTTTTTAATCACTTTACTTATCTTCTCTAACCATATACCAATTTGTTCCTACCAAACTTTGATTAAACCCTAATTTTCGATAAATTATTTACTTATATAAATGTCTGTCAAACTTTAATCAACTAAAGACATACTGATATATATTTTTAGAAAACAGACAAATTGGTAAGTGACAAAATGCTAACAAAAATGAAAAAAGAAACAAAATCATAAATCAACCTTTTTTTTGGACATTAATCATCAATCAACCTTGATTTTAGTGCTGCAATAAATAATACAATCATTTAAAATAAAATAAAAATAGATTATATTTGTGAAGGATTTGTCAAACATAACTAATTTCAAATAAACACCTAAAGATTCAATGTAAATACAAACAACACACTTTTGAATTAGAGTCTGATAACGAACTTTTATATAAATAAGATTCCAACAACCAATATTAAATATGTAAATCCAAATTTTCACGAGTTGAGTCAAAATTAAGACTCTGATTGGTTTAGCACTCCTGCTAACGATCAAGAAAAGATACGAATAGCATAAGGTGTCCCGTCCGTCAAGAATAAGAAGGTGCAATGTTTTTTCAGTTATTTTCGCAAGAAAAAGCGGGGGATAATACTGACATTAAAACAAGAAGATCACAATGTGATTTTTGAAGCACATCGTAGCGAATCAGAGAGATGATTGAGTTTGGTTGTATTCTTTGTTGACACATGCGATATGAGTTGTAAACTTTGTTCTTCATTTCCCACTTGTTAACAAGCAAGCAATCATTTCCCCATCCCCACTACCTATCTTAAAGCTTCTTTCCTTTTTGTATCGGGAAACCATACGCGGAAGCAACTTTAAAAAATCAACCAACATGCCAAATCACCTCGTTTTCTGTTTTTTATTTTTCAATTTGATTCCGTTTTTTAAATACCATTGGCATCTTCATGATAGAGGTGTCAAAACATATCGACATGACACGAATTTGACATAACACGAATACATCAACATGAATACGACACAAATTTTTATTTGTGTCAAAATCTTTAATACTAACACGACATGAATTTTTTGTGGGTTGACACGACACGAATAATACGCCAAATAGGGGTCAAAATGGTAATTGACAATTTTTTTTTAAAAAATTCGATCTAAATTAAAAAAATAATAATAATAAATTAAAAAAAAATAATTAAAAAAAATACGGATCAACACGAACACAAATACATCAACATGAACACGAATTTTTCATGTGTCATTTTTTCTCAACACGAACACGACACGAATTTTTTTGCGAATCAACCCGAATACAAATTTTCGTGTCGTGTCACGGATCGATCCGCATATTAAAACCTATATTGACACCGGTGTCTGATGGTTCACACCTCAGAATGATGTTACAGCACTACAGCTGTAGTAGAAACGAGAGAGACCTAAATATTGTTCCCCTCACAATGCGCCATTTTAAGTCATAGTCATTAGGCATTTATAACTTATAAGTGACAAAAGCTAATTGGCATTTTAATTTTTCAGCTTAGTCAATAAATCTTATTTTGTTTTCCTTCCTGTATCTTCCAAGCTGAGTTTACTTTACTTTAGTAGCAGGACATTGAGGGTAAAAGGAAAGGGAAGTGGGACAGAACAGAAACATCCGAAAGTGGGAAAAAGTTTTAGCACCAAAAACATCATAATAACCTTGTAATCTTAGGTAAACAGTATTAATAAGCTGGCACTCACCTACAGATTTGGGAAAAAGCACAAGAATGGTCTCGGAGTCCCACACGGCCACACACCCACAGTTATAAGAAAGAAACACCTTCTCATAGTTGAGGTTATTTGAAGTGATCCGGGACCACCATTTTTAGGTGGTTCCTAGTGTAAATAGAAGGGTAAAATGAGAAAAGTGGAAAAATAAGAGGGATAAAAAAAGGAAAGAAAAAATTAATGTTGTGAGAGAGAATACCAAAAGATTTAGTGGTACTTTAGCATATTAAATTTTTCCCTCATATCAGCACACAGCTGGTTTGGGATTGGCGCATAGAAATTCAGAGTCGGTGAGTGAAGTCAGAAAGTGACCCCGTAATAGTTTTCTTTGTGCAGCCGCGTTCACTGATTACGTGTCCCTTTCGTTCTTATCTAATTGTTGAGCCTTTTTGGAAACGCTGACTGTGATCTATATGTTCCCGTAACCCGTTATTGCTATATATACCTCAATTTTCTTCCCTTGTTTTCTGCAACCACATTTAAGGTAACCTCAAACCAAACAACATACATTAATTACATACATGGCTTTCTTTCTTTGCTTCTTCATCTTCCTTCTTGCTTCATCTGCTTCTGCTTGCGATCGCTGCCTGCACCAATCCAAGGCTGCTTATTTCTCCAAAGCTTCTGCCCTTTCATGTAACAATCAATCATTCATTATTAACATCAATTCGTTTCAATTTCCATCTCAGATATATATGTTTATAGACAATATATAATGATCTTATTAATTTGTTATATATATGAATTTGATATACGCAGCGGGGGCATGTGGGTATGGCTCTTTGGCACTGGACTTAAGTGGTGGACACCTTGCAGCTGGTGTGTCTTCCCTCTTCAAAGATGGAGCCGGTTGTGGTGCATGTTTTCAGGTGCATATATATACTAATTTCGCTTCTTCTTGTAAATGCATATAAGCTTGCTTGCCGTGATGTGTCAGGTCGCGGGTTCGAATCAGTCTCTCTGCAAAAAGCAGGAGAAAGATTGCCTAGGGTATTCCCTTCCCCAGACACTCACGAAGTGGGTATTTGAACTGGGTCGGCCCTTTATTATGTCCAGCCAAATTCTATTTTGTTAATGTTATGAACATTTTTATGTAATTAATTGATAATTTGGCTGCAGATAAGATGCAAGAACCCAACTCTATGCACAAAAGCAGGTACAAGAGTGATATTGACTGATCTTAATGACAATAATCAAACTGACTTTGTCCTCAGCAGCAGAGCCTTCGCCTCCATGGCTCAGAAGGGTATGGGCCAACAAATTTTGAAGCTTGGCATTGTTGACATTGAACATAAGAGGTAGACTTAGATCACTTTTTTAGCTGCAATTTTTTTTGTTAGCAATTTTTTTATTTTTTATGTTTTGGGTGTTTTTTTTACTATGCCAGCGGTTTTGGTTTGTCCCCACTTCCCACCTACCGGGCAGTGCACCGGCCCACCGTCAAAAAAGAATTGCAACATTTAATATTATGTATACCTCAGACAATCATGTGGCACACTAATAACAGTAACCGTCTAATGTGTATATTAATATGATAATGTAATGTATAATATTATATACTTCAAGACAGTGCCACTGTGTAACCAACAGATACGAAGCCAATATAAATTTTATTATGGTTTAGCTCGGTGGAAATAATTATGCAACTGTGATCATGTTTTGCCAAAATATTTACTAGACAATGCCACGTGTCATAATTTGTTACACTGTGCAACGAAATATGTTTGTAAATAATTCGCTACACAGTGAAGCAAATTATGCCATGACAGGCTACACAGTCGCAGTAATAACACGTGTCAAGCAGGCAGTAATCCAAATATAATTCACTACACAGTGTATCAAATTACTACCTACTTGACTTGTGTTATTCTTGCTGACTGTGCAGCCTGACATAGCATAATTCGCTACACTGTGTAGCGAATTATTTACAAGCATATTTCGCTGCACAATGTAGCGAATTATGCCACGTGACATTCTGGGAAAACTTACTGTTGGCGTGACGGCCTGATAAATATTTTGGCCAATGGTCACTGTCCCAATAATTACTCATAAGTTTTATTCATTTACACTCTTTTATAATTATTTTCAGAAGTTTTTAATTTATTATGCATAAACAGGTGTGTTATGATGTAATATAATTAAAATCGAATGTATATAGTGCACCGTATTCATAGGTTTATCATTCAAGTGTTACTGAATACTGATTGTATTTGTGTGGGTTTAATGGAGCAGGGTACCATGTGATTACAAAAATCAGAATTTGGCCGTCCGTGTAGAAGAATCAAGCAAAAAACCAGATTACTTAGCAATCAAATTTTTGTATCAAGGGGGTCAAACTGAGATAGTAGGTGTTGATGTAGCTCAGGTGGGTTACATTATGTTTGCTTCACAAAACATTAAAAAACAATTTCATCACCTCTATTTGTTATTGATTGAATAAAATTTTGTTAACAATTGGCTTTGTGGCTAACTACTATATTAGGTTGGATCTTCAAACTGGAGTTTCATGAGCAGAAACCATGGGGCTGTGTGGGACACAAGCAGGGTACCACAAGGTGCATTGCAATTCCGTGTAGTGGTAACAGCAGGGTATGATGGTAAATGGATTTGGGCACAGAAGGTTCTACCTGCTGATTGGAAAAGTGGGGTGGTATATGACTCTGGCGTTCAGATAACGGACATTGCACAAGAGGGTTGTTCCCAGTGCGATGTTGGAACCTGGTCATGATTCATGAATCATGACCACGCCACTGCTCAAGTTCTGAATAACCCACTTATACATATATATATATATAGAGATATAGGCTTCAATTTACTCATACTATATAATGTAGACTCTCAAAGTAACTCATAATACCGATGAATCATTGAGTATCTTACTAAATTTGAAATGCATTCTCATTTGTAACTACTCAACTTTGTTATTATATATATTCTTCTTTTCTTTTTTCTTTTCAATAATCTGTTTGTTTTTTTTTTTTTTTTTAACTTATTTCTGAATTACGAATGTTATCTTTACGTGTATAATATTGTTGATGTACACCCCAATGAAAAAGAATAAAATGCTGGCGATTATTTTAAGCGAAAAATCTATAATGTAACATTTATTCATTGTAGTAAATAAAATTCACACTCATCCTTAATTGTTATTTATCAAAAGAAAAAAAAATTATTTTTTATTTAAGGAGCGTTATTCTTACACACGAAAAGTTTTACAATCTTGTACAATTTAATTTTTTACCGTTGATTTTGGTCAATTCAACGGTTATAATTTATTAAAAATTAATTAATAAATGTGACCCAATAAATTATAAATGTTGGATTGACGAAAATCAACGATAAAAAAATAGGTTGTAAAACTTTTAAGTTGTAAAAATAACGCTACTCTTTTTGTTTATATTGGTAGTGTAAACATCTATATTGTAAAAGAAAAACGTAGGCATGATGAAGTATTTCAATATCAACATTAGACTTAAGTGTTGAAGGGGGTATTTGGTAGAGGAGAAATTTTTTTACTGGAAAAAAAAAAGATTTATCAAACTATGATGGGAAATTTTTTTCCTTAAGTTACAAAAGGTATTTGGTAAGTCAAAATTTTTCCGAAAGAATTGGTTAATTTTGCTGATGCTATATTTGATTGATTGTAAAATATTGATGAGAATCTGAACTGAAATGACAAAGTTATCCATTTGTACATATCTACTAATATATTGTATAAGGGCATTTTTGTCTCGAAATGTGAAAATGTGTTTCCAGGGAAAAAAATAATACCATGGATGGGATGAGATTATTTTTTTCCCATGTGTAGTTAAAAAACGAGAATGATGGAGAAAAAAGTATACTGACTTTTTATTTTTTTACTTTTATTCATATCAAACATAGTAAAAAAAAAAATCATCACCCCACCTTCCTAGCATTTTAACCCAAAAAACTTATACCAAACACTCCAAAGTTTTTTATCCGTATTAATCGAACTACATTCAGTTATCATTCCTCAATAAATCTTAATACCTTCATTATAACCAGCCAAAAACTTGTCTTTTTGTTTTAAACATCAAAACTTTAAAACTCTCTTTGTAAGTTCTAGCCAACCAAAAAAATTCCCTTTTTATGCATTGTGTTTATGGAGTATGAATTACACTTCGACCTTTTAACTTACATTTAATCTTATTTGATTTTAAGTGGTTTCGTGGGACGATATATATAGTATTTTTACAATAAACTTCAATTTGTTATATCCAAACATGCAGCTCTCAGAAATTCATCTAAGGATATAGGGCCGATACGCTTGACGTCCTTCCAATATGGGCCTCCAAGTTGCGTTACTTAATTAGGTCTCTTTGCTGACACATGAGCCCTTCGTATATAAATAGCCTTTTGAGCTTGAACTTTTACAAGTCCATCAACACAACGGTATCTCCATTTAACATAAACACCAACCATGAAGCCCATCATACTTTGGTCCTTGAGGAAGGTGACTTATATAGTCTGATTCTGATTCACCAACATTTGAATGTGACCAAAACAGCAACAACATACCGAACTCCTTTAGTATAGGTGGTAAGGAGTCTGTGTCTCTTAACCAGAGGTCTTGAGTTCGAGCCATGAGAATAGAAAAAAAAAACTTGGGAGAGCCATCCTCAAAAGAGTCCGACAGTACTCGATGAGAATTAGTCTTTACGGCTGGAGGATACCTTTGAAATTTATTCAAAACCAGCAACAACGTAACAATTATCAGTCTGAAATGCGTGCGTGTATTTGTTGCATATGTAACATCTGATTTTATCGGATGTTTCCTAAAAAAGACACATATGATTAAGAGAGCTGCAACCAATAAATCGACTCAATTTGGATAGATTAATTTGTGTGAATTTGCAAAATGAATGACGCAAACCGAACTCTTTTGGTACGCGGTCTGCTTCAAGATTCTCGGGAAATTAAATTTTTCTAAATTTTAAATCTCCGAATATTATCATAATCTGGATGTAAAAATTATATTTTTGAAAATTGAGATTCCCGGACAAATAAAAATTTCTCCTGTACCAAATGCTCTCTAAGTATAAAGTTTTGTTATTTTAATTAAATTATATTTTATAATGAGAGAAACAGAAATCATGGTAAAAGAAAACGAGATTTTTTTTTAATTTTAATTTAAATAATAATAATAATTTTAACTAAAATAATTATCTTTTAAAAATATAAATATTTTTTTCGAATTTTAAATCATAAATCTGTAAAAGCGAAAGCGCGTTTCCAATAGCTGAATGAATCATCGAGAGGGTTGACCTAGTCTTGTGGAGAGCCCAGCATTATCAGTTTAATAATAACACTGTACTTGAATTCTATAAAATAATTATGCAAAGCAAAACAATATCTGAGAGGAATTTTTGTTCTGGTTGTCCAAATCTGGCGTCGTTCTCAATCTGAAAATCATAATGGTATTATTCTCTTCACATATAATATAAGACAATTATTATTACTGGCGCATTAATTGACTTTGCTTGTTAATTTATTTTTATTTTTAATCAAGATAAAATAAAAAAATGATTGCTTGAATTAAATTACAAGTATATACTAGAAATTTGAGTCACACTCGAAGACAATTTGAAGAAGAAAGATAATATTTATAAATTTTTTATTTTTTTTGTATTTATCCTAATACTTTTCAATAAGTGTTACAGAAATATAAAATAATTAACTTAGCCTCACCCAATTCCTTAAGATTTTGGGTTGAAGTATCGCTTATTATAGTATCAAAACTTCAGTGATCTTTTCACCCAAAAAAAACTTCAGTGATCACAAGGTCACAAGTTCGATCCTCACCGCTCTTACTTTCAGGAGGAATTAAGAAAAGCACAAGATAGACCAAAAAATGGACTTGTGCAGCACAAGACAGATTAAGAATGAGCTTGTGTTATATCCACGCTGCAAGTTCAAAGAGCTCTTGCATGAGGGGGTGTGTTAGAAAGATATAAAATAATTAACTTAACATTACCCAGTACCTTAAGGTTTTGAGTTGAAGTAATAAGTGTTTACAATTATTCTATTTATATTTATCTTTAAAATTTCAAGTGAGTAATTAACAATAACACGGTAGATTTTAAAAATAAAGAAATTAGATGACAAAGTGCGAAATCCCCTTACAATAATATAAAATAGATAAAAGATACGTCGATATAGATTATTAAAGTTATTTTAGATTGTAAACAAGATTAATATTGCATAGAGTTTTGCTCATTCCATAAGTTTCTTTTTTATTTTGTATATGTTTTTTTTATTACTCGCTCTTTCGTTCTTTTTTTTCTTTTTCTTTTTTTGGATTACATCGTTCTTTTTTTAGTTAGCTATGGGATAATAAGAATCAAATAGATCATATCATAAGATGAGTGAATCATTTTTTGTATACATGTATGAAGAATAAAGTAAAAACTATAACGTTTACCATCAAAAAAGAGAGAGTAAAAACTAGAACCGGGAAAACAAGCGGAATCAGGATTACACCAGACAGCAAAAACTAATGGAAGTTCAATTATTAACTGTTAATTAATGAAAGAAAACAGAGTGAACTATAACAGATATATAAATTGTTATCATTAATTTTATCATGAGACTTATTACATCAGAATACTATATATAAACTATTAATCTTTTACTAAATTTTATGAAGTACTCATTTTATTCTTTGAAACACATTTTAACTGTGTCAACACAATTTATGGATATTTAACCAACGATGATTTAGTTAAAGAAAATATGGAAAAGTTCAAAAATTTCCGTATAGTTTTACTTTGAATCACTTACACTTACATCCATATTTTTTTTTATCACTTAAATTCCTATGATTTTTTTCATCTAAACTAATCCTTAACATTGTTAAAAATTAAATTAATCTGAAAAATAAAATAGATTGAAGAGAACAAATAAAATAAAAAATAGGATCAAATAAGTTGAAAACTTACAACATTTACAGAAAATACTAAAAAAAAATAACAATAGAAGGAAAAAATATATGTCTAAATCAAAAAGAAGAAAATAGACTGAGAAGACAAAAAAAAAAAATCAAATATGCTAGAAACTTACAATAGCAACAGAAAAGGCTAAAAGTAGAAAAAATAAAATAAAAATAATCTAAGTAAAAAAGAAAAGAAAATAGATTGATGACAAAAAAAAATAGAAGAAAAAAGTAAGACTATATGTCTAAATAAAAAGAAGAGAATAGATTGGGGAAAAAAAGACTAAATTTAATGGAAATTTGCAACATTGATTTTTTTTCTTCCATTTTTTTAACAGTGATATAAAAGACTAAAAAAAAAAGGCCAAATACATGTAAATAAAAAAGACAAAAAATAGAAGAAAAAATAATAAAACCAAATATGTTGGAAACGCGTAACAATAAAAAAAAAAATTGTATTCAATTTATTTTATTTTTTATTTATACTATTTTAATTTTAGTCTTTTTTCAGTATTCTAAATTTTCAATATGTTTTATTTTATTTTTCTGTTATCTTTTTTGTCCTCACTCTAATTTTTTTTTATTTAGACATGTTTGGTCTTATTTGTTTTCTGTTTCTTTCTTTTTTCTTCATTACATTTTTTTTATAGACTTTCTATTACTATTATAAATTTTAAACATATTTGGCCTTTATTTTATTTTTTCCCTTAATCTATTTTTTCTTTTTGATTTAAACATATTTGATCTTTTTTTATTCTTAGCTTTTTCTATAAATGTTGTAAGTTTTCAATATATATAATCTTTTTTCTTTGTATATTTTTTTATCCTCAGTTTATTCTCTTCTTATTATATAGGTAAAAGAGGTAGATTAATTTAGTTTATAATAGTGTTAAGATTGGATGAAAAAAATATAGAGATGTAAATAATTAAAAATTATGTGATTCAAAATAAAATGATAAGAAAAATTTTAAACTTTTCCCAACAAAATAGACTAATTGAAAAAAAAAAAAAAAAAACGGTTTGACTATGTCTACATTTGATGTAAATATAAGCCAGATAACGGAAGTCAGTCAATTACCACTTAATTGCACCAATTAACTACGGGCTGTCATATTGAAAGTGACATTATACGGAGAATATAGTCTTTTTTTTCTTTTCTTTTTTAATTGAAAGTGATGGACGTTAAAGTACATTAAAATTATAAATTCTTGATTTAATCATCAACAATTTATAATTTGATATTTTACATCCTTAATATTTAAAATGAGCATAATCCTTTTACATTAATGTAAATTATATTTTTAATCTTACATTGTTTCTATTTGAATTTAATTATTCACTTGAATAATAGATTAAAATAATTAGATATAAATTGATCGTTTATCAAAAAAGAAAAAAGATATAAATTGATCAATGTTAAAATTAAATTTAGTCTAAAACTAATTATTCTTAAATCAATATAAAATAATCATGTTTCTTTTTAAAATATTAAAAGCTTACTTTCTTAAGGTGTTATTAATTTTTTTAACATATTATGACACTCTTAGTAGATAAAATTTAATTTAGATTTTATTGAATGATATTTTTAATTTAATTCAACTACATATATAATTATGTAATTTATGTATTATATTTTTATTAAATTGAATGTAATATTCTCATAATACACGATAATATTTCCTTCGCTGTTAAGCTTGGTTTTTTTTTTTTTTTTTTGGTATGACAGTTTTTGTTGGAGATCTTAAATTAAAAAAAGTTGTAGCGGTCGGTTATGACATGACAGAAACAAACCGTTCGGATTATCACTCTCCAAACTATAGGCGAGCTCAATTAACGCCTGATTTATAGTTATGTAAATATTGCCTGTTTTCGTTGTATTATAAAAGATAAAAGTTATACTTATGATTTATTTTTGTTCATGAAATCTTATAATTATATCTTAATCGTTGATTTTGACAATTAACCTATCATTTATTCGAAATTAATAATTAACTAATAAGTTTGTTTTGCGAAAATAATAACCGTTGATTGACGAAAATGAACTATTAAAATATTGTTGTAAGAGGTTATAAATGAAAATAAGAATTCTAACACACACCCATCCCCAACAAAAAAAAATGAATAAGAAATGCATTCATCTTGACCAAATACATATGATGATTTACACTTTCCATAGTGACTACCCAGTTTACTTGGTCAATCAATGGACGTAATGCCTTGAACCGTCGATCTTTGGATGTAAATCTAGACAATAGGAAAATATAATCATTTCTCGAACGAAGTTGGTCCTCTTTGTTGTGTCTATAGCGGCACTGGACACCAAGTGGTTCTGCGAGTGCATTAAATAGTATGACTATAGATATACTCATAGGAGTGACCCTCACTTCAGACTGACATAGGTGATTTCTTGTGATATATCTAACCATACATCTATTAAATACATCAGATTCAAAAATCAATATAAGCCTAATTGCTTACCCTTTTTATATTACACTACTTCGACTAGAAATGAGTGTGAGTTTTAAAAAACACATGGTGCTTAAACTATCAGCACCAATTCCTTTCCTTAGTATATATATGGGAATAATATCTGTCATTTTAAAGGATATAAGCTTATATCCTTTTAGATCCTGATCGTTGATTTTTATCCTTCAACAGTTATAATTTATTGGATCAAAATTATTAATTAATTAATAATAAATTTGGCCTATTAAATTTGATCTAATAGATTATAACCATTCATAGACGGAAATCAACGATTATGATCTAAAAGGGTACAAGCTTATATTTTTTTCATATATATATATATATATTCACGGCACTTTGCGCCAATTCCTTTCGTTAGTATGGCGCTTTCAGCGCCTATGTTAGGCACACAGTGGCGTCGGCGCCACTATTACTATTATTATTATTATTATTATTATTATTATTAAAAAACAATTTATTATTATTTTTAATAATATTACATAACGTACCCTGTAAAATTTAGAGATGAGTTTTATAGAAAATTATTAGAATATAATATAAGAATACTTTTATTTACGTGTAGTGGAATCCATTGCCCATGTAAAAGTAATACGTCCATATAATAAAACATATCGATGACATATTGACATTAGAGATGCAGCAATTGATTTCTCACAAAAAAAAAAAAGCGACAATTGGGAGAACACATAAGAAAAAATTGAAAAGTATTTGAAATAAAGGGATAAATTGTTTTATTTATTTTTTTCATATATACATTATCTATCACTTTATAATATCATTAGATCAAAATTTAAACTAACTTTTATAAAAAAAAAATTCATTTTGAGATTCTGATTTAACGGTATCGAAAAGTGATAGATAAAATATATATTAAAAAAATAGATAAAATAATTTATCCCTGAAATAAATTACCACGAAATTTCCTTTCCCCCTTCAAGAATCTCAGGTCGTACTTGTATGCTTCCAGTATAAAATTGAGTGGCAGATTCAAATGATATGTGTCGGGCTTTCGGTTGTAATTTCTTTTAAGCATATATGACTAGTACAGTATATAGACTAAGTACTGTCACTTAGGTAGTTTTTTAATTTGAATTCAATCATCTCTTTGCGGCCCTGCATATGACAAATTTAAAATTTATCTTATTGGCAAAATAAGAAAAAGGAACCATGCATATGCATTGAGCCAAAGAATCGAGAAAATTCGAGGAAAGCGCATAGGAAGTTGCTTTCACATATGTTATGTACGACACAACAATTTTGTAAGACTTTGATCTGGTAATAGCTATTGCTATATAAGAAAAAGGTGTGTCATTTTAAATGACACATCTTATATTCTTTCACTATCATAAAAAGATGTGAGACTCACATCTTAAAAAAAATTCATCTATTTTTTCTCCCATAATTTATCTTTCTCTCACTTAAAATGATATAACTTTGTGTTCTTTAAAATGATAGAGATATTTTCGTTAGTATATAACCTTATAGAGGTGTATGGGTGTTTGATATCGATGAGGCTTATCATCATTTACTCTAAAGAGAGAATGACTTCTTGCGGTCTTCGCAGAAGACTTCCAAGTCAAAGGTAATATGATATCCACTAAGAAAAGAATCCCTTATTTTCATTATTTTTAGTTTTTTGGGGTTTTTGAGAGAAAGAAGACGAATGGGGTTTCAAACCAATGCTAGAATACATGAAAATAATAATGTTGCAAACGCGGAGATGCTTTGAATTGACAATCAAATCTTTTGAACAAAACCAGAAGCTTGTATTCCTTATGATGTGGTCACTCTAATTTAAAGACTTGAGTAATAGAAACAATTTTTGACTTCACCAACAAATTAGCATCATATGATTATTTCCTCAGAAAATAAGTAGTAATTAATAAAAAAAGCTACGTGCCTTTCCTAAAGTTCAATTTCATAACAAAGGAGATTTATTTTGAATATTTTTAATGGATTTCGTTATTCTTCTGTTAAAGGTGACACCATTTTTCCCTGCAGACTAGAAAATGATACGGGTCCGTTTAACTTTTTTTCTTTTTCTTGTTTTGGTGGATCCCATTGCTGGTTTGTGAGTGCAGCTCGAGCGAAGAATTTTCCTGTAAATCTCATTTTTAATATGATAAAATAACATCCATTAATTTATAGCTCAGTTGATAGTAAGAGAGCTGAATAAGTGGAAAAGAAGGAGCCTTATTCGATTCTCACATGTCATTTTAGGGAGAAATTTAAATATCTTCATGCTTAACATGTTCGACACTCAGAATTAGTCTCCTAGCCGGTGAGGGGTGTTAACGGGTCGAGCCGAGCCGAGCTTTGATCTTAACGGGCCAAGCCTGTATTTAAACGTGTCTGACTGGCCTTAGCCTGTTACCTGTCACGAATATAATATTGGTCTGTGGCCTGGTTTATTTACAAAAAATAAAAGACTGTATGAAGTCTGTTAGCCTGTTAGCCTTTTAAAAAAAACACCATAATTCCACAAAAATTCAATGTATATCCAAATAGAATATACAATCAACAGCATTACACAACTAATAATTCCACAAAGATTCATAAATTCAATGTATACCCAAAAAACATAATATAGAACAGAAGCATTCAAAAAATCTACTTAATCAATAAACTAAAGTAGTACCAAATTCTGCAAATCCAAAAGAACAAAAAAACTACAAATTCTGCTTAAACAATTTAATATACTCATATCGACAATTTAATATATTGCGATGTTGCCTCCTCCTACATAAAAAACAAAAAACAAGTCAGATTGTTTTTGATATTCAATTATAATATCATAAGATATAAAACAATCTAAATTAAGAAAATTAATACCTTCTGCTTTTTCTTTATGTCATACTTATTACGTAACCAATCTGCACCGCAAATTAATGCTTGAACTGTATTTTCTGTCAAACTTGCCCGATAAGCATCAATGACTCTTCCTCTAGCATTAAATGTTGATTCAGATGCGATAGAGACTGGTATTGCTAATATATCTTTTGCCACATTTGATAAAGTCTTATACTTCATGCTATTGTTCTTCCACCAAAGTGGTGGGTTGTGACTTGTGAGTCTTGTGATTATATCAGCTTTGATGGACAGCTCAAAGTGCTTCGAACAAGGGTCGAAATAGAGACAAATATGTTGGGTCTGCGTTTGCTGGGATAGGTTAGGGCTGGTGAAAAATATATTTAGGAGAAAGAGAACAGATAAGAACTTTTGAATAATTAGTATAAAGAAAAGTTAACGTAAACGGGCCGGCCTTGAAGGCTTGAAGGCCGGGCCTTTCATATACAGCCTGAAGCCTTTTAACTAATCGAGCTTTTACATGAGTACAGGTTTGAGCCCAACAACTGAAAAAGGAAGGCCGGGCCGGGCCGATGGAGGCCGAGCCTAAGGCCCCTGTCGAGCCCTGGCCTTATTATCACCCCTACGGTGGGGGCTAACTCGCCTCAAAAAAATAATTATGATTGAGTTAGTTAAAAAAAATAAAAAATAATAACATCTATTAACTTATTGCAACAGCTAGCATATTATGATTTATAACTTAAACCCATTTTTCTTTTAGCTAAAAAAGGAGACGCTATTTGCTTGCCCTTTTGCCCCACGTTTTTATAAACCAACATATGTATGACGCTTCTCACCAATACTTTAATTTAAAATTTGTTTTATATTATTCATTGTTATATAACAGATATTTTCTTTCCATGTGACATAAAGTAAATGTATTTTGTTATCAAAAAATAAAGAGTAAATGTATTTAGTAATTTAATCCATGGAATTACATAAAAAAAAATTTAATCCAAAACCTAGTATATTCTGACATTTGATTTTAATTTTTTAATCTTTTTATACGGAGCATGCTATAAAAGCTTTATTGTTAATAAGAAATTTGTTTGGAGGACAATAACAAATGCATTTATATTTGTCACTAAATTTTTTGATAATATATTTAAGAGAAATATTTTTCTCATGTTACAAAAAAGAGTTTATCTCATATTCCACATCCATCGAAATCTGAGCCAATATTTCTTATTTTAATTGTGAAATCTATTTAATTATGTCTCTTCTTAAGATAATTACTATATCTTATAATATAAGAAAAACATAATCCTATATTTAATGACACATTTTGTCAACTTCTGCTATTATGCAGATGACTGCATACCCATTATTTTTTTTCTTATCTTTTTTTTTTTGGAAATTTGAAAATGTATAATATCATATAAATTCAACTACGATGTGACTAAGTTGGGGTTGTAGCTGTATGAGGGCAAAATTGATTTGAAGTATAATAAATTTTAAACTACACCAAAAAAGAAAACTATGCCTCAATAGTGTGCACCGAAGATGGATTGGATCGATTTTGGAAGCAAAAATTATTAGATCCAATCCTTTTGGTTTGATCATGTAATTATCCATTCGGTTTGGATTTTTTTTCAAATTTGATCCGATTCAATTCAATTTTTTCGGTTTGGATTGGATCGGTTTTCGGTTTTTTAAAAATTGTAAAATTTATTTCATGATTATTGTAAAAAAACATCTTTTGTATATATTAGCTTTATAATTTTATTTTATTTTTAAATACAAAAGAATTAGTAAATGATAATATAATTTTTTTTGACAATGAAATATGAAGCTCTACATAGATGAAATTTTATTGATGAGATTTGACTAGGTTTTTTCTTGGGTTTAGTTGATGGGTTAATGGGTCTTGAGTTTAGAAATTTTTGGGCTACTATTAGAGAAAGACCCAAGTAGGTAGAAGGAAATTAATATATTGGATCGGTTTTCATCTATCAATCCGAAAATCGATCCAATCCAATTAAAATTTACGATTTTTTTTTCGATTTTCAGTTTATTCGATTATCTCATGTTGCAGAAATAAAATTACAAGTGAGACCACAGGTAAGACGGGAGAAAAAAGAGTGGTGAGACCCAACCAATTTTTGTGTGTATAGAAAAATTGTTTATCTCATGTAACATGAGATAAACATAATCATATAGAAAATAATTTTATTTCCTATACACACGTAAAAGTATGTGAGTTTCATGTGGGACAATATGAAGAGAAGAGAGACAAAAAGAAAACGTGGATATCACACCCTTATATGTTTGTATAGGAAATATGTGTATATGGGATAATTTTTTGAAAATAGATCGGTTTATGTTACAAAATTTCATGTGAGATAATTTCAGTTTTTATAGATAAAATAAAGGTAATTTTGTCATTTTAATATTTTTTTCTTGTCACCATTGATTTATTTATGGTAACTGAAATTATTTTTCATGAAATTACTCGACATAAGAAAATTCTTTTATAATTAAATATATTTTTAAATATGTTAATTGGGACGGAAGAGAGATTAGAAGCCAGATCAAAATAGCTAAAATCGTTATTTTACGTAGGAGAGATAAAAAATTATAAAACGTAAAATCATAATGTAAAAAATCATAAAAGCATAAAACATTTAGAATCGTTTAAAAAAAATCATTAAAACATAAAGTGATAATAATAAAATGATATTTTAACTTTTTACCAATTTTTTATTTTTTATTTTGATATTTTAACTAGCATGAGCTAGGTGGCTGAGAAGGTCTCTCGACGAAGGGCAAATGCTTTGCCGCTCATCAATAAGAATTGAGATTCGAGTCATTTGAAAATTTAGTAAAATGTCCAAAAAAAAATTTATGTTGCAGGAAATTTTGCAAAAATAATAATTATATATTACAGATAATACATATTATAAAAATATGCTAAATTTTTTTAATATTATAAATATATAAAAATTTCCTTGCAACATGAGAATTATTTTTGCCTTAAGAAAATCGTTAAAACAAAAGCTTTGTGTTTACAGGGCATAGAGAGGTAATATTCTATATTATTAGTTTAATTAAAAGGGGCTGCAGAACATTTGTATATTTTCAATACAATTTTCATTTTAAAAATTAACGGATATGCAGACCCTCACTGTTTATATGGCTCAGCTATCATATATGGTCATTGTCATATCATACATTAAAGAATAAAAATTAAAAATATTAAATAATTTTTTTTAAATATTGAATATTTTAAGACTTTAATTTTTAAGTGATTTTCTTTAAACAATTAAGATAATTTAATAAAACATAATAAACTTTATTTTTACTCCTTCACGTACTTATGCTCATAAAACTCACTTTTTAAAAAGTTTTGAATTTTAATTTTATTGAAGTTTTATTTTGGTCTCATTCATTTTAATTAGAATTAGAATAAAGTTAGCTCAATATTAATTTTAAATTTTATAAATGATGTCTTTATTATCAATCTAATAATAATTTGGCTCTGTTAACATGGACAATGGTAATGTCTTTTTTTGGAGAAAAAAAGGGGTAAACATCATTGACTCTGCTAACTTGAAATAAGCTTTTGTCATGAAATAAATAGAAAAGTGCAAATGTACCTTTGCAAGGGGAAAAAGTACTTCGTTAATTTCTGAGAATTGGTTATAATTTAAAATTTGAAAATTTACATGACAAAAAATAATTTAAAAGTGAAATCTATATCGTTGGCTTATAATTGTGTTTGCAGATGATCAAAAGATGCCGAATGCATGAAAAGAAAACTAAACAAAAAATGGGGATTAAACAAAAAGCTATTTATTTTCAATTGTAAATATTAAAATAATATAATATTCAACCAACATAATTGAAAACTTAAACACACTTTTGTATTTTGTATAGTGTCAATTATTCCTAAAATATAATTAAATAAAAAATATAAATTTATGAAAACACTACTGAAATAAAAACAATAAAGGTCTAAAGCCTAAAAATGACATATACGCACATGACGCATTATTTTATTTTATTTTGGTGAAAACATGACGCATTATTCTAACCCAACTTTAGTTGCCTCAAAAAATATATTTGATTGTGGAACAAACTTACAATGTAGACTAATTTTAGAAGATTTCACAAAAAAAAAAAAAAAAAAACTAACAAACTAATTTTAGAAGAAAAAAGTTTAATTGTCCTATTTATTAATATGAGAAAGAGATATAAGACATAGTTGGTAATCATCGTAATACATGTGGGTCCAGATATTTAGAAAAAACTTACCACAAAATAAAAAAGTTAAAATAAAATAAAGAGGAATATGTTTCTCCTTTAACAGGAAACATAATAAAATTCCCGACGAGAAATAATTTGATGGGCCCACTGTAAAAAAAAAGGAAAAGCAAACGTTATGTTACAGTGAATTTTTGTTACCTCCTCTTCTTATATCATTTTCCGTTTCTTCATTTGTTTTCTAATATGGGATTTAATTTTCTCATGTAGAATTCAATTTTTATGTTGTGACTCAATTAGTGATGGGCTCCACATTTATTAAAAAGAAAAACCTTGCATGCAAATTGAAGGAACACAACATGAGAATTGAATTCTCATGCAACATGAAAAAATGTTGGGCTTTACAAAAACATGTTTATGTAACATGATGTACTAATTTTCTTGTTACATGATATTTACAAAACCTAAAAAAAAACAAAAAAACAAAAACAAATCAAGCACAACTATTTATGGATCTACAGGAATATTTTTCTATTTTTTTGTTAGGGTAAAGTGTGTATCATTTTAAAGGATATAAAATTATGTCATTTTAAGTAAGAGAAAGAGATAAATAAAGGAGGAGAGAGATTGGACAAAAAATATATAGATGTGGATCTCATTTCTTTATGAAAGTGAAATGATATAAGTTGTGTTATTTAAAAGGATACACATATTTTCTTTTTTGTTAAAGGTGAAACACATTTCCCAAAAATAAATTGTCTTCTTTATTATACATATTGATATAACATAATCCGACATAAGTAATTTAGAAAAAAAATTAGCACGAATTAATATTATATTTATGGATTGACACATAAAATATACGAATTTTTTCATGTTATTTTTATTAACACAAATATAATTTGAATATAATTAATGCGGGTCAACTTAAACATATAAATTTTTTTTTTTGGTAAACTTAAACACAAAATTCTGTGTTGTGTTCATGTTTCATGAACTGATCATATAGTAAATTATCACCCTTAGGCCCTAGTAATTACATAGAATTTTCATTTGTTGATTATAATATTTGAAATTTCAAAATTAATGTCAATGATAAGTCTAGAGAATAAGAGAACCATTACAATTGGCAGTTGCAGCCTGGTAATCAGCACTGAATCTATGCTTCCATTATAATTAGCAATTGCAGTCTGGTAAGTGGTAATTACCACTGAATCTAATGTTTCCTATTTTGCAGGCAAAAATATGTGATGGTTTCCTGCTCATTTTGTATGGCAGAAGAAAGCAGAATCATTAATAGTCTTCCCTCAAAATTTGGAATGCAGACCTGGACTTCGTTTCAACCCATTCAATGGGTTATGTCTTGCAAATTGGAATAGTACCAAACAAAAATTTGACATTATTTTCAAAACAGAAGCTCCCTGTTTTTATATTTTCAACCGTTTTGTTAATCTTTTGTCAAGTTTGTGATTTGAAGAAAGTCATTTTAACGCTGTAGCAGTGTATTCCTATTGATTTGGATTCAATCAACTTAAAATTAAGGCAAATATATACTGTTGAGATATTATGAGTTCGAGGTTAGTTGATAATGAGTTAAGTGAAAAAATATATAAGTGAAAGGATCCATGAACTTAATGTCTTAAGATTTTGGGTTAAAATATGATGTGAGACTTATTTGATGTATTTAAACTAACTTAACCTATTGATGGTAATCTTCTGCCATGAACTTTCTGTGAACCCGCCCTACATAGAGAAATGTGGGACTTTCAATAGATTGGGGCTAAAATTTTTAAGGGTTTATCATCTATCATTTAACATGACCAGAAAAACGTTCCTACATTCACAACATTTTGTGGGGCCCACAGCAAAAAAAAAAAAATTCCGGCACGCAAAACGAATCTCTATAATATTACACAATCACTCTTCCTTATAAAATCCAATTTTTAATCGTCATTTGGCTGTGTTATTTGTCCATATAAAAATTGTTCCCGTGGAGGCGTGGACCGTGATGCTATTTTAATTGGGGTGGAATAACAATGCTGTAGAAATATGTATATTTTCCAAAGCTCATGTTAAAAAAAATAGAATATTATAACTTAAAATAGTTCAATTGGTAAAAACGAATAAAAATGCGTGAACTTAATATATTTTGTCACTTCAGGGCATTTCCTATTACAGCACTATAATAGTGATGAGTCCTCTTAAAACTAAAAGAGAAGGATAATTTTTTTTTCAGAAAGAGTAATTTTTGTACGGTGCAATTTTTACAGGGCCACAAGATAATTATTAAACAAAAAGAATGGGCATGAATCTGAAGAGGAATTTCCGGGTAAAAGTCCAAAATTGAAAGAAAAAGGAGGCGAAGGCATAACATGTTCACGTCTCTTTCTCGTCCCTACATCAGTTAGTCTATGCATACTTTTGTCAAGACGCGTGGGTCCCTCACTCTCGTGGTCCTACCACACAACACAAGTATCAATACTATACATTTACAAGTCCTTTTTCTTTCAAGATTTTTTACAAAGACTTTTGTGCCCCTCTATCTACATCCATGACCAAGTCATAACACAAGTTCACTTATTAAAAAAAATAAAATAATATCACAAGTTCAGTAATTGCGAAACCAACCATTGCTTATAAATACCTCTCATTGCTTTTTCATTCAACAAACAACCCTTTCCTAGTGTCTCCATAAGTAGCAAATAACTTCGCGTTTCTCTTAGAAAAAAAAAAAAAAAAAAGCCTCAAAATTGGGTGAAGTGTAGAAGAGCTACCTTAGCTAGCTAAACAGTACGTAATCATAAGCAAACAAATTCATATTCATGGAAGACATCAACATGAATGGGGAAATTGCACTTCCAGGTTTTCGATTTCACCCAACTGAAGAAGAACTTCTCGATTTCTACCTTAAAAACATGGTTGTTGGCAAGAAACTACGTTACGACGTCATTGGTTTCCTCAACATCTATCACCATGATCCTTGGGACTTGCCTGGTAATTCAATTAATTAGTTAAACAAAAATGACTCTGTTTCTATCTACTCTTATTTTTTGTGTTACTTGGTATGTCATATGTTATGTTATGTTAATAGACATTTTTTCATCAATATTATATACTTATGTGTATTAATTCCATGATATAGGTTTGGCAAAAGTAGGGGAAAGAGAATGGTACTTCTTCGTGCCGAGGGACAAAAAGCATGGCAGTGGAGGAAGGCCGAACCGCACCACTGAAAAAGGGTTCTGGAAAGCCACCGGTTCAGACCGGAAAATTGTGACCTTATCTGATCCCAAGCGCATCATTGGGTTAAGGAAGACCCTTGTTTTCTATGAGGGAAGAGCTCCTCGGGGATCCAAGACCGATTGGGTCATGAATGAGTACCGTTTACCTGACAATTGCCGATTACCAAAGGTATATATATTTTTCTATTATTTGAGGGGAAATATTACTTCCCATTACATAAGATATCATCTCTCGTTTTCTCTCACTTCGATTTTCATACCCTACCTTTTTCTTTTTTTCCTTTTTTCTTGTAACGGTGGGGCCCACATATTTTCTCTCAACAACATAAGATAACTATCTTAGGATAAATGAAACTAATAAAACCCATATTTTTATTATTTGAATATCAAAAACCATAAGCATCAATCTTTATTACCAATTTAACCATAACTATATAGGATATATTTTTCTCATGTTACATGAGATAAATTATCTAATGCAACACATAAAAAAATAGGTAGGATTCACTTTTTTTTTTCTTAGTGGATTTCACCCACTTTTTTGTGTGTTACATAGATAATTTATCTCATGTAACATGATAAAAACATCTCCCAACTATATATATCAACTATGAATATGAGCCCAGCTTTAGATTCCTGCCCATTAATTAATTTCTCATTCAAATTATTATGTGGTTAATTATTCTGTACATTTTAGTTTCTCTTAAGTTACAGGGGAAATTTCATGATATTTTAGGAGCATTAATAGGACCAGCTAGGAATTTTCCTCGGTAGAAGTGTATAATTAATTAAATTTCATATCTCTCATTTCCATGAAGATAGAAGGATAGTGATGGTTACTTTCTTTAAGGCTAGGCTATGAATATATGTTGTAGGGTCCCTTTTGGTCTTTTATGAACCTCTTCTTTCATTCACAATTTCAAGACTTGATAGTTGATACTTTAATGGTAGTAGTACTACTAGTAGTTAATAAATTAATGGTAGTAGTAGTAGTACTAGTAGATAATAAATCAAAACATTAATAATTCGGGTACATGTATTGTATGTATGTAGGACATTGTGTTGTGCAAGATATACCGAAAGGCAACTTCGTTGAAAGTGCTTGAACAAAGGGCAGCAATGGAGGAAGAGATGAAGCAATTGGTTTGTTCCCCTACATCCCCTCCTTCCTCAACGGACACCATGTCCTTTAGTAGTCCACATGAAGAACAAAACGTGTCACTGCCCTTGTTGCAACAACAACATGTCATTCTTAAGAAAGAATCTGAAGCTGAAACTGAAGAGAGGGTATATATGTCCATGTCAATGCCAAAGCAAGAAAAAACAAGGAACCAATTTTCTATGAAGGAGAACAAAACAACATGTGGCACATCATCCTTGCAATTGCCCTTAGGGAAGGACAAGCTGCCAGAGCTACAGCTGCCAATGGTCACGGACTGGACCCAAGATACATTTTGGGCTCAGTTGAACAGTCCATGGCTTCAAAACTTGACTCCTTCAAACATCTTAAACTTTTACTGACTCAAAACCGTATCAATTGCACGTGAATTATTACCTATTTGTTTGGGAATGTATGTGCAGTTACTCAATTAATAATGTAATTTAATATTATTAGCTCAATTAAATTAAGCAAGTACTCGTACATACAAGTTCTGCTTAAGTTCAACTTAGCCAGAACTTTTTGTTAACCCTACTCCGCCCCTTGATGATGTATCAGTATCAAGTATCAACAATATCAATGAATATTCATAGAGTAGGTTTCATCAGTTGATTTAATTGGCCAGCTTCATTATCCACTGTTTGGGGATTTTGTTTAAAAAAAGTTTATTGATCTAGTTCCAGCTAAAAGATATTTAGTAATGCAATTTATGAATCACAGTTCCTTTTATGTTTCTTTTTTTAGTAAATATCCTTTTAATTCTCAATAAAAAAACACAGAATCATTTTAATCCCAAAAAATATCTATATTAATTCTTTTTTGAGGGATTAATGTGAGCCTTCTTTAAATTTCTGATGGATCACAATTTTAAAGAATTGGAATTTCAGAGAAATCATAAGTTAATTTTTTTTTTAAAGAATTAAAATGAGTTCCGTATTTTTTGTGAAGGCGTTCCAATTCTCAAGGTCTTTTTGAAGCAATACAATTCTAAAATGAAATTATTCAAGTAGGATTCGCATACAATGAAATGATGAATTACCATAATTATATCGTTTATGAGAGAATTTATTAGGGTCCCGGATCACCATTTTGTAGGTGGTCCTTAGTGTAAAAGGAGGATAAAATTGAAAAAGAGAAAAAATAATAAGAGTAAAAAGGAAAAGGTAAAATTAGTGTTGTGAGAGGGGTACCAAATTATTAGATGTCCCTGGACCATACAAAATAGTTTACAACTATGCAACAGAATCCATTACTCTGAAACATGATGTATTTTTCTTTCTTTCCTATTTTTCTAATTTTCTGTTTGCATATGAAAGTTATTTTTGGTGGCTTGTATTTGGTATTACAGGACGTACTGTATTGATGATTCAGATTACTGGATCAATATTTTGCAGTGCTTCATTCATAATTCATATGATTTTCCTTTTCCTTTTTGTAAACTGCTTGATCTGGAGCAATAAGTTTTATAAAAAAAAAATTACCATGGATTCTGATTAAATAACTTTTTACTTACGTCGTTTGATTCAAGATTAAAATCTCAATGCCAAAAAATAAAAATAAAAATAAAAAATCTCAACGCCCAAATTAATGGTACTGTTGATAATTTCCATAAGTTTTTTTTTTTTCCTTTCCCAAAACCAAAAACTAAACATGGCTTAGAGTACATGGTTCATCATAATTTGAAAACCAAACAGGGTGTAAAGTGCATTTGCAGTATTTTAGAGCTTGAGTTTTGGCTAATTAAACTTAGGAAAAGGGTTTTATAAGAGTTATATTGTAGGAAAAATGTTTGTGTTATGTTATAGAGATTCGTTTTGCGTGCCAGAGTTTTTTTTTGCTGTGGACTCTACAAAATGTTACGAGTGTAGGAAATTTTTTCTGGTCACGTTAAATTATAGATGATAAACCTAAAGTAAAAACCCAAAACACAATGTATGAAAAAAAAACACAAGCTAAAAAAGTAAGACAAAGTTGGGTAGTTTTGTACAGGGCTGCTGCAATTTGGACTGAGAATTATGATGCTTTGGACTAGTTAGGATGTTTTCAAAATTATTCTTAAGTCAATTGAGTGATGCTTTGACGTTATTCCTAGTTCGATAAGTTCCAGAAGAGTTACAATATTAACGACGGTTCAAGAACAGCAACGTCAGGGGAATTAGTGAGGAGTTTTAAGAAGACTCGTGAAATTTGGTACCAGAACACAAATACCATTTCCCATTGGTTGAAGCAGAAACAAAAGCAAAACAGGTTTAATAAAAATCATAATCTTTTCTCTTCCCGATCTTTCTCTATGCATTGAGTCTTTTGAGGCTAGAAGAGAAGTTTATACCAAATGGTGGTAGCGAGAGAGTTGACTAACAGAAAAGAAAAATTTCTCAATTGGATCCCTTATTCTTGGTTTAAATACTTTCATTCATGACCTATCCTATGCTCTGGATTAGTTTCGTAATCAGCTCAAAAAAATTAAATTTATGAGATATCCCGGAGAGCCAATACAGCTCAAAAAATAATTAAGATTGAGTTAACCTAAAAATAAAAAAGCTCAATCACCTAGTTTGTACTTTATATGTGTGTCTGTCTGTATTTTTGTTAGAAGCCCCACATTGATTCTGTAGTTAATTAGTGTGAGATTTATAAGGTCTTGTACACTCTCATTCTTTGAACTAATTTTTTGTATGGTGATCCGTGGGTTCCTTGTACACTCTCATTCTTTGAACTAATTTTTTATATGGTGATCCATGGGTTCCTATCATTTGGTGCTCTTGTTGAGAGTCGGACCAAGGAAAAGGCTACATGATAGGTGGGTGAAGATCCGCCCAAAGGGGAAAAGGGCTACCATCTCACCCACCCAAAGGTGAAAAGGGCTACCATCGGGTCAGAGTGAGAACTTGTTTTTTATATGGTGATCTTAAGGGGTGGCAATGTTTTATAATTCTCATTTACAATTTTCCTACACATCCTTCGATTTCCGTGCTCACATAAGGCCTTAACATATAATTTTTTCTAACAAATGGGTCCCACATCTTTTTTATCTTTACATGGTGATTTCAATCTCCTTCAACATAATTTAAAATTTTTTTATTTTTTTTTTGGTTTTGTGATAATCCCGATTCCGGATAAAGTTCAGGGTCATTTGTTTCTTGTTCCTGCTAAGCCTACAATTTTCGGGGAAGTTAAACTCATTTATTGGGCCTGGAGTCACGTCATTCTATTCTTTGGACCGATCCATCGAAGGTTACAAATGAGTTAAGATTTATTTCTTAAACATAGAAAAGACACGTTCATTACAGTGTTATAAAAGATTACCAACCTAAACGAGGGTTTACATTTATTTTTAGTAATGAGATATTGATTATTATCTTTATATAAGATATTTAAATGTAGAAAGATAATTTTATGGTAGATCTGTTTATATTATCCATTTTTTTGCTAATTTCTTAATTAATATTAATAATGCAAGTTTTTGTTATACGAACAGTAATACGTGATTGGATGAAAATAAAAAATTATATCATATTCCAAGAGTTTCAAAATTCAAACATAGAACTGCTAGATCATGTAAAAATTTTTAGGGAAATATTAACCTATGTCACATGAGATAACCCATCTCTCCTACACACTCAAAAAGATGTGGGTCCCACTTCAATTTTCCTCTCTCTTTTCCCGTGCAATGGAACCCACATAAAATTATGAGTGCAACATGAGATAAATATCTCCTGTTGCATATGAAAATATAATCCCATTTTTTTATAGAAAAACTAATATTGCAAAAAGAATTCATAATAAAATATTATCAGTAATGCTGTTGTGCACGAATTGATTTCTACAAAAAGTATCATGAATTTATAATGACCAACAGGCAATAAATTATATATATATATATATATATATATATATATATATATATATATATATATAAATATATCCGAGAGTCGTTAGATCAAAAAAGATTAACGGCTTTGATTTGTACTCATGTGACACTGTTGTTTTTTTTTTTATCTCACGACTCTAAGAAAAGATCCTACCTCATATATATATATATATATATATATATATATATATAGGCAAAATGATTTGTAACGTGACTGTACATAAGCATTGGTGCAGTCACACAAAAACTACGTCGTTTTGGGTGGCAAAAAGGAAGTTCGCGTTTAAAATTAATTATAGAAAATAAAAATATTATATTTATTTTCACCTTTGTATGGTTATGATTCCCCATATTTAATGTCTTATATTTATTTTTACCTTTATATGGTTATTATTCCCCATATTTAATGCTTTCACATTATAAAACGACGCAGTTTTATATGATGCACCAATCAGGTGCAGTCACTTTATATCCGCTAAACCCAGAGATATATATATATATATATATATATATATATATATATATATATATATATATATATATATATATATATATATATATATATATATATATATGGGTTTTTTTTTACATCTTTTAATCTTTGACTGAACTATTTACATAAGTATTAATAACATGTAATTTGTAAGTAGTAACTTTTATGGTGCACCACTAGAAAAAGGATAAAAACAATTATTTGATTTTTGATTTTATGTAAGGTCTATAATTTGTTTTAATCTTTTGTGTAACAGTCATACCTGAGCGTCTATATAATAAAGACGCATTTTCTTCAATATATATTATCAGAGCTGCTGTTATCGAAAGAAATGTGCTCTTGTTATATAGTACATTACTGTTACAAAAGATTAAAAACAAATTATAACTGTTACATAAGATCAAAAACCAAATGATTGTTTTTATCTTTTTTTCTTTTTGTAATCATTTTTATCCTTTTTCTAATATGCACTCTATTAACAAAAGGTCCATTGGTGTATCTTTAAAAAAACATACTAATATTATATATATATAAAATCATTTTCTCATGCATTAGGAGATAACTTTTTTATGTTGTGGAACATTTATTTTTTCTGTGTTATCCTTTTTTATTTTTTTTAACAAGTGGTGGGGCCCACCATTTATTGTATTTATGGCATAAGAGATGCTACCTCATGTGATATGAGAAAAGATAAATATATATATATATATATATATATATATATATATATATATATATATATATAGGAAGAATCTGTTTATAAATTTTTGCAAATTACACTACGTATCCCCGGGAGAAATATATATATATATACAGGAAGAATCTGTTTACAAATTTTTTTTATAAATTTTTGCAAATTACACTACGTATCCCCGGGAGAATATGGTGTAACCTACTGTTATCCCGATAGAATATAGTGTAGTTTCTAAGAGTTTGTAAATATATCTCTCCCTATATATATATATATATATATATATATATATATATATATATAATAAAGTATATAATGTCATTTTAAAAAACTCTGTCTAATGTTCAACGAAACGACGTCATTTTGAGATTGAGAAATTAAAAAATTAAAATGATAAAAACTATTATAATTCTAGAATAAATTAAAATTATAAACATGCCAGTTTTTTAAAGTAATTTTTTAAAGTGATGTAATGATTTTCTTTACACAAATCTGAATGATGTAAAAATGACAAACTATTATTGGTTGATGGGTGTAGTCACAAAGTATTCGCATATTTAATCATCAGCTTTTTGTTCAGATACTGCCAAGCTAATATTACAAAAAAATAAAATAAAAATAAATCCTCCCAAGCAAAGATAAAATAAAAAATAAAGTTTGGATTTGAAGATATTCTGATAATTTTAACTAAAACTTGTCAATGAATAAACAAGGGGGATATGGCAACAAAAGTATTATGACTCCCACAACTCGAAATTCCCAACTTGACCTGGTGACTCCACCGACCGAACCTAAAACCAATCTGAAAAAATAGTTGAGTTAATTTCTACTTAACTTCAGGACTTAACCCATGCACCATAAATAAGAGTACACGTACTGTGGTCCTCGTGAGTTATTATTTCGTTTAAAATTACAATATAATTGAACATTTGGTTAAATAATAAATATTAATGCACCGCTCCTCTTTATTTTTTGCTAAAATGAGTAGTAATAATTCATTAAATATCAGAAGACAACAGAGAAGTTAGGTCCACCAAGAAAATTGAACTGACCTCTCCTCTCAAGTCTCAAGTCTCGCTCTCCTCCAGAGCTGAGAGTACTGAGAATTGACAGTATTTTATTTTCTCTTTGAGTAGACACGAGATTTTTTATTGTGGTATGGGATTATCATTTTTTGTGGTCCTTTAATATAAATGAAAGGGTAAAAAAAAAAAAAATTAACAGGAATAAAAAAAAAGAAAAAATTAATATTATGAGAAAAAACACGACGTTATATTAGATGATCGTGAATCATGATAAATATTTCCAGCAGACACAACTCACAAGACAGCCCAATCTGCTCTCTTTCCCTAGCCACCCACCCACAACTCATTGTTACAGTTACAGTTGGCAAATTTTGCACGGAAACAGTAGACGTAGAGGAGACGTCATTCATTCTTATTTCTCTGTTTTTTATTGAACCTAACAAACATTGGTCTAAGGAAACGTCATAAACAAAAAGGACTCATGTTTTCTTCTCCATAATCATTCATTATTATTATTGTATTTGGCTTCCCACGTAATAGGACCCAAACAATAAGCTTATGCTTCTGACTTCTGAGTCCAAATCAATTAAACAATTATAAAAAATAAAAAAATTTAAGGAACCATAGTTGATTGTTGCAACTTGCAATGATTTTTCAGAACAAATCAGGCTTTTAAGTTGTAGCAGAGGTAGGAGAGAAAATTCAATTCAAGGGTTGTTCCCCCACCAAGGAAACAAAACTAGGATCATCATGATCACGTTAAAGTAAACTGTGATTTTAATCAGGGTGGTAAGTAATCAAATCAGACGGTTGCCAAGCAGAGGCTATCAACAGAGAAAGATCCTTCCACCCAAGCTTAAGGGAACCATTCTCCTCCACTAAAGTATACCCTTTCCAAGGGAACATACCTAGCAACAAGCTAGCTTGTGCAGCCGGGTTGCCCCGGAGTGAAACGGGTCGAAACCCGACCCGCTTCAACTCATCCCCCCATCTCTCCACCTTAACCTCACCGGTCCTCTTGGGCCCACCAACGGCCACGATGTTCCTGATCTCGCAGCCCAACAGCTGCTGCTCCACCATATGCCTCTCGAGGCTGTCCACACTCAATCCATCTCCCAGCGCGTCGAACAACGCGCTGTAATAATGCAAGGCCTCCACGAACCTCGCGAGGAAGCTCCCAGCGTGGCTCAGATCTTGTTCGACGGTTGTGATCAGCTTTGGCCTAAGCTGAGTCAGCAATCTCAACGTCCCTAAATCGCTGCCGGTTATATCATACAAACAATGGTGCATCCAGTGCACGACGATTGCCTCGTTCGGCCTCACTCCGAGTTGACTCACATCCGTCACGCTCCCGATTTTTCCTTCCACCGGGTGGAACTCGAACGGAAGACCGAGCGAACTCGCGAAGTCGGCGAGTCTCCTCCCTGTTGACTCGAGCAGCTCAGAGCAGGATCCGAATCCGGTGATTCTCATGGAGCGGATCTTCTTAGAGCGTGATGCAAGGATGTGGAACAATCCTGGCCATTGAAGTCCCTGCATGATGTCAACGTCGATGATGTGGACGCGATCCTCGCCGTCTAGTGCCTGGAAGATTACCTGGTTCGCGGTGAAGTGCGAGAACTTCACCAACGGCGAGACCGAGTTATACGATTGGAACGCGTTAAAGATTCGCTGCGACTGAGTTAGGGCAACCGATTTCGCGGTGAGCGGCGAGTAAGCGCCGAGGCAGGAGCTCACAACTCGCGCCTGCAGCGCCTGAGCGAAGTACGCGCCGACGCGCTCCGGCGACGTGCCGAACGGCGTGGATAGCTCGGCGATCTCCGGCAAGAGGTCGTTGGCGAAGTTGAGGTTGTCCATGGCGACGCACTCTGCGCATTGGAGCAAAAGCCCTAAGAGTTTGAGGCCACTGGACTCACCTTCGGATTCAGGTTCGAAGGCTTGTTCATCCTCGTGTCCCTCGCTTTCCACCACCGTCTTCTCGCCGGAGTTCGGTCGCTTGAAGGAGGCTTCCTCAGGAGGCGAATCGCCGTCGGCGCGCTTCGTTTTCATGGCGTTAGGATTGGAATTGAGAGGAGGTCGAGGAACCAAACTTTGAAGCATGATCGGTGAGAGACGAGAGAGAATCGAAAGCTTTGGAGGAAACTTTCGGGGATAAAGTGACAAAACAGAGAGGGAAAGACAAAGAAAATGTGTCAGAGAAAGGATTGTAATGTTTGGTGAGAGAGAAAATTTAGAGATAGAAAATAAATAAATGAGAGAAAAAAAATAAAGAAGGAGACAGAAAGGGTGATGACTTTGTAGCCCAGAAAAGTTTGGGTGTTATTATCCTCTTTGGGTGCTCCGTTTTGTTTTGGATATGTCGTTACCATCGTTTTATATCACGTAATTGAGCCATTATTATTGTACCATGTTATTGATTGTGATCACTAGATTGTTAGGGATTAATTAAACAAGATTAGTTTCATAATCACGTCATCTTTGATGCTTGGGGCTTTGGGTGTGCCAAAAATCCTTTAATTTATTCATCCAATTTTGTCCTTTGTTTTATGAGTAGGACAGGCAGACAATGATACGTCTCGTTTTATTAACTATCCATCATCGTTTCCATTATTATTATACTCACACATTGATGATGACCATTTGATTATTATTACTTTGTGTGATAGCTTTTCTTGCTTCTTTTTTATAAATTTTGGACTTGATTTTATTGCGAGGTACTTAAAATATCTTGTTTTTAATTTTATTTCGAAAAGATTATTTTTCTCTCTTAAATTTCGAAAAAATCATCATCGTTTAATTATGTTATACTCTACTTTATTTAAATTTTTTAATATTAACGAGTTTTCTAAGATTTTTTTTTTATGATTCTCAACAATATAGACAATTAGTTTTGAACTTTTACTATTAATTTTCATATTTTTAGAGAAAAACAAAAAAAATTAATTGAAGTCTCGTAATGAAATTTTTATTCTAATAGGAGTGTTTAAAATAATCGATAACACATAAAAAGAGGAAAAATATAATTACAAGGCTATTCCTAGTTGTCGATTATTGTTAAATGTTTCGTTTACATTAAAATTAACTAAAACATATATATATATATATATATATATATATATATATATATATATATATATAATAACAGTATAATTTGGACATTTTTTTTAAGAAAAGAGAGCGTAACTTTTTTTCTAAAAAAAAAAGTTGGTCTAATGCTGTTGAGTATTTTAACTGTTTTTATCCTACCTAGTTTTTTTTTTTTAATCGGGGTACAGAACCCCTTGGGCTAGACAGGGTGACCCTACATGTAAGTTAAAACTTGTGTTCTTTGCCTGGTATAGAAGTGAACATTCTTGAGCAAAAATTTCCCCACTTCTATTTTATCGTTCTGTTTGGAATATCATCATCATTCTAATATTCACGTGATACTTATTCAACAAATCAACTTTCAAATTGACGGCAAAAATCACTCTTGGGTCGTGGCCATCCAGAAAATAACCCTTGTTTTCTAAACCAAATAGCTCGTGCCAAACAAATTGCTCCAACCTTTATGTTATGATGATTGCAACCTTTACATTAATTGAATAAATTAATGTCATGATTCATGTGCAACGCAAAACCAGAAAACAAGAAAAAAAAAACCATTTAATTTGCTGAGCCATCTTGGTCAGAAAACTTACACCGTAGTCCAGTCACGATGAACTGATGAAGGTTATGCTGCACAATACATCCACCTATAATTGCTACATAATTATGAAAATATGCATTGGCAGTGGAGATTTAAAAAGAAAAATGGATTTTCACCAAAAAAGAAAAAGAAAAAATGGATGGCTAAAATGTTCAGTGTGGATTGTCATCAAATCATTTTTCACAATTGATTTGTCATCAAATCATTTTCGGATAGAAGAAAATTGTCCAAGCAACGAGTTGAATTGTCATCAAAAATCATTTTTCACAATTCCCAAATTTTAGAAATCAAACGACCAAAAGTTTCAATGTTTCATTCGGTTTCGTGTCAATCTTCACAATGATATTTCAGGTCCTACTAAAATATCATTAATAATTACTTAGTACATTCAAAAGATATTATAAAATAGCAATCATAATAACAATAATAGTACATAATCCATCCTATAAACTCTTGACACTTCACATAAATAATAATTACTACAAAGACGCAAAGATATTATAAGAAATAATGAAATATATTTCTTTGTAAGACTCTTTTAACTTCTTTTGAATATTTTATATTATGCAAAATACAATTATCCTTTTTCAAATACCAAACACATTAGGGAGGAGAGAGAGAGAATATTATACACAGTAGTAGGTACCAGTTTTCTAGCTGCCCGAATTCCTTCACTCAGACACAAAATCAGAAGAAAAATGTGCTCCATATAAAAAACACCTCGCATTCAAGTTATAAAAAAAATCCAAAAGTTAAAATAGAACATTAATCAAACTCCATTTCTTTTGCACACGGGCAAGGGATACGAATGAAAACAAGTTCCCTGACCAACCTGAAGACTGATGGAGCTTGAAAGCATGCAAAGAAAGCTTTCAATCCGATAGGAAAGGTGAAAAAAATAAAATGGAGAAACCATGATGAATAACAAAACCCAAAACCATACTGTAAATTCTAGTACCGCTTCCCAAGAATTATACCAAAGATAATGGACACAAGAGCTACTCCCAAGATGAACTTGAAATTTATGACAGGCGAATCCTGGACAGTTTGAATATTTGTCTCGGGCGACGATGATGTTTGAGCAGTTGTTGCTTCAGACTTTTTCTTGCTCCTCCTTTTTGATGGAGTCGAGAGGCTTGATCCAATGTCCCTGGATTTGACTTCCAAACCATCTTTCTGATCAGCACCCTCATCACCCTGGAACATCATTAGAAAATACAAACATGACATTTTGTTAACAAATTGGAATAATCCTAGACCTATAGATGAAGAAATCGTTAGTTACTTTTACTAAATGATTTTTGGGGTCACCTTTAAATGATACTTTAAAAAGCTAAAATAGCTAATTTGACTGAGTGAAGAGTTCAAATTTCAACATCCTCCAATATTATATATATTTCAACAAAAAAAGCCCAATATTATCCAAACAATAACCCAATAAATTATTCTTTGGGCTCCTCCTCCACTCCCTCGACCAATTTTGTATGAAGACAAGGGCAGAGAAGAAAAATCAAAACCATAACACTGAAAATCAATTTAAATAAGGCTCCACAGATGAGAAATTTTGCAATAAGACTTATTTAGGAACAGTGACCATTTTGCCGCGCTTCACCAAATTATTTTTACATAATTCGCTACACAGTGTAGCGAATTATGCCGTGTCAGGCTGGAAGCAAAAATGACACATGTCAAGCTGGCATCAAAACAAATTATACTTGTATTGTTGCTGACACGTGTCATTTTTGCTGACTGTGCAATGCATAGCGAATTATTTGCAAACATTTTTTTTAAATGCTAGAATTTTTACTGGCAGTGGTAAATAATTTGGTGAAGTGTGTTTGTTGCAAAATTTTTTCTTTTTTTTTTCTTTTTTAAATGCTAGATACTAGTGTGAATGTGTTTGTTGCAAAATTTCTCATCTGCGGCGGCAAGAGGAGTGGCGAACCCTTTAAATAAAATTAAGAAATTGAAATGAAGGCAAATCTTATCATTTCTAATTTTAAATTTACGAGGAAAAAATGCAAGGACACGGAGGAACTTTAACATGATGCGCAAAGCTTTCCATCTGTTCAGACACATACACGCGTGCTTGGGAACTTATGGGAGGAGAATTACCTTAACTGAGATTTTATCACCAGTCAGTTGCAATTTCTGCTCTAAATCTATTACTTGTTTCTTTAGAATAGAGATTTCCTTTTTCTTAGTTTCAACTTCTTCAAGAGAATTCTTCAGGGCTGCCTCGAGTTCCAACTTCTGAGATTCTGCACCTTTCTGTTTTTATTGTTTTATTTTTTTTAAAGAAAAGAAAAGGAAATCAGTATGACACAAATCACTTATATAAGTTATATATTTATATCAATCTCAGCAAACATAGATCGTTTAAATTTGGGTGGCCAAAGATAAAGAACACCATTGATAAGAGGACTAAGTTCAAATATCTTTTTTTTTTAAAAATAAAAACAAAAAAATTACAAGTAAAGTGGGAAAGATTAATTTTTGTTGGGAGCCCCCTCAGATAAGACAACACATAGCTTTGCCCCTACTAGAAAATTGAGAGATCTTGAAGGAATAGCAACCAAAAAAATAAGAAGGATATTTTAAATGACAAAACAATATCACGTAGATTGATAAAAAAAAAAAAAAATACAAGATCTAAACCTACAAGGAATAATTGATTAATTTAATATCAGAGGCAGCATCAATATCTCGTTTTTTTTTTTGAAAATATCTTATAACCTTGAAAGAATATAATATATTTGAGTAAGAAGTGAATCAGCATACCTGGTTGGCAATAGTAGCCTGTGCAAGTTGCAACTCTTTCTCAAGTTCTACAACCTTCTCATTCAGCACATTTCTATCATGAACTTTTTGCTCATATTCTTCCAATTTTGAACTTAATTCTGTTTCTCTTTGAGAAGCAGCAGTTTGAATACTTCCAACCTGCAAAACATCAGATTAACACACAAACTCCTTCAATGTATAGTATATTGACAATTTAGTTCAAATATCAGATGTTCCTTCTTTAAATTCTGATTAGTCTCATTGAGCAAGTTCTTCTCATCTATTACTGAAGATATCTGCAAGATGATCTCATTTAATTCTGAGATCATCTCTCTACTTATCATGGTTTTAAACGAAATGTTTATTTCAGAAAATTATATTACCACAAATAGCAATAGAAGAAGGCAGGAAAAAGAAAGGCATATCAGTATGTATAGCCCATATCTTATGTACCTGTGATTTTAATGTCTGCGCTTCTGCACTATGCTTTGTCACTAATTCTTCAATGGCATTCTTAGAGTTGAGTATCTCTTGAACTGTTTCATCCTTCTCAACAAGTGTAGCAGTGAGTCTTGACTGTAAATCACTTAATTTGGATTCATACATGGCTATTTCCTGTTTAAGCTTTGAGTTTTCCTCATTTAGTCCGGCTGCTATATGTGCCTGTTCTTCGTAAAACTTTATTTGGCCTTCTAGTGTACTCAGCTTCTCATTCAATTCTTTGGTTTCTGATTCCTTCTCATTATGTCTCTTCAATGCTGCTTGTAATTGTGATTCTACTTCGAGGATGCGAGCTTCGTTTGCACATTGAATTTCAGAGGATTTTGATTGTAGATCATTCAACTCAGCTAGAGTGTTCTTATGAGACACAAGTTCTTGACCAGTGGCTTCCTTCTCTGATAGAGCAGAGTTCAATGATTCCTGAAGTTCATCAATCTTGGTTTTCAGTTGAATGTTTGTTCCAACCAATAATTCATTCTCAGAAAAAGATTGAGAACTCTTGTTCTCTGCCTCTATAACTTGCCTTCTCAATTCTTCATTTTCACTTTTCAAAGAAGCCAGTTTGATCAAACTCTCTTCAAATTCATTCTTCAAAGTTGTTGATTGTTCCTCAGCTTCGGTCATACATTTCTCCAAAATCTCAATTTTCTCAAGCAGAGATTGAACCTCAGAATCCTTCTTGTTGAATTTTTCTAGAGCTTCTTGGAGTTTCTGTTCAGAATCTTTTGTCAGAGATTCATGTAACAATTGAAGTTCTAAGTTTCTCGTAGCAGTCTGCTCTATATCTCTTCCTCGGACGACAAGATTTTCTTCAGAAGCTTTAAGTTTCTCTATAAACTCTCTCTCTCTCAATTCAGCAGCCTTAAGATCACTTTCAGTGCTTTGCAACTTAACTTGTGTAATATTTAAATCATCCCGCACAATTTCCAACAAGTTTTCTGCCTCGGCAAGCTTCTCATTCAAACTGTTTGAAGCATCTTCTAACCTTTTTTTTTCATCTGTAACTACAATCAAAGAATCTTCTAACTTCCTTTCCCTTTCACTAGCTGCCTGCAGTATAACTTCAAGGCTTGAGGCTCGTGCTTGAAATGCCTCAAGTTCTGAGGTCAGATAAGATACATTGTCAAGGTATTTATTGGCATCTGCTTCTGAATCACTGCATCTCTTTTCCAATGAGCTTATTTGTTGCTCGAGTTCCTGAATTCTGTATTTCTCTGCTTCAAGTAACAATTCCAACTCACTCGCCTTCTTATCAGCATCTTCCAATTTGGAATGAGAGCTCTGGATTAAATCTTCTAGTTCTCGGCTACGCTGATGGTTCATACTGGCTCGGCCTTCATGCTCAGAACATTTTTCATTGACTATCTTCAGCTCTTCCTCTAATTGTGAACTTTGCCTAGATGATTGATTTAAGTCAGATTCAAGTTGAATTACCTTTTCCATGTGCTCCTGCAGTTGGCGACCAAGGAGATTCTTTTCTTCCTCGGCTTCTGTCAATTTAGCATTGAGATAAGAAATTTTTTCAGAGAATTCAGTCACTTCTCTCTCAGCATCATTGGTTTTCAGTTGTACTAAATTTAATTGTTGCTCAAGCTCCACATTCCTCTGCTCTGCTGCTATGAAGCGTGTTTCCAGCTCCCTAAGTTGTGATTTTGCCTCTTCTGCAGCTGCATTTGAAGTCTGAACATGTCCCTCAAGCTCAAGACTTCTTTGACTAGCAGTAGCTGCAACAGCTCCAGATTCAGTATGGAGATCTTCCAAGGACTTCACCTTCTGCTCAAGCTCTGCATTGTTTGAAAGTGCCTGAGATAAAAGAGAATCTGTTTTGAGAAAATTTTCATCTGAAAGCTTTAGTTTTTCCTCTAAATCAGTGCATAACTCCTTCAGCTGCTTTGCATTACGGGTTAGATCTTCCACATTTTCTTCAAGGCCTTCTTTTTCAATATTAAGTTTATTCAGTTCCTCTTTTATGGCGAGAACCTGTGCTTCCTGACTCATGAATGCAACTTCAATTGATTCCCTCAATTTTTCCTCCTCCTGCAACTTGAACTTTGAAGTTTCCAACTCAGAAATTTTTTCTTGCAGTTCTTCCTTTGTAGAGGCAAATAGATTTTGAAGAGCTGACATGTCTTCCTTTAGCTGTGTTTCTGAAGTCTTTCTGAGGTTTAGTTCCTCAGTCAACTCATCTACTAAAGAGTCCCTCGAAGACAGTTTATTCTCAATTTCCAAGTGCTGGGATTTTGAGAGTGTCAACTCCTCTTGGATGGTAGAGAGTTCTGCTGCAGTTGCTTTAAGTGCTTCTTCAACCTTTTGATTTTCAGCAATCTTATCATAAACTCCCTTCAATTCTTCCTTCAGGGAAGCCATCTCATCTTCCATTCCTTTTGCACTCAATTTGGCTTCTTCAAGTAGTCTCTCAAATTCCAAGGCCTTCTTTCCCTCAGATTCAGCATGTGTACCACTTTGCTCATGCAGCTCCTCAAACTTCCGTGCCTCATCTGCAGAAAGTTGCAGCTCATGCTGCAATTCCTGCATCCTCTTTCTCGAGCTTTCAAGCTCAAGGTTCATATCATCAAATGCTTCCTTCACATGAAGAAGCTCTTTCTGCTTCACTTCTTGACTTTGTAGCGCCTCCTCAAGAGTACTGAGCTGCAGATTATATTTATTCTCAACTTCAATAATCTGCTCTTGCAATTTCTTGTGATTCAGTTCAAGCTCTTCATATTTCTTTCCACTTCCCTCCAATTTCTCTTTTGTAACTGAGATCTCTCCCTTAAGCTGAGCATTTTCATGTTCAGAGGTCTTTAAAGATTCTGCTAGTCTTTGTAATTCAACCTCAAGTTCCTGTATCTTCTCTTGTGCTTCTAGAAATTCTCTGTTTGGAGGATCTGAGCTTCTTTCAGCTTTGTGGGATTTATCATCTGAGGCATTCTCTTCCTTTTCAACTTTAATGAATTCCCCATCAAAGGCATTCTCTTCATCTTCTTTCTTTCCTTCGCCTTGTACTTGAGGCAAGTCTCCATTTGTTTCCTACAATAAATCATAAAATAAAATAAAATAATAAACAGAAACTATAACGAAAACTAAATATTATGGTTCGCACTAAGCACTAAGCACTTATAGACTACCATTGGATTTGTGAGCAATGCAACATTTAAGCATTCCGGCTTATGGTAAATGACTTCATGTAAATCATCTATTAAGAGTTAAAACATTTCCTTTAGTAAGTGGTCACATTGTTACTCTAATAATATAAGGAAACAAAAGCAGTTTGATCCAAAGCTGCAGCTTGTTCATCTCAACCTAAGTAAGTCAGAAGTGTTCCTGCTGACCAAGTGATGGTGAGTTATAAATTATACTTTTTATGAAATGTGTAAATTTATTGAGTCCATGTAGTGATCAAGTTAAATAAAAAAGAGACTTCAATACTATATTCAAGAGTCAACTAAATGAAGCACCATAAGCTAAAAACATATCACGACAGGGATTGGATTGTCCTATCAAAAAAGTGAAATAGAAGCTCTAAGCAGCATTATTATGGTCTTGCAACCTATATTCTTTCAATTGATTAACAATTGTTAAAACGATCTTATGACTTCTCTGTCTCTAATATAACTATATTTGAAATTTATAAATTTTGAAACAAGTATATAGAATAAAACCAGCACAATGACATATCTCTCTTTTCTCTGTCCTTCAATTCAATCCTCGTCTCCCATCCTCTTAATTCAATATCATTTCCAAACACACAATTAGTCGAGTCTAACTGGAAATAGGTGTATACAAATGTATGTTGATTCAATAAATATATCCACAACTGATCCATGTTATAACACTGAAAAATATGCTAAAAGGAAACTTTGTAAAGAACTTCTGACTTAGTACTTTATACAGTAAGCAACTTCTTAAATAACGAATGCAAACCACACAATGATACCTTAATGTTATCATCCTTATGAGCCTCCGCCTCAACTATCTTTGTCGCTGAAACTTCTGAAATGACTTTTGTCTCTTCTTCCATGTTTGCTTCCTTCTATTGACTGCTTTAGTAGAAAAGAAGAAATATCAGGATTTTAGATGTATTTAGTTGGATAGGCTTCGCTATTGATGTAAAGGCACTCAATCACAATCCCTATAGATAATATATTAAAGGAAGTATGGAAATGGAAAGAACATGTATAGATTAAGAAAAAAGAGAGAGAAGGAGGGGCGACCAGAACATTATTATTATTATAATTATTATTATACCATACAAATAAAAACATTACGCAATACCCGTTCCCATCCAAAAAAAAAAAAAAAAAACGAAAGAAAAAAAAAAAAAAAAAACTACGGCTATGTTTGATATCTGGTTTTAAAAACAGTTTTTTAATTTTCAGAAAAAAAAAACAAAAAAATTTGTTAGGTAAGACCTGTTTTATAAAAAGAGTTTTAAAAACTATAACTGGTTTTTTGTTTTTATAATCAAATTTAAAGGACATGTTTGAGTTGTTTTTGTTTTCTATTTTGGTTTTTAACTTTCAAAACAAAAAAAACACAGAAAACAATTGTTTCCATAATTATTTTACAAAACAGTTTTAAGAACAAAAAAAACCAACACACAATCAAAGAGACCCGTATCTCAAGCTTAATAACTGAAGTTTGTTGTTTTGAAAAGTTGAGAGGTCCGGTGCTTAAGGGACTCTATAGATATTGTATAAGCTCCATTCTAAAATAGTTACTGTCGGTTTGAGTTTCAGATGTTGGAGTAATTGCATGTTGCAACACAACAGTCGAATCCTGAGAATATTAGTTTCAAATATCAAGGCCACCTTCATTTGTAAATTCATTGTAACCGTAGTTTCAAAATATGACCCAGAATAAATTAATTCACTACAAACATGAGATTTATTATTGAAAAATGTCACTTGTTAAAATTTTCTCCACAAATCAATGAAATAATCTAGTATTGCCCAATAAAAAATTCTATAATTTGTATTCCTAACCATGGAAGTATAAACAAAGGTAAATTGATACTGTAAAATTCACACTATGTGAAGGGTCACTGTATCATATTATAATAGGCAGTTAACACATTACACAACTCGAACTTGTGACCTTCGAGTCAAATGGCGAGTCAAATGGAAGAATATATTAAAAAATAAATAATCAAAACTTCATAAATAATCAACTCTAAGACTCTTGGTCCTCTAATTAAAATGGTTCAGGGTATTCCAACTCTTAAAAAGGGGGACTCGAGAAATGGCAACTTGAACAAAAATTTTGTTTTATATTCAATAATATCTTCCTAAATCCTACCATTATATGCGATGATAAATTGGACACCGAACTTAGCTCAAGTGACAGATGATTATATTTTTCATTCCTACTAAAAGACGAGATAAGTAAATTATAAATAAAATATACACCAACAAAAATTATTATTATTATTATTTAAAGTAATTGACATTCGAGTGATATAAATCTTGTTAACAAATCTTACAAAAAAAGTTATTAAAAAATCCACTTATATAAGATAATAATAATAATAGATAGATAGATATCCATCGATCTCATCCCTAGGAAAAAATAAAAATATAACCAGAGACAGCTACCAAATCCTGGTCAAAACGTGCACCGGCACGAGGATGACACCTCATGAAAACCGAAAGGGGGAATAACAACAAAAGGTACGCAGATGCAGTACTGAAATATAAGGGAATAATTGTATTCAAAAAAAAATATATATATATAAGGGAATAATTTGTTTATGATCATAGAAAAAACTTAAAAATAAAAATAGGATAATTTGAGAAAATTAATATTGAAAAATTACATAAATTTTTATGTTATACAATTAATTTATTATGTCTGATTGCCATAATACACAAGAATCTCTCCTAAACATGTCTTGGAAAAAGTAGTACTGACAATAATAATTTTAATAACCCTTGCAAAAGACTTGATGTGGTTACTGGTATTGTGAAGATGCCACCTATATGGGTCCCTAAATGCTGTGTTACAGCTCGATCCTACACATAAGACATTTCTCAGCAGTCAGCACACTACACAAATATCATAGCTCCTGTTCTTTTCACCTTCCCACCTTTGGGCCTATTTTCGAAAGAAAAAAATTCTTTCTATTTTCTACTTTTCTCCAAAAATCAAATTTACCATTTAATTTTTCCATATGGAAGAAGGTTGCATCTGGAACATTGGTATGACTTAGACATCATGGGACCCAAAGATCTAAAATTCAAAGATAAACGAGAATTGGCCATAATAAACTTTATTGCCTGAGGTGTGTGAGCAGCCCACTTTTGATGCTAGCTACCACACCCCCACCAAACTTTTCCCCTTTATATAACAAATATATTCAGCAAAGTTTTTTCCTTTTTCTTTTAAATTGATATATATTCAGCAAAGTAAAAGCGCGTTATTTGCGTCCTTTTCATTGATGACAAATCATCTGCGCACTTCCCGTGGTTACTATTTGGATTTTGTTTGAAATTTTAATTGCAATTTTTTTAAGTTTTCAATTTAATAAATTACTAGTATATTACTCAAGCTGATGCACACAACAAAAATTAAAAATTTTGTGAGCCATTATAGTATGTAGTTGGTTAATCACAATACAAACCTTATAGTATATAGCAACACAGTTTGTGTTGCTATATTGTTCTATTGTTTAGGTGGAAAAAAACTTTGCAAACATCAAACACAAACAAAAATATGCTAATCAGAGCAATTAATTATTATACAAATTAAATATAAAGTTCGATGAGTTAGAAAAAAAAATAAATAGTAGATTATGTTAACGTGAGGGTGGAAAAGAAAAATGCATACTATGTTACAAATTTATTAAAAATATTTTTGTAGTTATAATATTTAATTGTTTTTATGATGTAATAAATTATGTAGTTATTTAATAATTTCAACCACGAAAAGTTATTATTTCTTTTAACGTAAATATTGGAGAAATGTTTATTTATATTAAGTAGTCATTTAAATTATGACAATTCTTTTTTTGTTTTAATAATATATTCAATCTCCTTAAATATAATCCTCCTTAGTTACAAAAAGAGACACAGAAAAAAGTGGACATATTCGTGTTTTACGAAAAAAGTAGGGCTAATGTTGAATTTTAAGAATAGAAAATTGCAAAACAGTAATGAAGCTGGAAGAGCTGAGAAAACATTCAAAACAAAGTGGCAGCAGTACTAGTCCTTCCTCTCTCTCTTTTTTGTATTAAATAACCTTTTTACTTTGTTAGGCAAAGTACATCAAGTTCCATTTGAATATCTTTATACAGTACATATACCAGTAAATTTAATTAACTGATTTACATCTATCATTTAAAATGACACTACCATTTAACATAACACGATCACTTTTCCTACTACATAACACTTATAAAACCCAAATTTAATTAAATGAGATCTAAACTGATATCAAATCAAAGTATGAATAAACGTATATCAAAAAATCACCACCTAACGCCTAAAAGCCAAAACATAAGAATCAATTAAATGAAAAGCTTCTTGGATTAGCACTGACTTGTTCTTTCTAATTTTTATTGAAACGTCTCAACAGAAACGGATGATACTTTTACAGAGATTGATCTCCAGATCAGGTATGACGATCAAAACCAAACCAGTGGATGAAATCAGGGCAAAGATTGTGATGAAGTTTTAGAGTAAAGAAAATTTGAAGTTGAACTTTCCAAAAACCAAACAAATAGAAGGTAGAAATGAAGATCGAACATGAAACTAAGCGCAATCCATAATCGATCAATCGGAGAAAACTGATAAAAAAAACCATTGAAGATGCAACAATATTTCTCATCAGAGTGAAATATTCTCAAATGTTTTATGCTATGCACAGCACATAGAACCAGCCATAACCACAAATTAGAGCAACATATATACAAACAACAGATTCTGATCTCACTGAACTAACACACACTATGTACAATCATATATAAGAAAAAGGGAAAGCTAAAGAGAGAGAAATCATACCTGATCAGAAAAGTTGAACTGCTTTGGTTTGCTTGAAGAAAACGTTTACTAGTGTTTGTGTGTGAGAAAAAATAATTGAGAAAATAAGGATTGGAAAATAGAGTGGTGTTTTTGGTGGAATTTGAGAAATTGGGAGATGAAAGAGAGAGAGAGAGAGAGAGAGAGAGAAGGGTATATAAGAGTTAAGAAACATAAGAAGGAAGATACCTTTTTATTTGAGAGTACTGAAAGAATGACAATAGTGGTGGGACCCGTAACAGCCAATACGGCAATAAGCAGGTCGGAACGCCGCTGGTTTACATATAGCCACCGCTTTTCTATTTATTTACCAAATCGTAATCAATTATAAAAAGTATATGGGTTTGCTTTTCTACTATCACCATTTTGATATCGAAATGTTATTTTTATAATTATAATTTGAGATAAATTATTTTATTTATTATTTTTTATTTTTTTATTTTGTCAATCATTATACAGAAATTAAGGTATTTTTATAATTATAACTTGATATAAATTATTATATTTATTTTTTTATCTATTTTACTTATCATTTTCCAACACTATCTTAATTACATTTATTATTTCTCAATCTATCTCTTATAGTTTATTTCAAATTTATAATAGTCTTTTTATTATAATTTTTTAATTTTTCAACATAAAATAATGTCATTTTGGAAACGAGGTTAATATTTATTTACATTGAATGTAGAAATATTAAAGCCAAACTATCTCCATCAATTTCTTGTACCACAAAAAGAAAAATCCAACAATTTTAGTTTTTAAATTGGAAAAATATTTGATTGCAAAAAATAAATAAATCCGATTGGAAGGAAATTGTGGGCTCTTTTACTCATTTGGAATTTTTATCCCTTTAATTTTTTTCAACCTGGTGTTTGATTCACGGTATTTACACATGGGGTCATTGAGTGACATGAGGGAGACCAACGACACTGAGTACCGCGATCCTCCCCGCGCCACTCAAACATTTTATTATTTTATTTTATTTTCAATTTTGAGTGACGCCCCCTTCCCCTATGACACTCACAGGATTGTGCAAAGTGACACAATCTCATTAATCACATTATCATAAAACTTTGGAAAACCATAACTTTTGACTCGGGTATCCAAATCAGATGAATTTTTTTATTTCACATAACTTTTCGAAATCTACGCAATGACATCTCATTTGACATATTTTATCTCTCACAAGTATAGTTCGAATTTGTAAAAAAGTGAAACTATTGTTAATGAAAAATAAAATATGTCAAATGAAATGTCATTGCGTAGATATCAAAAAGTTATGTGAAATAGAAAAAATATCTAATTTGGATACCCAAGTTAAGGTCTTCCGAAGTTTTACGGTAACAAGATTAACGAGATTGTGCCACTGGTACAATCCTATAAGTGCCCCAGGGGAGAGAACTTCACTCAATTGAAGAAAAAAAAATGTCTGATTGACGCAGGAGAGGGTTGCGGCACTCAGTGATGCTGGGACCCACTCGCATCACTAAATGACCTCCATTAATAAATATCGTGCATCAAATAGATTGAAAAATTGAAATCTTGAAAAATCCCAATGGGTCAAAGAGCACGAAATTGTGTCTCGTTTTGAGTTTATAAAAGTTAATTTCAGATAAATTTGATTTTGTAATTGTTTTATGAGAAAAATATTTGTCTTCTTGAAAGAAATAATTTTGTACCATTTTTTATGAAACAACGTTTTTTCAAGTATGAGTTAATGGGTATTTGATTAACGGATATATAACGAATACCTTAACGGATATAATGTAAAAAAGTTAATGGTCTATATTATAAATAAAAAAGTTTTAAGTAAAATGTAAAATTAACTGCTTAATGTTTCGTCCAAATGATATTTATTGTATTGATATTTAACGGATATTTTTTTAAGTATGAGTTAATGGGTATTTGATTAACGGATATATAACGAATCCTTTTTTCAAGTTAATAAAAAAAAATACTCTAGTTTTAACTTTTAGAAATTTCATATTTGATTAAAAATTTATTAGCTTAATTGTACAAAGCAAAATATTTTATGAACCTTCTAAAAGCTGGTACTTTCTTTTTAATCCAAATAAGAATTAAATACACAATATAATACAACTTACCAAAACTCTTATCACTAAATCAAATCTAGCGGGGTACCTCTTCTTTAAAGTGGATGTTAAATTACTAAAGTCATTTAAAAAAAGGCATTAAATACTTTTGAACTAAAAAGTATGATTGCATTTAAGTAAATTACTTATATTTTATTAATTTTTAATCTTTTTAAAAATATTAAGATATAAGAATAAAATATTATTAAAAAATAATTAATGTTTTAACTTTTTTTTAGTGAAAATGTTTTAACTTTTTAAGTGATAAATTAAAACAAAATAATTTTTTAAATAACTTATACTATGAAATAGAAAGAATATTTCTGTAAACCATAAAAGAAAAATATATGAATACCTTTTTGAAATATTTAAAAAAAAAATCATTTATTGTCTTCTATAAATACTGTAATAAAATTTAAGATACATACATAATTGAGGGTTTATTGGTGATTCAAAAATAAGTTGAGAAAAGTAATGACTTTTTGGTCTCAAAGTGACGGCCACAGACAACCGACCAAACCGCCCTTCCATCTATGCAAACATGACGACTGTTGTCTTTTCTTTGAACTAATCAATAATTCAATACCACAATCAAAATGTTCTGCTCTGTTCTGTTGCTATCTATTCTTAGGACTAAAAATCATTCAATTCTTTCGGTTTGGTAATATAATTATTTATTTATTTTAATTTTTTTTAATTCGAGATGATTCAATTCAAACATTAAATTATCAAAACATTTATCATAATTATATTAGTTTTTTAGAAAAAAAATTTATTACGAATTCTAACATACTTATCTAAAAAACCATCGAGATGTTGCATAATTTCATAATTTATCAAGAGAGTGCATAAAGTCATAAAGACAATCCAAATATTTAAGGAAACATAAAAGATCAAAACACTTAAAGGCACTCCACTCTAACAAGCATATCTTCACAAAATAAAATCAATCAAAGGGAAAATTAGAAAAATTTCAGAATAAAAAAATACCAATTTAGGAGCAAATACCATTAGGATTTCTAACTTTGACATAACAGCAAGCAAATAAGAAGACATTGTTGGAATTTCCAACTCTACTCAAAACGTATAGACTATTAGCTGAGAGAGAGAGAGAGATGAGGCCAAATTTTAAATTTAAAAGAAGCCAAATAATAATTACTTATAAAATTATATATAATAATAATTTTTAAAAAAAGAAATCAGCAAGGGCCCGGACCCATAGCTACGGCACTACTGTATGGGGCGAAATTAAATGTAATAAATTCGTAAATTAGTTCAAAATAATTATGTTTTAGCAATTTTTATTTTAATAATAACAAATGAGTTTTTTTGGCCAAAAAAGCTAATTCAAACTTGCATGTTTTCAAAATTTATTTATCAAATTCAAAACTCAAATTAATGTGAAAAACTTAAAATAACATTCCAATGTAAAGGATAAAAAATAAAATAACTTGTTAAATAAGTAAATCAACATGTATCCATGATTTCTTACGTGTTTTCCAGTTAGGAAAAATCATCATATCAATTGTGTTGTAAAATAAAAAATTTAATGAAAATAAATAAATAACAACAACTCAAATGTGGATTTATTTGCTTCAAAAAATGATTTTGATAAGATAAAGAATATATCAAAAAGAAAAATCTGTTTCAAACCGATTTTTATAATTTTTCACCTGTTTTTAAATCAATTCTCTAATTTTATGATATTTTAAATGGATTCCATTTTTCTGCATCTGTGGTAACAGACAATATAAATCAGGATCCGCCGATGGATCCTAATTTTATCTGCCAGAGCTGCAGAGATATATTTTCCATTTTGAATTGTCTGACCGATGACAGCATTGATTCACGGATTTTCAGTTGAGTCGGACAATTTGGTTCAAATTAAAAACATTTGGTATGATTATGTAAAATTATACAATATTAACATAAAAATACAAATCTTTAATTAGAATGAAAAAATAATTATTTCACGGGCTAGCTTTAGTAATTGCAGACATAATAAAATATCATCTTTTATGGATACCAAATAAAATAAAATATATATCGTCTTTTATATAATCATTGCTTTATCTTTTTTGTATTAATAGAAATTAAAAAATAAATAAAGATATAGGCTAAAGGTATGAATTGAATTAGAGTATCAATATTTGGATCTGTTTCCCTAAAAAATGAAATATATTGATTTAACGAAGACAAAAGATATAGTGATATAGATCAGAACTCTGAGGTGTCACCGTACTAGCCTCAGACTAGCTAAGAGTGCTAAGAAGGGAGATGTTTAAGGGTTACGATTATGGCTGAGGTGGAAATATTGTAGAGTAACAATAATAGAGAGCGAATGGAAAAAATGAATAATGAGGGAGTTATGGTCCCTTTATATAGGAGGTTGGAGATTCCCTTCAAGTGCGCAAAGTGTAAAGTCATAACCGTTTCCAACCTTAGGGTCATGCATGCGAGGAGAATATAAAGGGACATGTGTATAGGGGAGTCATGTGCTCCACGTGCCAAGTGATGATGGTCGAGCCGAGCAATTCTTTGTGCTGGTGAGGTAGGGCCAGTTGGACCAGCATAAAATATATAATGGTTGCTTTATCTTTTTGAACTGATTGATGAGGAGTTTAGCAAAATTTCTCTTAACAGGATGAAGTATCTTGATGTAATAATATTTTTAGAGATAGTGGTATAGACCAAAACTCTCTGAAAGAGTCCCCGTCTATATCTTAGGCGAAGGTTAAGAGTGGGGATGGTGTGATGTGATTCAATATTTTGGCAGACTAATAGCTCGTAAAAATAAAGGATGTAAGATATCCCTTCAATGGTGGAATAATGTCATGATGATATATATAGGTGAAAAAATATTCCCTAATAATAAGAGGGAAAGAGCCATAACATTTTGCCTAAAGGATCCCACTATCGTTCGTAAGCAGCACACCTCCAAAATTGTATGAGTTGTCCGTGGAGTGAGTAATCCTTTATAACGATGGTCTAGAAATCTCACTTCATTAAAATAGGGAAGTGACCCCTTACATTAGCCTTTAAGATCGGTCCACAAAATAGGGCCGGTGAGGCCATTCCAAAACACCTATATCTTCACCCTTTTTATTATTTATTGGAATACCACATTTCCAAACTTTTCCTAAGGCCATCAAATGGAATAAATCTTTGGTATTATTACTATACTAAAAATTTAGTACATCCCTCCAATGAAAATATTACATATAAGTTAAAAACAAATTTTTTTCTGTCAAATTTTTCTATGTGTATAACTCTGATTGATGAGATGTACTGAATCTAGGTACAACAGTAGTACCAAAGATTTATTCCATCAAATGGCTATATTAAAGTAAGTGTGTTCCATCAAATGGCTCTATTAAAGTATGTGTGTTCAAGGGAATTTTTTAATACGCTCCAAGCTTACTGTAGTCCTTTTCTTAAAAAATTGACATTTGTATTGCATTCTTTTTTTTTCTCTTCTCTCTCCTCAACTTTTTCTTTTTTTCTCTCGCCCAATCTTTTGAAGTCCCGGCCCTCGTGTTCAAGGTAGAGAATAAGTTTCTATATTTGACATTCCTGTGTTTTAAATTACTAAAGGAAAGATAAATGCTTCAACAACATGAAACCTAAGTAAATATCTCTCTAAGTTTGGAAAAAGTTTCAGCATTTCTTCGTTGAAAAGCATGATACGGAATCTGTCAACAATGGAGTTGAATGCCAAATTGAGAGTAGTATGTAAAAGGGAGTTTTAAGTTGATTTTTCTGCTATGAAATGAACAATTTCAACTCAGCTTTCTGCTTTAGAATTTAGACAAACTTGCGGTCATATGTTAATTATTCACTTCATTCTTTTCTATAAGTGATTATTTAATTTCCTAGTTCTTTGCATCTACAATTTTTTTCCCTTCCGCTTTTGTCGGTCTTAGGAAAGGAATCTTTCATCTATGTACTCAAATGGACGTTGACTTGTTAATTGATTCTCTCGAAGTTGTAGAAATGTTACTGTTTTACCGGTCGATATTTGCCCATTATGATGGCCGGCTGTGTAAGGCTTTCAGCCAATTATCAAATGTTGAGTAGTAAGAGAGTTGAGCGGTGAAAAGAAAAGGATTTCACTTCGATTTCCATATGCCACTTTTGAAAGAGGTCCCAAACCGGTTAAAATAACCTAAGATTTATATCCAATTAAAAAAGTCAAAGTTTTGTGAAAATACTAATCAAGAGAAGCCAAGTCAACTCAAAGATATAAATAAAACTAGATAATTCTTAAAAAATAAAAAAAGTCCAACCAATTGACGCCTTGTAAGTGAACTCACAAATCTCTCTTTAGGGCGATTTCCTTCTCTCTTGCACAACTTATCATAGTAGATAACACCTCACTGCAAATATGAGGATTTGGCTAACTATTTCCGCCTTATTTTTTCTTTTATTATCAGAGAATATTCCTCCTTATATATAAATCCTTTTTCTCTAATTGAAGATGTACATGATATCACACATTTTTATGAAATGTTATTCTGCCAAATTTTAGAGCCATTGTAATTTATACCACCCCCACCCCTCCAACTCCTTTTGGAGCTTCCTCTGCATCTGCACTGATGACACTCTTTTTGGTTTATATTATTACCTCTTTAGACGCCCATGCATTAAGATACTACATCCCTAAAGAGATATAGTATATAGAGACTTAGCTCTCATGTACATATAGTCTAAGGACATAAATACCTACATTTATGGAACAATTGTTGCAGATGTATCAACCTCATTGTTAAGAACCACTTCAATTCAAAACCTTAAAGTTATAAAATCTTAAGGTTGTAGGTGATGATGGCCTTTTTAATACTTTTATATTATTATTTGACACACCCTTTGACGCGAGAGTACTTTGACCTTGAAGCGTGGATATGGCACAAGCCCATTATTGGTCTGTCTTGTGCTGCACAAGCCCATCTTTTTGGTCACCTTGTTCTTTTTTTAATTCCACCTGAAAATGGGGGCGATGAGGATCAAAATCGTGACCTCATGGCCTTTTGTTAAGAACCACTTCAACCCAAAACCTTTAAAGTTATAAAATCTTAAGGTCGTAGGTGATGTTCTTTTTAATACTTTTATATTATATTCTCTAACATTCATTCACTAAAATTGGCCGGAGGTGTTTTATAAAGGAAAATGAAACTTAATCTATGTAAGACATGTAATATAACATGGACTGTTTAGAAAAAATAAAATAAAATTAAAGTTTATTTTGACAACTTATATGAGAATTGAATATATAAAGAATGAATGAGTTTGCAATTATCACAACTCATTAAAAAGGATGCCATAGCGCACATCTTTTGACAAATCTTAGAGATACCAAGAACCACAACTTGATACTTTAGGGACCAGGGAGCAGCCTCTTTTGATTTATCTTTTTAGTTTTTTCAGCAAGCCAGTGTGCATTTTTTTTTTTTTTAAGTTTATCTTTTCATTACTTTTTGAAACAAATATGACAAATACCTATATATTCGATCATTCTAATGCAAATCTTATTAAAAGATGAAAATCTAGAGTTTAGGAAAAACTTAAACCAGCGCGAGATGGAAGGCATTATATTTTCGCCCAAGCATAAAAGCCATTAAATGAATATCAGTACTAATTATCTGAAGATGAATGTTTATACACAAGGTTTAATGAAAAGTTCTTACGTTTTGTGGGAAATTTCTACAATAGTACTGTCTCACCCACTTTTCCATACATCACTCCAATATAAATTACACACATATACTGATTAAAGACATGAAAAAAAAAATATTAAAAATAAGTGTTTAATTTTCAATAGCAGTAATACATACTAATACTGTACCAAAGATCAGCTCACATTTGTGATAGTGTTCTGCCCGTTGGCAGATGTGTCCAACGTAGGTTGGATGATTGATCTTGGATACGGGTGTTTCTCTCTAGATGCCTATAGATTAGGTATCTGGGAGGAACGTAGATCACTGACACTGACCTAGGCGTATGCCTTCAAGGTGTGTGTGTGATCTAGTGTTTGGGATCAGAAAATGTGTACCTTACTGCTCTGCTTACCTGCCTTATATAGCCCGGCTCTAGGGTTTGGTGGCTGGGCCGAGGTGCAGCGTGGACTTTGGGCCGAGGTGCAGAGTGGGCCTAGGTCCAGCCCATAACAGTTGCCCCCCAGCTCGGTAGGCTGAGTTATCAGGATGCCGAGTTGCGTTGATTATCTGGCCTGATTCATCTTGGTTGCAGAGCCGATATGAATTTACTCGCCAGTCTTTCATCTTGTGGTCATCCTCCACGTGTTTCAAGCCATCATGATGCGTATCGTTGATTATCTTTGCGCCGTCTTGGCATTTAATGCGACTGCGACTGTACAGATATCAATCGTTTTGTCTTGTCAGGTGCTTTTTGCTTTTGCTTTTACGCTTTTGCCCCTGCCTTTTCGTTTTCGCGGGTCATATCTCTTGAACTTCTCCCCTCTTCCTATTTTACTGGCACTTTCCCCCCTTTCTTCACCTTTCTGCTTCTTTCGTTAATCCATTTGCAATTTGCCACATTTGGTTGCGTTTCGAGGTTTTCTGGAAGCATCAACCTTCTTCGTTCGGCATTTGGCGTTATTTGCTCTGTAGGTATGGGTTTCTTGACCTTTTTTACTTCCTTGCCTTCCATTACTGCTTGTCGCTTGCATTCCTATGTTTGTTGCTAGTCTACACTCGCATTCGTCCCCTTTACATTCAGTTTTCTTACTGTCGCTGGTTACGTTTGCTGTTCTTGTCTGGAAAAGTTCCCAGTATGGATAAGGGAATTCCTTATGAGTATAGGAGGGCCACTTGTCCTCGTGTTTTCGGCCGAAGTGACGAAATTTTGGCAGAGGAGGAAGCTAGAGCTACTGAGGAGGAGGTGACTCGAGGCCAAGGTGCCTCTTCTAGCCTTGGACGTCGGCCGCCGGCTTCTAGGCCCGAGTGTCGTCGTCGTGTTTCTGGCTCCGGACGTTGTCCACCAGTGGGATCTCGTCCCAGTGGTTGAGGGCGGTCTCGATCTTCGAGGCGAGGTCGGTCCTTGTCTTCTAACCGTGTCGCGGGCTGTACGCCCGCAAGCACCAACCTTTCCTTAGATGATAGACCTAGGTCTTCTTCCTTTCTCCTCGCTGGTCAACAAGATCAAATTTCCTTGAATCAGCCCTCTATTCAGCCCCTACTGTCGACTTCCCTTTCCCGGAACCCAAATCCATGCTTCAATTGCGTTCACCTCAGCGCGCAATTTGTTGGGAATGGTAATGACTTCATGGCGAACCTAGTCTTAGGCAGTTGTTCTCACCATGCCGGACTTAGAACTTCAGTTCCCATGACCTCTTCAGATAGTTCTTCGAGCTCTTCACACTGTAGTTTATTTAACTCAGGTGCGTGTACTTGCTTCTTTTGTTGTTTTTAATCCACACATTTTGCTGTTCTAGGTTCTTATGGAGTCCCCTTCTGCAGAATTGAACGTGGAGACTACTTCATCCAATCACGAGCTAGAAGCCGAGGTCGCAGTAGTTGAAGAAGGTTCTGCCCCAGTGGGTATCAGTCTACGCCGGCAATTCCCCTGGGTGACCCAGGAAGTTCTTAGCTTTAGATCCTCCCTGACCACAGAGGAAATATCCGGGTTACCCATTGGCAACCCGGTAGGTTTTAACACCTTCTGCCCAGCGGAAGATGAGCCAGTGTGTTCGAGTCGGAACCCGCAAGAGCCTCCCTTTTTCTTTTTTTACCGAGATTTGATCACAAAGATCGGTATTCGCTTTCCTTTTTCCCCCTTTATAATATGTCTTTTAAACCATTTTCTTCTAGCTCCCACTCAAATTCACCCTAATGGATGGGCATATATTGTTGCCTTCGAGCAACTCTGCGTATCCTTGTCCGTGAATTGTTCCGTTGCCCTTTTTATGTATTTTTTCAATATTTATACCCCGCGCTCCGGTTCTGAACCTCCCAAGTTGAAGGGTTGGGCCAGCATCCGGGGTCGCATTAGTAAGCCTTCTAGGAGATTGTTTTCTGTATACAGTGACTCCTTCAAAAACTTCAAAGGCGCGTACTTCAAGGTCGTGGCCGAGGCCGGTGAGAAGCCGTGGTTTGTTGGGGAAAAAGATGAGGGGAAATTCCCATTATATTGGTCCCACCAACATTATCTTCGTAAGTCGGCTGACTATAGGCTGTCCTTATCTCCCGAGGAGAAGCTCAGTGCCAAGACCTTGCTAACCCATATCCGTACCCAGGGTCATATGAGTGCTGCGTCCTTGGTTGCTAAATCCTATGTTGCAAGCGATCAGCCCAGTATGCTTTTCAACATTTTTTTTTTCTTTTATTTACTTGTTGTTTTCATCTTGTTTTTGAGACTGATATTTCCTTGGTTGTGCTGGTAACCTTGCTTCTTTTATTTGCCAGGTTTAACAATGAACCCCAACTCGGATGATGTGCTTGATTACTGCCGGGCTTTACGGGGTAAAGGTGTAGCCCGTCCCCCCCCCCCCCCCTCGAAGAAAACGAAGGTTGCTGCCCCTTCCCCAGGAGCGGGTTCGTCCAACCCTGAGCCCCATCATGGCACCTCCATTTTGGATCTGACCAATGATGGTGAGAACTGGTTGGATGGGGAACCAGAGGAGACCCCCTTTACTACTGGTGGCACCACCCGGGCTGTGGTGTCTGTTGCAAGGGGTGGCGCCCCACCCTCTCCCCTGCCTGCTGGTTTAAGGAGGGGTTCCCTATGGGAGATGGGGGTCACTGCCGAGCTGCGCGGCGTGACACGCGCTCCTCCCTCTTTCTATGGCTCTCATGCTCCCTCGAAGGCCGAAGCTGAAGAGCTGCAGAAAGCCGAGCAATATCTTTTTAAGGCGGCTTCCCTGATGAAACCGTACTCCCTTCTGCTCGAGAAGCACTTCGAAATACTGTCCGAGAAGGATCTCATGCAGAGTCAGTTGGCCGAGCTGCGGCAGGAAAATCAAGTTCTGAAGTCTGATGCGGCCAAGCTCAGTCTTTCGGTAAGAAATTCTCAAGCCGACCTGAAAGATATCTCGGATTGCTTTGGTGTGGAGAGTGGCAAAGATGCCATAATAAGATTTGTCAAAGCCAAGCTATCCATGCTGTCAAAGGCGGAGGCCGACCACGAGGAAATGGCCTCTCAACTCAAACAGCTGAGGGCGCAGCAGGAAGAATTGCAGGCTGATTATGATCAGAGCCAGACTGCACTGGAAAACGCTGTTGGTTCCGCCTTCAACAATGCGGTGAACCAAGTTAAATTTTTTAACCCTGAAGCGTCTCTCAACCTGGATCAGCTGGATTGCTATGGCTACATTAGCGGCGGAATTTTCCACTCTTCAGCCGAGGAGCCAACTGCAGCTGATGGGGAAGGTTTCGTCCCCGGCTTGGAGGAAGAAGGTCGGCCGAATTTGAGGGGGAATACCCCATAATTTGTAATCCGCCGTGGATATTCCGGCTTTATTTGTATAAACACTTTTTGGTTATTAATTCAAGAATAGAATTAATTGTGTAGCTTATATCTGTTTCATGTGCACATCTGCCTCGTATGTTTCGAGCCTTGCTGCGGATGTTGAATTTGGCCGAGATAACGTGTGAGGGCGTCCCCTTAGCACAATTTCCCATTTTTCCATAAATAGGCTTAGGTTAGCACTCTCAACCCTGCCCTTTAGGCAAGGCGGGTTCAAACACCTGGGCCTAGTTCTTTACTTCGCGTATTTGAACTTCCAACGGGTTCATCTAGCGCGGATTCAATTTATATTCGAACTCTCAACCAAGTGTTTTTCACCTGGCGGGTTCGATTTTTTACCTCGGGTTAGAACGCTCGGCTCTTGCCTATTCGGCAGGCTGGGTTCCCATAACTCGGATTTTAATTTAGAATTTCAGAACTTCCCACTTAACATGGGCTCGTGAAGCTCGGATTCTAATTCAGAAATGAACGCTCAACCGAGTTTCTTTTTTTTTTCAACGGCGGGTTCAATTTCTTGCAACGCTGGTTCCCAGACGTCAGAATGTGTATTCATTGCATAAATTATCAAAGTTGGCACACAACTTATAAATAATAAAAATGCGGAATTTATTGAATTGCAAAGTCATAAAATAAAACATCGTTTTTGCATTGCGCAAGCAAGATATTTAACTGTAATACTTTTTCAACTTATCTGCATTCCATGTCCTTGCCACCTGCTTTCCTTTCAAAGTTTCTAGCCCGTAAGCGCCTTTGGACAATTTACTTTTGACTCTGAAAGGCCCTTCCCATCTTGGGGCTAACTTTCCCTGTGACGCGTTTCGCCCCCCTATGTCCTGTGCCGCCCCAGTTAATGTTGTTGCAAAGAGCCTAGTAATCAAAGGCTCTTCGATGCCCTTGTTATACATAGCCGTGTCAAACGCATCCAGATGCACCTGCGGATCTTGGGTGCCATCATATTTGATCAGTTCGGATAGGTTTAAGTTGTCTGGATAGGGAGCCTCCACTATTTCATTTGAGAAGGGGCTGTCATTGTACAACCCCCTGTTGTATTTCCTTCTGTATATTCCGGCAACGTTATCCGGGCTGCGTTGCGGGGGTCGGTGCCCCAGTTAATGTTGTTGCAAAGAGCCTAGTAATCAAAGGCTCTTCGATGCCCTTGATATACATAGCCGTGTCAAACGCATCCAGATGCACCTGCGGATCTTGGGTGCCATCATATTTGATCAGTTCGGATAGGTTTAAGTTGTCTGGATAGGGAGCCTCCACTATTTCATTTGAGAAGGGGCTGTCATTGTACAACCCCCTGTTGTATTTCCTTCTGTATATTCCGGCAACGTTATCCGGGCTGCGTTGCGGGGGTCGGTGCGCTGCAGCCGCGTCGCCATTTGCTTGCATATCTTGTGCATCCAAATGCCTAGGCATCCGAGGCGTCTGGTTAAGACCCAGATTTCCTTGCCCCCCTTGCCGTGGTCCTTGCAAGCCGAATCTCGGTACCCCCATTACTGAATTTGGGTTTACGGGGATTCCGGTAGGGGCAGGCTCCACCGGTTGCCGATCTTCTATGCGAGGGCTTGAATGGCGTAGATCTGTGACTACGCGATCAACAGCTCTGACCGGATCTGGGTTAGTCATTTGCCGGATCCGGGCCTCTAGTTCGTGGATCTGCCTCGCATCCGCTTGTCTCTGCAGCTCGCTCCGGCGTTCCCACTCCTCAATCCGGCGCAGGAGGGCATCCATGACCAGATTCGGGCCTTGTCGGCCAGGTTCATCGATGGGCTGCAACCCCTGCATATAAGGTGCATCAGGGTTGCAGGCTGGAGTGGATGCTGAGTCAGAGTGCACTTCACTGATGTGCACGGCATCTGGATCTGGATCTGCAGGCTGGAGTGCTGCTTCCCGATCCTCTTCCTGATTGGACGTCAAAGGCGGACGGAAGCCACTCCTTGTGGTTCTCACCATCGCTCCTTTTGGTAATTTTAGGGTTCGGTTCCCACAGACGACGCCAATGTTCTGCCCGTTGGCAGATGTGTCCAACGTAGGTTGGATGATTGATCTTGGATACGGGTGTTTCTCTCTAGATGCCTATAGATTAGGTATCTGGGAGGAACGTGGATCACTGACACTGACCTAGGCGTATGCCTTCAAGGTGTGTGTGTGTGATCTAGTGTTTGGGATCAGAAAATGTGTACCTTACTGCTCTGCTTACCTGCCTTATATAGCCCGGCTCTAGGGTTTGGTGGCTGGGCCGAGGTGCAGCGTGGACTTTGGGCCGAGGTGCAGAGTGGGCCTAGGTCCAGCCCATAACAGATAGGTAGGCCAAAACTTTACAATGAAGGGAAGTTATCATTGTTGCAAAGTTTATGTAAACTAACAATTTTATTAAAATTTTATTTTGAAATTTTATATTACCTATGAAGGAAGGATTTGTAGATTCAAATTCATATTATTCAGTATTCATAAACGAGAGATTAAATAAATGAGTCAATCTTTATTAGCTTTTTTTTAAGTGAATATTATAATTAATAATTTACATATATAAACATATTTCTAGAAAGAATAATAATAAATCCTGCTATTTAATTATTCTAAGAATCCTTAATTACTTAAAGAATAAAACAGTGATTTTTTTTTAAGTTTCCCGAACGTTATGTTTTTACTTTTTAATTTAATATTTATTATTTTAAGTAACTATGCGGATATAAGAGAATTTTTCAACAAGGACTCCCTTTCAAAATACGCCATTTAAGAATTTTCACAAGTTTAGAAAATTGTTAAATACTTATAAGGAAATTTTATTTTCCTGTGAGACAAATGGAAAATAAAGTGACTATTAGGGAGATATTTAACCTTTGTCACACTGAAGACCTACGTTTCGCAAATATACATAAAAAAATTGTTAAGGTATATGTCTAAAGAAAACGTTTTCCTGCAACCCAAAAATGATTTTTTTTAAAAAGTATATAAAGTATTTTAAAATTTTTATTTCTATTGTAATATGAAAATTTTCAAAAATCATTGTATTTTCTTTCTCATACACAAAAGTGATGTCATTTTGAATAGCAGGATATGATTTTATCTGATAAACATTATATTTGACTATTTTTTATAATAAAATATTTAAAATATTATAAATTTATGAATATTTTCTCTTATTTTATTAGAAAAATATCAAAATACAGTAATAAAATTGAAAAATGATATATCATTAATTTCAAAAAACAACAGATAATAGTATAATACAAAAACATATTCATCATCACATTTTGTTCACCAAAAAAAAAGGACAAACGTTTCAAAACAAATAGAATATGATATGATATTATTCTTTTTAAAATAAAAGTATAACTAGTAAAATAATTTTTTATCTTCCCAACTAATTTTCTTAATGATCTTTCAAATAAATAGTGAAAAATAATTAAATATTTTTATATTCTTAAAATATTTAATCCGTTTACTTTTTTAATTTATACCTTTTTTTATTAAATATTAAAAAATATTCAACAAAAAGGATAATACTCTATAATTAGGATCCACACAACCTTAGCATGCAATATTCGGCATTTTCTCCTTGCCCCTCATTAATTATTTAATAATAATTTTGCCCCTTATTCAGAACTATTAAAAATCTACTACTCTTTAATCGATGAAGCCAAAGATTTAATCGATTAAATGGTTAAAATTGCAAAAATTATTGACTTGAAGATTTAGTCGATTAAATATCACACTAATCGATTAAAATTTTTTTCGATTAAATCTCCCTATTTCTTCTGATAAAGAGGCTATTTTTTTTCTGAAGATTTAATCGATTAAAGAGGGATAAATTAATAGATAATTTATAATCAGGGATAAAATAATTATTAAATAATTAATGAGGAGAAAAAAAAAAGGCCGAAAAAGCATGTAATATTCACCTAAAAATTTCTCGTGTGATTTAATGTTTGTGATATTGTACTATTATAAAGTCAGTCAATAGATGGTACTAAAAAAAAAAAAAAAAAAAGTCAGTCAATAGGTAATACCAGGTTGCCGGTGGACGTTTCAATCATCGGAAGAAAGACCCAATAGTTTTGGGACTGTAAAGTCACTCTTATCTTATCAATATCACTGTCAGTGTCTTCTCTTTATTCACAATCACATAATAATAATAATAACTTGAGTGAGGAAACTTGAGAGAGCTGAGAAAGAAATAGAAACAGAGAATGGATGGGATACAAATAGCTCTGCCTGTTCTTGGGATTGTTGCGGCTGCAGCTGTGACCTTCTATGCTGTAAGTTTTTCTGAGATTAGAGAGGTAAGCAACATCAACCATCAATTATTTATGTCCATGCCCTCGTATCAATTTCATGTAAAATTCTAAAATATAATTTGCAATATTGGCACAGAAAACATTTAGAGATTTGGATGAATCCGAATCCGAATCCCAAAATGGAGGTTATAAGCCTTCCTTTAGCTCCCGAGAGAGGCGAGCTAGCAGACAAGCTAACAAGAATTCCAAAAATTGAGGTGAGGAATTGCTTTCCACGGAACAGTCTTTCTATCTTCTTCTTTTTTCTTTTTCTTTTTTTTTTTAAGAAAAAATAGACAATAAAATTATTGTAATGAGATTGAGATGTACTTAAATGTCTATGTGGTTCGGTTGCCTTTCATTTTCTTTTTGTGTTTTTTGTTACTCAATTAATTCATATTTATTATGCTACTACAATAAACCCTAAGTTTGGTTTGCGGAATGTTGAAAGCCCCACGTTCATAGACTTATTCAATGATGTGTTTAAACAATGAATAGCACAGCTAGTTTGTTCTACAATATTTATTGTTGCAAACTTGGCACGAATTGAATAGGATGTACAGATTAATTAAAAGTCACACAACTGAAACTATTTTACAAGGGAAAAATGTTTCTGTTTTGCCTACATTTACATAAAACTAAACAAGTTCTACTAATTTTTTTCTCTTTTCTATTTGCAATAGGATCTACTCATTTTTATATGAGTATACAAAAAAAAAAAAATCTGTAACAAAAGCATACAGGGATAGATTATACTTACTACTTATTTTTTTATTACCTATTTTTTTTACTATCTCTTATTACCAAATCTTAACCGTTGATTTCCGTTAATCTAACGGTTATAATTTATGGGATCATATTTATTAATTAATTATTAATTTGTAATAAATTATAACTATTAGATTGACGAAAATCAACGGTTAAGATTTGATAGTAAGAGCTAATAAGAAAAATAAATAGCAAGTATAAACTTTCCCAAACATTAAACCCATTTTAAAATCATTGAAATCCATGTAACATTATTAATGTCATTTTAAAATAAGGGCTAATCGTTTCAGGAGAGTCTTTGTTTGCTGAAGAGACAACATGTGGTGGGGCCACCGCATGTTAAAGAATAAAAAATAGAAAATAACATCTGTCATTTTAAAACATATAAGTTTATATCATTTTAGATCCTAACCGATAATTTCTGTCCATCAACCGTTATCATTTATTGGATCGAAATTATTAATTAATAATAGATTTGACCTATTAAGTTTGACCAAATAGATTATAACCATTGATGGACGAAAATCAACGGTTATGATCTAAAATGATATAAAGTTGTTAAAATCTCGATTTATCATTACGCTTTTACGTGTTTATGATTTTTTTTATCAAAATAATTTTACCCATATTCCAAACGCTTTTATGTTTATAAGATTTTTTACGATTTTTTTACCTTACAATTTTCGTTTTATGATTTTTTAGTCCCTTCCAAATTTACTTAAAATCTCGATTTTAATAAGATTAACATCCTTCCAGAGGATAGATGCTTTTTCCAAAATAACAGCACGGTTTTGGATGGTTTTATAGGGGGGGAAAACACTTATGCAACGTGAGAGTCGATTAATAAATGTCAAATTCGACAAGCCGAAACTTGAATTTCGTTGAATTGGAAGTTTAATCGTGCATATGTGATTCATCCATCGTGCTCCCCTTCCGGAATCCTCAATTAAGTCCAAGATTTACACAACGGTATTATTAAAGATAAGCAACAGACGTATAATACAGATGAGATGATGGAGGGTGCTGGATGGTGGTGTGATCACAAAAGAGGAACAGTGCTTAGCCTGATATATTCATTTTGTTTATCACGTGACATGCGATAAAAACATCCATATAGATCATAACGATCTAACTATCCAACAATTCTAATACAGAACCACATATGCACTCAAATTGTAGAATCACATATGCACCCAACAATTCTTCGACTTCGCCTTTTCATTATAATTTTTTCTCCGTAATTCTATGGCGTAATGGTTACTCATGTTCCTCATACTTTTCTACATGCCATTAGTTACTCAAGATCACTCTAACTTATTTTTTATGGTTGATGGCTTGATGCAACACATACTTTGTAAAGACATGCTTTGCTATTATTTTACATGAACACGAATAAATCTTCTACCTACATCACAATCATTACAATTTCTACCATATGACTATAAAATTTCTGTACAGAGACACTCTTGGTGAGGTGCATTGTGAAGATGCCTAATTAGCATTTATTTAGCATACATACATATATATATATATTACCGTGCGACGACAAGTTAACCAATTTACAATAACAAAAAGATAGCAACAAAGTTTTATTCCAAAGTCAAATATCTGGCAAGTTATTACAATTAATAATTCCTCTTCACACGAAGGCAGCCGAATTTATTATGTCATCATCGGCCTCGGCTACTTGTGCTGAGACTTGAGCTCGTGTACCTTCTTTTCCGTTTCTTTTAGAGCTTTCCCATAAATGCTGATTAACTGGGGGAAAAAACAAATGCAAGTCTCAGACTTGTAAAATCTTAATTTAAAGTAATAACGGCATTATAGTTATCAGGCTGAGATTTGCATTTCTAATACATGAAGGGGGAAACACCCAGTTGTGAGCCACATATTGTTTATATGTCAAGAGATATACTCAATTTATGTTGATTCAGAGAGGGAACATAAAACAAGCACACATCGGACTTCTGAGTCTTGAAAGTCACTCAGCAACATTCAATAGAACCTTAAGCTATTGTATTAATTAATCAAGTTTGGGTACTTACAATCAATTCTTTTTTAGCATACAAAGTTCCCCTTGGTGGGACTGGGAATGAGCAGAGGCGGGACTACTTGTTTATTTAGGGGAGAGGACAAATTTTTTCCATGATTACTGTGTATTTATAATTTTTAAAGCACGTCCCATCTCAAAAAAAATTAATCTGCCCCCTCATTGAATGTTTTGTAATGTATATACGAGAAAGTACGTATTTAGCACCCCCACCTAAAATTTTCCAGTTCCGACCCTAGCAATCTCTAAATGAAGCCCAGGATGACTGAACAGAAAAAGTACGTTTCTCCACCACAATCGTGTTCATTACTCTGGCAAAGTGAGTTATTTTTCATTTGATATTTTCTTGTTTTGGTCCAAATGCCGAATTTAATGAAAATAGATGAAGTGTTTCTTTAATTTTGATAAGCGGCAAAGAAGATTGAAAGATTATTTGTGAAGTTACCTTCTCGATTTCTTCTGGGGAAATGACAAATGGTGGACACATCATGATGTTATCTCCAGCTACACGAACTAACATCCCGTGCTTCTCGCATTGTGCTCCAAAATAAGCACCTACTCCTGTAATATACATCACAATGTCAGAACAAAATATGGAAAATATGCCCATAGCCATATAAAAACAGCATGCTTGTTTAACTCTTGTAACCAATGAACTGATACATCCCTGTTAATTTAAAAAAAAAAAAAAAAAGGTGGAGCGGCCAAGATGTAGACTATCCAATTATAATATGATCTAACAACAAATTTAGCATTCGTTTTTTATAGACTCTAAACTTGAAAAGGAGGCATCCCATTTAATGTTGAAATTTCTCACGGAGATTGCGAAAGGATGGATAAATTAGATATGTATGCCGCTCAAATTACTGATAAGATCAACAGACAGGATAAAATAGCCAAGTTGTGTCCGGTGGGTTAAACGGGCAAGGGGATAGGTGAAAAATGAGTATTGAACTTGCCCCATTCAGGAGGGAACGGATCATTAGGTGACTTGTTGTCTGTGAACTCAGTCCCCAGAATCAAGCCAGTTCCCCGTATCTGCAGATCCAGAAATGTAACGTTTGTCAGAACTTACATTAAACACAAACTTAAAATTACCCAGTAAATAACATATATACCTCTCCAATGATGGGACTGTCAGAATAAGCTTTTATGCCATCTTGGAACCTTGGGGAGATCTTGTTCACTACGTCAACAATATTTCTTTCCCTGGGAAGATGAATTATCATCATACTTCATAGCCAAAAGATTAAATCTATGCAAGCGAATAGAATAAGCATAATGAGTTTTTAAAATCTAGAAATAAAGGAACATACTTGTAGATCTTGAGTGCTTCAATTGCAACGGCACAGGATGCAGGGTGTCCAGAATAAGTGAATCCATGAGAAAATGTACCTAAAATAAGCAAACATGTGTCAGAAATACTAAGTCTAAAGATGTGGTGATGAATGAATGAACCACCCTACCAAGTTTGTTGCTTTGCGAGTGTATAACTTCTGAGACTTCTGGGCTCACAAGAACAGCTCCGATTGGCAAATATGCAGAAGAAAGAGCCTAGAAGTCAAACAGAAAAATGAGAATAGCGGTACAAATTTTTAAAAATATGAAAAGATGAATCTGTACCTAATGCTGTTTCACGTTTACCTTAGCCAGGGACACAAGGTCTGGCTTAATGTTGTACTTGTCAGATCCAAACATTGTCCCAAGCCTTCCAAAGGCACAGATTACCTTCAAAAGAGACATATAACCCACAATCAGTATCGAAAACTCCACAAACGGATATCTTGTATAACAGTTTTTGAAGAGTTATGGAAGTACCTCATCTGCAATAAAAAGAATGTCATACTTTTTGACAATGGCTTGGATCTGCATAAGAATTAAATGCGATGAGGTAAAAGTTGTCCAGGAAATTTTTGCAATTATTTTCATTCCTCCACCCCACACTCGCTGGTCGGGTTTAACGGGGAGTGACTTTTATTTAGGAGGAGGTAGAGTCAAAATGGCATCATTCAGTGTCACATGCTAAAAAAATCACCCATCAAGCAAAATTATGCATTACATCAGTTTGCAAAACGGAATTTTTTGAAAGAGCAAGAATATACATTTTATTTGCATATTTGACTTTGGGATAAGGCTCCTCTGAAGTGCACAAGGGTGTATTCACCCTTAAAAGTGGTTAAGTTTGCGGGGTACTTTTTATTTAAATCATTGGTAGATGCACCCTCACTTGAGCACTTTAGAGGTTTACTCACTTTAGAAGTTTTTTTTTTTAAGTAAATGGGGAGGGGACAGAAATACAACAAACTAATGCACCTATTTATACTACTACTTAGGTCAAACACTATTACTTCTATTCTATTACAAGCATACATATATATATATATATAGGGAAAAAAGTGTGTCATTTTAAATAAACACACATTACATCCTTTCACTCTCACAAAGAGGTGGCATCCACATCTTTAAAACTTTTTCCTTCACTCTTTCTTCCATGATTTATCTCTTTCTCTCACTTAAAATGACCCGGTTTTGTATCCTTTAAAATGATACACACTTTTCCCACATATATATATATATATATATATATATTAAATTATTAATGACCATAATATCTTCAAATAGTTCTAAAACTAGAAAAAATTTACCAACCTTTCAGTAATTTTATATTGCAGCAACCATTAGATTATAAAAAGTACTTCATGATAAAGGTGAACCAATCAGCTGGTAGTTTTAAAAGGAAAATCATCTTGTATCTAACTAATCTCCCATAAGATCATGGTGATGGTGGTGGTAGCACTCTTGGTTCTACAGATTAAAACATATTCAGAGATAGTTTATAATTGAAGCATTCATGTCTTCGGGACTGACTGGGAATGCAAATGAAAATGCATTATTAATCCAAACACACAGAAACAATCTCTTAGGCATCCAGCTTGAAATTGTAGAATTCATGTCTGAAGCATTGATGATGAAAAAATAAAGGGCCGACCCAGTTCAAATACCCACTTCGTGAGTGTCTGGGGAAGGGAATACTCTAGGCAGTCTTTCCCCTACTTTTTGCAGAGAGACTGATTCGAACCCGCGACCTGACACACCAGGCAAGCAAGCTTACCGCTGAGCCAAGCCGGCCCTTCATTGATGATGAAAAAATACCTTGTCAAAATAAGTTGATGGTGGAGGTATTACACCTCCTGCCCCCATCACTGGTTCTGCAATGAAGGCAGCAATCTGTAACAAAAAACCATTTAAGTCAGTGGTAAAGTCAATGTTCCAGTAGCAGAAAACACTCATGCATATGAATATATTACTGTCTCTGGTCCCTCTTTCAGAATCAGCTCCTCCAAATTGTTTGCTAATCTGGTTGAAAACTCTTCCTCTGTCTCGCCTGAGATGTTCATAAGCATGCATGATATTTATGCCTTAAAACAAATGTCTCAAATATTAGAGAAACATGTCCATCCAAATAATAACCTGGAAGATGATACCGCCAGTAATGTGGACAGTCAGTGTGCAAGACAAAAGGAGCTGGCAGATCAAATTTTTGATGCAAAGCTGGAAGACTGAAATACACATTGTCCAGTTAATTGAATGAGTTTTTTTTATAAATGACATAAGGCTGTTATACATAAGCACTGGTTCACTGAAATAAAAGTTCTTTTGAGTTCATCGCACCCGGAAAGACTCGCTGATATCAATGTTGAACCATGATACCTGACAGAATGCAAAAATACATAAGCTACTATGCATACTTTTCAGGCAAGTCAGAGAAAACAGCATTGGTTGAGAATGTGTACGATTTAGCACGAGCTATAAATTTTTTTTTATTTGGTCTTCCAAGTGCATTGTTATAATACCATACAAGTTTCACCTGCAAGAAAAAATATGAAGGTGAAATATAGCTAAACATTTTTTCTGCATAAACTATGTACTTTGACAATATCAACACATGACATATATTCATCTTCACTTGTGGTTGTTTATATCTTTGCGTAAACCCTTATAAAAATGGATCTATATGGAATTAAAGAGCCACAATTGGCATTGAGAATATATTTGATTTTGTCTTCTAGTATTTTAGGTACTGATTGCTGTTAGATTTTCCCTCTTGCCATTGTTCCAGTTGTGTGCATTATATGTAGATACTAAAATTTGATTTTGTTAGAGAAAGGATACACATTCTAAATGTCTAGATTACAATTGAATGAAAATTTACAGAAAAAATATGAGACTAACCAATCAAAGAGGATATTTGATTTAACAAACCTGAGTGTCATTGGCTTCTGATCCACTATTAACAAAAAAAGCTTTCGCCATTTTTCTGGCTGTGAACATTTCTAGGAGTTCCTTGGCTAGATCCTGTATGTGGAATTAAATATCAAAATGGAAATCAACTAATGCAATATCAACTCTGTACATGACAAGAAGGTACTTAAGCAATTATTTTGCAGAGAAAGGCAAAAACAACACAATATCATGCCCCACTATCCCAACACCTCCCCACACACACCCCCCCCCCCCCCCAAACACCCCCCCCCCACCCCCCTCCCAAAATAAATAAAAATAAAAATAAAAAGAAAAAAAGATTATTAATCAGATTATTGTGAACTATAAATTAATCAGATTTCCAGCCATGCAGTAGAAGTGTTGAACCCCAATTTTCATTATTCGTTTTTGAATATAGAAGGGAGAACAAATGAAAGAAAGAAATAATGTACTAGCAAATTATAAATAAGAAAAATAAACTAGCATAAAATAATGTTTGGGTTAGCTATAAGAGAATGATATGAATACCAAAGAAGGTTTTGTGGTCCGATTCCAAAAGGAATGGTAAAATGGCAACTTCTTTAATTGTGCAGTGGCAGCATCAACAAGGCGTGGCTCATTCCCCCCTGCAAAATTTTATATTTGATTTCAGAGTAAATCCCTTTCATTCACAAAAAAGATTACATTATTTATAATTTCCACATGTGAATATACCCCACAATTATGAGAGTATCTAAATTAAATTAACAGATAATAGCTAATAAAACACTTTAACCAAGATCACATTTCTTTGCAATTTTTTAAAATTCAACTTCCCTGACAAAATAGGCGTTCTCTGTAAAACGGTGGGACCAGCTATTCTAACACAGACCAAGACAGTGTACAATCCAGAGATGGTAGCAGTGGCAGGGAGGAAAAACATGGCAAAAAAGTTAATATAGCCACTAATAAGGTGCATGGCAGCCACAGGGAGGAGGGAATACTAAGATTGCAATGATCGGAATCTATGTACAGCCCACAGGAAGGAGAGAGTCACAAGACACAGACCATGAGGACTAGGAGAAGGACAATGAAAAAGTGTTGTGGATTTTTTGGGAACTAAGCAGCAGAAACAGTGATGGGATCAGGTTATTTAGGATGTACAACTGTGTGGTATTGCATTGAAACAGAGAATATTTGGGAAAAATTCTGTCTCTAGGCTTGCACAATGGTCTATTGTTTATAGTATGGATACAATCAATTAAGGATATAATCATGAAACAATTTACAGCAATCAAACCAATACAGTTAACAAAATGAACATAAATGCAAATATTCTATCATTATCTAAAAGAAATCTAACTGAATGTATCTTTCTTTTATTATGTCAAAACACCACGAACTCTTTCCACCTTCAGAAACTCAGTAATTTCCCAATAATAATATAATTTTATTTTTGTTAAGCAAAAGCTTGCATAAAAAGAAGTATTAAGACTATAACTTTACACAATTAACCATAAACCAACCCGGCATCAAACAAAAAACAAAACACATTCAATGACCTTACACATCATTTCTTCCAACTAATAAACTCGAAGTATATCTCTTTCAATCCCCTAAAGTTCGATTCCAGGGCATTCTGCAAAAATAGTCAGACCTTCTCTTTGTTTCATACTTGTTACCAAGAAAAAAAAATAAGTTCCAGATTAAATAGAGGGAGGGGTAATGGATCCCTGAGCAACTCAGGCATGATTTGGTGGCTGGTTGAAGAGAGATCATGCTAAAATATCAATAAATGAGTTAAATTTTATAGCCAGCCGTGCTTCTCAATATGGATTGAGAACATGAACCAAAAGAAATATATCAATAAGATATGATAAGAAAGAAAATTTAAGATATCAAATCTTAGAAAGGAAGATAAGTAAGGGGAAAATAAATAGCATATATACCTAGAGCTGTGCACCATAGACCAGCAAGTGAGTCAAGATATTTCTTCCCATTAATGTCATATACATAGCTTCCCTGGATCCATCAATCAGGTAAATTACATATTTGAAAAACTATTTATCTTTGAAATGAAAACAAATTAAATCTTCATTTGCCCAAATATATTACATTACAGTAATTAGAAAAATGGTTTTTTATTTGGGTTCATCGACCGCCGACCCCAACTAGTTTGGGATAAGATGTTGACAATTGACAGTAATTAGAAAAACCACAGAAACAAAGCAAGGAAGTTCACCTCTGATTTATCTATAACCAAAGGATTCAAATCAGCAGTCTGCCACCCAGCTGTAAAAGGGGCAAGCATATCATGGCCCTTGAACCTGAGAAAATCAAAGTATTTCAGCAGATTTACACATGGCATACATATCAGGCTTGCTAGTTTTAAACCTAAACTGATTTTTCACTGTTTCCTTAAACAATAAAAAGAGCTCAAACAGGAATATAAAGAGAAGAGAAAGGCATTCGATTATGCATTCAACCATCTTAATGATTGTATCAATATTGTAAACACTGGCCCAGAGGGCTGTCCCAATCATTCACTTTTCCCTCCCATAATAAAAGGGAATTTAACACCTCTGCTGAAATACAATTAGCCTATTTGAAATCTCAGCATAAAACAGAGTGACAATATTCAGGGTCATATTCATTATAGAAAAGAATGATTGTTTTATTAAGTTCAAAAGCATTATACCAATTTAGATACATGCACGAAAGAGCTATGATCAATACTCAAAAGCAAACATGACAAAGTGGTAAACAGTTAGCATAGAAGAACAATGTACCCTTCACCATTTTTCATATCAGTAGTTGAATTATCCTTTGCCAAGGAGGACTCTGTACTATTTGATCTAGACCATAAGGGAACCTGAAGAAGATTTTCCTGAAAACTTCTAGAAGCCACAACATATGCTAAAGATGAGGCAGTCTGTAAAAAGAAAATAAAATAAGCATCACAAGACAAATAAAAGCTGTAAGTAACAAACAGGGCTGTTTTTGGACCATCCATTGATATCAAATCAGATTAATAAATTAGCATACAAGATAGATCATCATTATAGGAAACCAATATTTCAAAATTCTGGAAAACATCAGCAGCAACCTTCAAAAAATTATTAAATTGCTTTTTACTCAAAATTTACTGAGAATAATACAACTATAATTTTATGATTTTTTAAACTTATTTCACGGGGGCAAAAAGTATGTAGTACAGTCTTTCTCGAGATATTTTATTCAGAGGATGGAATGGAATATATATTTTATGCAGCTTTAGAACAGAAAAGAACCAATGAAATTAAGAAATTTAAAAGCGTTTAAATTAGATATTACCAGACGCACAATGAATTCTTCGACTTTCAAGACCAACAATTACCGAATACGTCAAAAAAAGTATAAAAAAGTGAATGTTGTTATAATTCTAATTCTTTTTGGTAAATAAAAGCAACACACATAAAAGTACATGCGGGCCTATGTGAAAAGAACAGAGAAAAAAAAGAAAACATTGTGAGATAAAATTATCTTCTTATAACACGTGAAACACTAATCCCATAAAAGTATGGGCGAAAAGGGGAAGACAAAGCCAGTGAAGACAACCAAGCTCAATGAGATTTACATGTTCATTACCAAAGAGAGAAACCAAGAATCAAACTCATGTCAACACTAGTATGGGCGAAAGATTTGACCAGATGTGTCAACGCGTTATAATTCTAATTTAATATATGAGCAATACCTAAAAGTTTCAGCTCTAGCTAAGCCACTGTGGTCAAGTAGAAGAAAGTCAGATATTCTAAAAGGTTCGAAGGAAATAATAGCTTAAACCATATCGATACTCTAAAATACGATCAGAAAAAGGTGTTAAACTGAGAAAAGTCGGCAAAATATGATTAACAGTCACCTAAGATATTCTAAAAAGTCCTTGAAAAGCTCGAGTTTGTAAAATACAAGTTCCAGCGAAATAATTAACGAATTTTCATTTTCATAAGTCTGAATCATGCTCAATATCATAAATCTCCGGTTCATGTTCTGTCATTGATATGCACTAATCGTATAAGTAGTTCGTCTTTTGTTACCGTCACTTGTTCAAAATCATATCATATACAACAAGTCAACAAGAATTATGATCGATTCAGAGTGTGAAGAGGCTAAATGTTACATCAATCATCAATCTAATCAATAATCGCAGGTCGATCTTACAAAAAACGGAAGTAGGAAACAAGATTGGGGAAAATTTTCGAAGAAAGTGAGGGACGGAAAACATGAACAGATTCAACTAAAAATGAAAGAAAAAACGAAAAAAGAAACGTTTATGGATACATGCCTGTGTCCTGAGAGTGGATCGGAGGAGCTTATTCATGGTCGTATTCTGTGAACAATGAAAATCTCAATAATTAGCAAATCAGAGTAGAAGAAATGAACTGGTGCCAAAGACAGTAAGAGACTGCGGAGAAGTGGGAAATTATATGGCATACGTAACGCATAGCACTAATGACTCCGAAAACGACAATGGTGATAAGCACACAAGTTTTTATGAAAACTCACGTTTTTGTGGGTGGCCCCCACTGAACCACGAAAAATGAGAGTTATATATGGATGAGTTTATTACTTAGTATAGATTATCCACTATCGGAAAAAGTTTTTATCCCGCGCAATTTATATCATTTTATTTTGTTAAAGAATTAAAATTCTCAAAAAAAAAATTATTTATCTTTTTTTCTCTCTAAAATGACATAATTTTATAACTTTAACATGACACACATTTTTTCCTAAATTATATTAACAAACTTAAGTTTATGAATTTTTACAACTATATTATGATAATATATGTTTAAATATTATAATATAATTTATAAGAATATATAAATTTTGAGTCTGTGAATATGACAATTATCTTATTATTTTAGCATGAAGTTTGTGCGATTCTGATTCAGCATTCATTCATGCATTGCATTTCATGGAAATAGTAATGAATTCAATTAATAGTTTGATTTGAGAATATCTTATCTTAATTAATTAATTACTAATTAAGACGCGATTACACGAGGCGTCTAGTCTAACTTATTTAACTCGGGTGGACGTGGACCCCTGATGGAGCGGCCCACGTGTGGGACCTACCTTTTATCGAGACTTATCACTTTATGTGTTGGACACATCAACGATTAGTCCCGTGAAACTTATTATTTTGATTTCTGTAACATCCTTGACGAGGGCGGAGAATGATCGCTGGTGCGAAAGGAAATGGATAAGAAGCGGCTCCTGACAGGTTTTCAGTATGGGGATTACATGCATGAATGAATCGAATCGACACCCGAAAGAGAGGGATCCCAAATACTGTACAAATGTGAGATTGCACAGTTTGTAATAGCTTATAAGAATTAATTTGTACTACATATACTAACAAGATGCATCTTCTTTTCCCAGGAGGTGTGCGAGTGGGGAAAAAGCACACTGAAAAGTCTCGTGTTAATATGTGGGGATAGTCGTTATTCTTGAAGCAGCTGGGCGTTACAATTTCGGAGTATTATGATTATAAGATGGAAAAAAATTGTATCATTTTGAATGATATAAAGTTGTATTATTTTAATTGAGAAAATAAATAAATCATGGAATTTTAATTTATTTCAGGGTTATAATGGTCTTTATCATTCAAATTTTTTAATTTTTCAACTCCAAAACGACGTCGTTTCGATGAACAACAGACAAAATTATCTAAAGTAACATCGGAAACTTTTTTCCCTTATTTTAATTGAGAAAATAAATAAATCATGGAAGAGTGAAAAAATTATAATGGTGTGTCATTTAAAAGGTGTGTCATTTAAAAAATCTATGTCATAGACACCCTCGCTAGAGCGAGATGCACCAACGAGGAGAACCAGAGGAAGAGTGACTAACATGGGTTGCTCTCTATAACGACTTGCACCAGCGAGCAACTCCAGAGAAACTCACTACACTAGGCCGCTCGTTGAGTTGCTTGCTACAACGAGCGAGGCAGCCGAGTAGCACTAGATTGCAGAGTTCATGTTTCGCAACCTTTTAGGGGTTATCCAAAGCTCAAGATTCCCTGGTGCTAGCCCTAAACCATCCAGTTAATACCCCCAAAGTCTAGAAACACATGCATGCAATGAAAACTACACAATTCCATGGATTCAATGCATGTTCCATACCATTGACCACTTTTATAATTGATCATGCATGATTAGGGTTCATAATTTTGGTTCTACCTTTACATGAAACTATTTAATAACCCTCCTAGTACATATAACTACATGCAACCCGGGAAAAATATATCTCCCTTCATCAAGTCATAAAACTCTAATTTGGGGTAAGGAAAATATAGGGTTCCATGACTTACCTCTTGAAGCTCCAAGCTTATTTGGTCGTGAAAAGGAAGAAGACGAATTTGTAGTTATAGAGAAGAAGAAATAAGGGATTTTAGTAGAGGAAAAGGTGATGGTAGTTTTGTAAGGTAGGGATGATTTTTTGTGAAGTGAATGAACACTACCAGAAAATGTACGATTAGCGATGGAACAAATCCATCGCAAAATAGTAAAATTCCCTTGCAAAAATGGTCTCCGACGTAATTCGCAAGGGAACGACTCGTCGTTAAAAGCTTCCTCGCAAAAATATTTGCGAAGGAATTTTGTTGGAAAAAAATCCCTCGCAAATTGCGACAAAATTGCCACCAAACTGCAATGGATTCTGCAACGATCTTATGGTGATGGAAATTTGGCCTATTTTCCATCGCAATTGTCTTGCGGTTGCAAATTCCACCGCAGTTTGCAAGAGATTTTTTCCCTTGTAAATTTTCATCGATATTTGCGAATTTTCTAGCATTTAGATATATGTTGTCTATATATATATATATATATATATGTATATATATATATATATGGATATGTTATTTTGCCTACTCCAATTTTACCTACCTAATACCGTTCGATTACAATTTAATCCAACGGTCCATATTTACGAAATAAATAAACCCTTCTTCACCCTTTCTTTCTCCTCAATTCCTCCCACACCCTTTCTCTTTCATCTGCTTTCTCTCTTCCTTTCGTTGATGATCCTTTATTTTTTTTTATCGTTTGATGGTTTATTCGTTTTAGTGATAAGTTCTAATTTTTTTTATTTGTTTTGAGGGTTTATGATTACAATTCCTAGATTATTGATATTTGATGGTAATTGACTGATATGAGATCATATAATAACTTGATGGTAACCTAATAACTTGATGGTTATGTTGGTTATTTGCGAAACAGGAAGTGGAGTTGCTGGAATTGTGCTCCCTGAAAAGGTTGTTCGAAGTGCATTAAACAAATCGGATTCAAAGATATGCATGGAAAAAATTGTTAAATTGAAATTGGGAATATATGTAATCAACCAAAAAAAATCGAAAAAATCTTATAAGGATCGTTGGATTAGTTCTGCGAAAAAACCTAAAAAGTTCAAAAAAAGAAAGAAAGAAGAAGAAGCTACATTGCCGTGCGTTCACCTGGCGGTAGACATCGGCGATAAAGGTGGTGAAAAAAATAGGTATATAGGAGAGGAAGAGAGAAAGGAGAGGAGAGAGAAAGGATATGAGAGGTATTGAGGAGAAAGAAAGAGAGGAAAAAAATTATTTTATTTCGCAAATATGAACCGTTGGATTAGATTGTAATCGAACGGTAATGAAAAGGATATGCAAAGGTATGCAAAATAGGAGTAGGCAGAATATCCTATTCCTATATATATATATATATATGGGCTTTGTTTTTCTACTGTAGCAGAAGATTAGCAAATTTTCCTACACATAGAAACAAGCTGGGTCCCACAAGCTTTTGTAAAAAAAAAAGAAAAAAGAAGTTAGGCACGTTCTATGAGCTGAGAGTACATGATTTAAGCAATTTACATTTTGCCTATATATATAGAGGAGTGGTATTCTAACTACCAAAAACTTTCACTAGAGAACCTATCTAAACATTTTGCACAAAATATATATATATATATATATATATATATATATATATATATATATGAGCTTATCAATTATCATTTCTCAAGCTGCCGGAGATAAAGTTATCTTCGGCTACTAAATCATAACCGTACAAAGATGGATCAATGGTGATAAAGGAAGAGAGAGAAAAAGGGAATCATAATCATTCAAAGGTGAATCAATAAATATAAGAAAATAAATAATCAAAATGACATAGTTTTGGGGAAGATATGATATTAAAAAAAGAAACGTGTGTCTTACACTCCTCTTTTATTAATACCACGAGTCTCACCTTAATCTGCTTCTAATAAAAGAATATATACTCCATAATAATGCGGAAGATATGCTCCTCGTTGTAATGGATGTTTTTTCGCTCATAAATTTCTCTTAGGGGTGTTTGGTTCAAGTGAAAAGTTTAGTTCATTGGAAAAATATAATTATCAGGGATTTATAGAGAAAATGAATTAGATAGAAAAATTTATAAAAAAAAATTCTTTGGTTTGGATCAAATATTACCAGACAAATTGATTAAAATTTTTAAAATCCATATTTGGTTGAAAATAAAATATTGATGGATAAATGATATAAAATTATAAATATAACCTCATAAAGAAAGTGAAACCATGGGCTTTAGATGAGGATATTTAGGTTTGCCATTTAGTCGGCTAAATGCAGAACACCACCCGCAAGTTGTCTTTACAAACAATAACTTTTGCTTTTGCTTGCTTTCTAAGAACAAATATCAAATGCTATGCAAATACAACACTTTGGGAAATTTTACAAAACTGTCTACCAAACATTGATTTTTTACTTTACCAATTTAATTTGCATAGGCAACTTTTAAGAAATCATTAACCAAACAGCACCTTAGGGAGCGTTTGGTAGAGTAGAAATTTTTTTTTCCAGGAATCTCAATTTTAAAAAGAGGAGAGATATTATTACTACTAAAATTTTCTACTACCAACTTACTACCTATCTAATTACCATTGGATCAACATTTTGTTTTTTTCAAAAAAATATTTAACATTCTCTCTCTTTGATTCAATGGTGATTAGATAGGTAGTAAATTAGTAGTAGAAAATTTTAGTAGTAAAAATATCCTCCTCTTTAAAAAAATATGATAAAAATAATTGATTTACGATAATATATGAAAATTAAAAATTAAAATAAATTCAGTTCCCGATAATCCTGTAAAATAACTCCTGCTACGGTTAACTTTTCGGTGGTGATCTGTAATCCAATGCATTATTATTTCTTGGGCAATCGGATTTGTCCGTTGTTGAATAAAAAGTCTTAAAACAAATCTTTATTGTGGTTAAGAGTTTCGTTAATAATAAAGGCAAATGTTAGAAAACATTTATTTATAATAAATTACAAATGCATGTTAATCAAATTGAAAATACACACTCGGTTTCTTTCACACACACAAAAAAAAATAAAAATAAAAATACGCACTCGATTATATAGATGCATTACTCACGTGTGCACACTTTTTTTTTTTGTTTAAAATTTTTCCGTGGGTTCAAATCATCTCATCTATTGTGTTATATAACCTTAAATTTAAATTTAAAATATTGTTGTTATCAAAAAAAAAATCAAAATATTGTTGTAGAAGATAGTATGTGACTGAATTTGTTAAGGGATCAAAAGGGTGATATATTTCTTAGAGGGTGAAGTAGATCAATGTAACAGCGATAATGTGAGGGAATAATATGAAGTAATGGAGGTAATTGTTGAGAGGTCTTAGACAAATTGAGAATTAAGAGGAGGTGCAAGAACACGATTATGGCCACGAGAGGGGGTTTCTCTTGCCAGAAGTAATAATTCATCAATGTGAAAGTAGAGATACTTATAAATTTATAATGCGAGGGAGGTTCTCATGCGTGAGAATGGTGTTACATAACAATTTTTAGTTCTATGGACCTGCTAATGTATGAGAAATGGTGACTTCTCACATGTCAAGGTCATACATGTACAACAAGAGTAAAATAGGAGGGGTTTGCATTTATCATTTAACATGACACAATAAATTTTCCTACACACATAATATTTGGTGGGGCCCACATTAAAAAAAATCACAACACGTAAAATGAATCTCTATATCATTACACAATCACTTTTCCTACAACATAACTCTTATAAAACCCAAAATAAAATAGGACATTTCATCCTATTGTTAATCGCGAGTTGGACTTGCCAAACAACCCAATGGAGAAATCCAAATAAACCCGACCCGCCAGTCATGATTACCTATTATGGAAAGTTTTTAATATGATTTAAGACCAGGATAGTTCTTCCACTCAAAAAATTAACACATGTATTAATTTTTTTTATCTATTCTGAACTTTTTCTCTCCTTATCTCATCTAAGTGTCTCACCCAATTTTATTTTTTTTGCCGCGCGACCGCATTAACTTCGCTCCCTGTTATGATAATAAATTGAGCGAAAAACTTTTTTTGTTTCAAAGGAAATAATTTGCATTATTTTAAATGAAATGATATTACTTTTATGTATAATTGATAATTTTTACATTTTCTCTTGTCCATAAAATTAGAAAGAGAGAGAAAGTGAAGGATAGAGAATATAAAAAATTATTAATTTTGTATCAAAATAACATCATTTTATTTAAAATGACATAAAATTATAGGACAATTTTCTATAATTAAGTAAGTATTTTTTAAAAGCTTTTTTACTTCAATGTTGCGAAAGGGTAACTCCAAAAAAGACCTAACTTCATGTTTTGAATTTTTTTACAGTTTTTATGTGGCAGTATGTGCGTTCGAAAAGTAAAGTGAGATTTTGGTTCACGAAAGATCGTGTTATAGATTTTAATTTAATTTAAAGATTAAAGGTCCACTTAATTTCTAAAAAATTGAAAACTAAATTAATGTAGATGCAATGTTTTAAAATTAATTCTTAAGCGAGTTTAATGAAACTCTTAAGTCTTAATTATTGTTCAAATAATTTTATTTGTTCATCTAAATTTAAGTGAAAATCTTCAAACATAAATTGAAACTACTAACGAAAACTAACGATCTAAATTTTGAACTGAAAATCAAACCAGTGAAAATTTTGAAAACATAATTGATTATCGATTTAAACTTCCGAATTCATTATTATTTTCAGAAGACTGATAAAAACCAAAGATGTGTGTGTAAGAAACGTTTCTATTTTGGGATTAGGTATATTTAGTGTTTATTTAATGTTACTTTACCTTGCTATTCCAATTCTGCAACTGGAACTGGAAGTGAACAAGCTGGCGCGCGCGCTTTGAGAGAAATCTGAATTGAGTAGTTATGGTGAGAAAAAATGGATGGCAATTACCTGCTCACACTTTTCAGGTAAAACTTCTCGCACTCTTCTTCTTCTTCTTCTTCTTATTCTGAGCTCTCTTTTTTGTTAGGGTTTACTGGAATCAGTAATTCATGAATTTCTCCATGTGGATTGTCATATCGTGTGTTTTTATTGCTTCATTCTTGTGATCGTGTGATTTTCATACTTCTTTGTTATGTCTACGTTTCATGATTAACGCATAACTTGGCTGCTTGCTCAGAAAGGTCTACTTTGGAGTAGTTGAATCATGATTTTAATGTAAAGGAACCTCTTAGCAGTGATGAATAATAATGAACAAGTCTCGTAGGGGCAGTTTTCCTCTCTCTTCATCTCTCAGTGTCACCAGTAGCTAGTTTTGAACACTCCTACTACTTAGTGTGGAACTTTAGAAGATGAAATCAAGTTTTGAACACATTTACTATCGGCTTTGAGACTTCACTTCATCGTCTAAAGCCCAAAAGTCAATAGTAATTAGTAAGGGGTTTGAAATTAGTTGCTGATGATGCTAGAGAGGAAAATTACACCGAAAAAAACTCTCTCAAATTGGAATGTAAGAGTAGCACATTTTAATCTCTCAGGGAATGAGAGTGTAATATTTCAAAATAGAGGAGACCGGAGAGCACAATGTAATTTGAGCATATCTCAAAGGGAGGGGGTATAATTTACCCTAATATGTAATATAACTGGTTTAATATTTCTAGACTACATGACCCGTATAATACTTAAATGAGAAAAATATATTTGATCCTTACATCAGTAAAATATATCCAAATTCTTTATTTATTTATTTATTTTCTTGTTTATTTATATAATGTTTAGCATTTTGATTACACTGACTTGTATTTTATCAGTTGCAGGCATGTCAACTTATGTTTTTAAAATTGTTGGTTTTACATGAATAGGTTGTTGCAATAACTGTATTCTGCTTATTGGTGATTGCTTTCTATGCTTTCCTTGCTCCCTTCATTGGAGGCCATATATTGGAATACACCTTCATTGCTGTTTACTCTCCTCTGGTATGTTAATCTCCTTTTTATTATTTCACCTCTTTTATTATATTTTATTTGAAGGGCCGACTTGGCTCAGCGGTAAGCTTGCTTGCCGTGGTGTGTCAGGTCGCGGGTTCGAATCAGCCTCTCTGCAAAAAGCAGGGGAAAGGCTGCCTAGAGTATTCCCTTCCCCAGACACTCACGAAGTGAGTATTTGAACTGGGTCGGCCCTTTTATTATATTTTATTTACTTACCTACAAGAAGAATGGCTTATAATGTTGTCTCATTCTTTTGGCATTGCAGGCGCTCATTGTCTTCATACTTTACATCAGATGTACTGCAATTAACCCTGCGGATCCAGGAATTATGTCTAAATTTGACCCTAGAGTTGGAAATAAGTTCACTTCTGCCCATGGTTTATTGGGGAAGCATCAAGCTTCTGAACATGATGACATTGCAGCAGGAGAACATTCTTCCCCTTCATCTGCTGTTTCCAAAAGCTCTATGGCAAATGTGAGCAAGAAAAGCTCTGTGGAAGATCTTGACAGAGTAGATAGTTCAAGGAAACAGAATAACCGAAACTCATGTGATGCAATTGGAGGAATTTTCTGCATATTATTTTCACATGAAGATTGTCGGAAACGGGAAGCAACAGCTGATGAGCAGGGTGGTGGTGAAGATGCTCTGTTCTGCACTTTGTGCAATGCTGAGGTATAACATTGTGATCTGTGACTCTTTGACACAATGCATAACAATATTCCAATTTCCGTTCTTTCCATTCCTAGTCAGTTTGGTTGTAAGTCATATCTGTTACATTTTCTATTACCCGGCCCCTGCATTGCTGTTAATTGCATATACTAATGTCACAAGGACAATACATTATGAATAATCTTCAAAATTAGATTTTTTTTCTTCATTGAGAAACACCATTCTTTTTTATATAAACTGAGCCTGAGAAAAACATTAAGGTGATATTAAATCATTTTTTATGGAAAAATGTAATAATGGTCACATGCTTTGAGGAGCCTTGGTTTTTGGGATTTTTTTCGCTTCTTTTGATGGAGATATGGTTTTGATTATTTATTTTTTGTTTATCTTTCATTTTTTTCCCTTTTAAGGACATCTAGTTCTCCTGTATGTTCTTCTTTTTTCTTCAATAATATCTCTTTTAAAAAAAATATTAATAATTTGGCCAAAACTTTTTATCCATCTGTGGTCCTAATTTAACTTCCGATTTCCACTTTCCTGGAAACTTGTGTGACAGAGATGCTGGTGAATTATGAGCCCTTTGCTTTCATTCCTTTTTCTTGTTTTTTTCGAAATTTGTTCCACTAGAAATTTGGGACACAATGTTGGTTACTCTAATATTCTAAAGATCTATGGTTGCATGCAGTTGCCTATGGAGGCATTGAGAGAAGTAGCTTTAAACCTTAGATCTCCACTTCTCACCCAGTTTGTATATTTCATGCCCTTTGTTTCCCATGTTGTAGGTGCGCAAGTTCAGTAAACATTGTAGAAGTTGTGATAAATGTGTTGATGGCTTTGATCACCATTGTCGGGTATGATTCAGTGTGTTTAGTGTCAGCATACATGTTGGAGTATTGTTCCATTTTGGTAAAACATTTTCATCTTTTCTTTTCAACTTTGAGCTTTGCTTGATATATCACCTTGCTGCAGTGGCTTAACAACTGTGTGGGTCACAAAAATTACCATTCGTTTATTGCTCTCATGGCCTTTAGTCTTACGTGGGTACGTATATTGATCCATACAAAACATTTGTTCTTTAAAAGCAATAACTTTGTTTTGGTTGCTAATAATGCCTTTTGTACATAATTATTCTGCATTTCAGCTTGTTATTGAAGCTGGAGTTGGTGTTGCTGTTTTAGTCCGTTTCTTTGTTAAGAAGAGAGGAATGGAATCTGAAATCATTGATAGACTTGGAAATGGATTCTCTCGTCCCCCATTTGCAGCAGTTGTGGTATCTCTATTATTTTTTGTTTTATAGTAAATCTGGCATATGGCAAATAGTCATTTTTAAGTATATTTGACAATTTGTTATGATTCTGGGATTTATATATGTAGGTCGTATGTACTGCAGTTTCTGTCTTGGCTTGTGTGCCTTTGGGTGAACTTTTCTTTTTCCACATGATACTAATCAGGAAGGTCAGTGATTCAGTAGCTGAGAGTCTGAGGTTGTTTTTCTGTTCTTTTTTCTCCCCACCCCCAGTCTTTTGTACATGGTTCTGTACTGCTTAGATATTTCTGGTTTAATCGAGGGAACTCTCTGCAATGGATCTTAAGGTGCACATGGTGGAGTTTTATAAATTTTCTCTAGAATCAGAAGAGCATTTTTTGAATGGGTTTGTATTCATAATTTGTTCTCCCCTAATTAAAATCCAATTACTTAGAAAAGAAAATAATAGTTTCGTCTCTGCATAAAAGTGCTCTGGTAAAAGTTTCAGAATAGTGATTCTGGCTGTCTTACTATTATCTGCTTTTAGGAACAGAAAACTCACTTGGTTGATTTTTCTATTATAAAAGAAAAATTATTTGATTTAGAGAAATTAGAATACAAAGACAGAGGAGGGTAAAACATCATCCTAAACAACATGGCGCAAAAAACGAATTAAAAGGAAGGAACATTCATACTAGAATAGAATTTATCTTTGTTAGTTTGTGAATTATGCCTTGTATGTTTTACTTCCACCTGGAGATCTACAAATCACTACAAAAACTCACTTGGTTGATTTTTCTATTATAAAAGAAAAATTATTTGATTTAGGGAAATTAGAATACAAAGACAGAGGAGGGTAAAACATCATCCTAAACAGCATGGCGCAAAAAACGAATTAAAAGGAAGGAACATTCAGACTAGAATAGAATTTATCTTTATTAGTTTGTGAATTATGCCTTGTATGTTTTGCTTCCACCTGGAGATCTACAAATCACTACAAAAACCTGCTTTTAGTTTATGCCCGTAATTTTAGTTATTTCGCATGTGGAGCAATACTCTCATCTGCCCCCCTTTCTTCCTATTGCATCAGGGCATCACAACCTATGAATATGTTGTAGCAATGAGAGCCATGAGTGAAGCACCTGCAGGGGCATCTGTGGATGAGGATTTACCAAATGTACTTTACTCTCCATCAGGCTCTGCCACAACTGGATTGAGTGGAGGAAGTTCTTTGGGTTTGCAGTATAAAGGGGCATGGTGTACCCCTCCTAGGGTATTCGTGGATTATCAGGTACATGGATTGAAATTTATTTTTATTTCTATAGTTATTTGATTGAACGAAAAATAAGTTCTGCTACTATATTAAGTACTGAAAGATGTTTGTTTGGCTTGCGGTTTGATATCATAGATTTGTAGTGAGGAAACTTAATGAGGACTCTTGGGCAATAATCAATGCATCAGGAGTCTTTATTCAACATCACCATCACCTTTATCCCGCGATCCAAACTAGTTGGGATAGGTGACATCAGGATTTTTTACTATTTAGTTTAATTCTATTTTACTGCAAATAGGTACAGAAGTTAAATCCTTTAAAAGGAGATGTTTAATTACGTCATTGAGCATTTCCATCATGACTTTTATAGTATAATTGCCACTCTCTTATTCCAACATTGGAATTACTTTTAATTCTGTAAGATGTTCTATATCCATTTGGTACTTCAAATAGATGATGAGTAATTCTTGCACGTTCTTTTGCCATTTAGAAATCTTAATATTAAGAAAACCCCTGCATTGGCAAAAGTTATTATAGTTATTACTCTGTTGTATAGACTACGGATGTAGAGTGGTACTGCTATAGCATGAGGAAAAAGACAAGAAATTTCAGTTTGTAGGAATATATTGGAATAATAAATTTCAAAATCTTCACCTCATTACCATAAAATTCCAGAAGATAATAAGAGGAGAAGGTACTTTTGTCCAACCAGCATTGTAGGATTGGGAGTATCAAACTTCAGCAAAGTGGCCAGAAATGCTAACTTTGAGGCTGCATATGGCAATGTCTAAGACTTGAATACCTAATAAAATATGATCATTTTGTCCAATTATAAATCACCTCTAGAAAAATTCTTTTCCTATCATCCAAATGCTACTTATTTTAAAATCTTGAAGAACATGCATTAACCCAAAATCAGTAACTTTCCAATGCACAGAAAGAAATTAAGTGGTTCGATAAACTACTATAACCCATTGAGCATTACAATCATGCCTCTATGTTTTGAATTAAAACTCACTTCAGGATTTCCTTCACTGTTTTGAGCATATTGCTTGTTAACCCTTTTGTTTGCATAATTTTCATGCGACTAAATATTTCCATGGATGGGGTATTATGAAAATTGTGTTATGTTAAAATGTTTCAGCATGGCAATCATAAGTTAAATCCTAAGGGTTGCGATGTATGACTTGCTTAACTCTTTAAAAAAGGTTTTATTAATGTATTGCTGAAAGCCTCCATCACTCCCAAGTCCCAAGCAATAGCCAGTATCCTTAACCGAATTGTTGTGTTAAATGTCTTAAGTAGGATAGGTATGAGAAATGGATGAAAGAATGAATAGGAAGAACAAAAAGAATGGGGGCAAAGAATGAACTGTATATTTAATGACCCATGCTGCAACCTTGACTGGATTTATATTGGGCTGTTAGGTCCAATCCCTTTAGAAAACCAAAGCATGATAGGACAAGTAATCTTATAGAATTTCTAAATAAAATTCTCATTAATTTTCCTTATTAGCTATTTTTCACGCCTTCTATTTATTTATTTTATACCTTTTTTTTACTTGTGACTTAATGAACATTTTATGTGGTTTTCGATGCAAATCACATGCTATCAAAAATTTGACTTTTTTCTTACAAGAAAAAAATTGTTGTTGTTCTTAAAAAGTATATATGACTTGATTTAAGCGCCTTGGGTTTTAGGATGAAGTTGTGCCTCACTTGGAGCCTGGAATGCTACCGTCAACTGTTGATCCAGATGCAGCTGGGATAGCAGAAAGAGGACAAAAGATGCCAAAAAGGCCCGTTCGTATTAGTGCTTGGAAGCTTGCTAAGTTGGATTCACAAGATGCAATGAAAGCAGCTGCAAAAGCCAGGGCATCTTCTTCAGTTTTGCGACCTCTGGATAATCCCCGTCTACCAGATCAAGAATTAAGCTCTAGTGGCAACATGAGCATCAGAAGTAGTTTGAGCGGGGAGACTGGAACTAATAAAGAGATAAAATATGAGTTGAGATTGTCTCCAGTGAGAAATTCTATGGCTCCTAGTCAAGGAAGTCGTGATGAGTATGAAACTGGAACTCATAGTATGAGTAGTTTCAGTAGTCCAAGCCATGTTCAAGAGGCAGTGTCTCTAAGCCCTCTTCCACAGGGCCACAGTTTGGGTGGCTTTAAGGCAGGTGCCTCAATTCCTAGTTTGGTGCCTGAGCGGCCTTTACCTTCTAAGGCAACTTTGTCAAACTTGAGGAACCCAATATCTAACCCTTCTCTTGGATTTGATGGAAGAATGGCGCCAAAGGGAGTTGGTAATGATCCGTTATTGCTTTCAGCTTCTAGCACTTCTATTCTAAGAGAGGTGAAACGGACATCTGTTGTTTGGGATCAAGAAGCTGGCAGGTATGTGTCAGTTCCTTTATTGCCCTCGGAAGCTCGAAATAGGTCATCCATGCGAATAGAATTGCCAAATTTAAATGCTGAAACAAGCAGTATTGGGAGAAAACCAATGGTTCCTCCGCAGGAGTTATCATCATCTGCACCCAAATCTCCAGGGCAACATTCTCAGAATCTGATGTATACAGGAGATTCTATCTTTTTTGGTGGTCCATTTTTTAGTGTCCCTGTTAAGGATGGTTTAAAAAATGAAAGACATTTGGGATCTGCAGAGACCCAAGATAGCACAGCAATAAACTTACCCCAAGAGCCAAGATATAAAAGGGATTCATTATCAAACCAGCTTCCCGTATTTGTCCCCGGTGGTTTTGACAATACTCTTCAACCTCGGTCTAGCATAAATTAGCTGAAGATGTTCCAATGAGTAGGACAAAGTTTTTGTTGGAATTATATGAACAGTGAAGAGGAAGGTTTTGAAATTAAAAGGATCTGGTAGACACGATGGTAGCCTTTCTGACCATGCAATTTCAAACTATGGCGTACAACATTTGGCTCCAATAGCTGTGTATGTTTGGGATTTATCTCAATGCCACTGAACGTCTGAGAGAATGAACATCATTGTTCCTTTTGCTTCACATGCCTTGAGAAATGTGAATCTTCCGTTTTGCGGTAGATGAAATCTCAAAGCAGGTAGCACGTCATTAAAGACGAGCCTCCTAAATGGATTTTAATTTATTACTGTACCTTTTGTTCCATTAGATACTATCATACTAAAATTGTTCTTACCATGCCAACAAAACATTGTTTTGGTTCGTAGATTGTTCTGTTCTCTCTTCTCCTTTAGTGTTTTAGATCCTTTGCTAGATTTTCTGCCACATGCCACTTGATTTAGGGTATACAAGGCTCTTATCTACCGACTAGGTACGAGCAGGATCTCAGCTCCTATTATTGGTAAGAACTACTGATTCAAAAGATAATGACGTGTTCTGACTTCTGATAAAATACTCCTTACCGTTATTCTCTGCATACTGATTGGTTTGCTATGAAGATTTTGTCGTAACAAGGCTTGATTCTCGAAGCAGCTCCACGACACTGATCAATATAAATATTGATTCGCAGATTGATGAAAATTTCTTGTGTTCACTGAGGTAATTGCGTATTTAACCCACCATTCTTTTATATTAAATAAATGTATACATTTTCGTATAAAACAATGAATTTAAAATTACGACATGTTACTTTGTAATTAGAATTAAATTACGATTTTTTTTAAAAAAAATGTTTTAAGATACTGTTTAAGAAACAAAAAATATTATATATTAAATAAAATAAAATCGTTTAATGTATTGAGAATTTATAAAGTATTATTTTTTATTTAAGACTTTTTTTATAAAGTATAAAAAAGCTTATTAAGATGATACTTTTTCTTTTTTAAATAAAAGATGATACTTTTAAATAGTATAGCATTACTCTTGTAATTAACTTATATTGTGTTTGGTTTAACTTAAATCATGAGAATTCTTTTTCTTCCAAGAATGCTCTATAAAATTTGCTAAAAAAATTATTATTATTATTATTTAAAAAGTTAATTTCAACACACGCTTAGTGCATGTTTAATAATTGATTAATTTTATAAGAAAAAAAAAATCTAAAAGCTGTTAATTCCCCCCCCCCCCCCCACCCAGCTTTGAAAATAACTAATTCAAATAGTTACCTATAAATCTCCCTGGTATAAAATTGTTTCCCTTTCTCAAAACCTTCAACAATTCTTGTGGTGCCTCCTTAGCTCTTCCACACTTGGGAGTTGCTTTGCCTGTTTGTCAATTTTATTTTATTTTTTGGGGTTAAATTGCCTGTTTTATGTCATTAATGTTTATATCCCTTCTTTACTCTCTTTTTTTATTAAAAATATCACATTATTTTATCTTATTTTATTTTTAAAAAAAGAAGATAAAAAAAAACTTTTTTTCAATGTTTTTTACAATTAAAAATAATATAATACCTTTTTAATTGTTAACAAACGTATATTAATTTAAATTAAAAAATAAATAACTAACATAACGCACTAATACCTACCTTGTTCTCCCATCATTATCACTCTGATTAAATGTTTGTCTACGGTTTGGTACATGTACTGCATCAGGTCCTTAATTGTGCGCAGCAAACTTTTTCTTGTCCCATATTATAAATTGACCTAGGAATGCAATAGATAGGCTATGTCTTCTTCATTTTTTTTTTAAAAAAAACTTCTTATAGGTTGATGTATGCATTATTGTAAAAAACTAGTGTTTTTACGTTTTTATTAGAGTGATGCGTCTTAAAACTCAAGTAAAGACTGTTTTTGGTAAAAATTGGTAGAAACACTGTTTTTACTTAAAACTAAAAATTTAATAAATAAAAAGATTTACAAAAAAAATTTATTAAAAATAAAACTTAATTTTTATTTTCCCCAAATCATATTCACAATATCTTAATATCTTTTTGTTTGGATATATGTTTTTTATAATTATATCTTATAAAGTTGCAATTCTATTATAAGTTATGCTATGAGAATCGTTTTGTGTTTTTGGATCATTGTGTGCATTGAAAGAAGTGGAATTATATCCTGATGAGCGATGATCCAAAATCGGCAAAGTGTATAAAGCAGTTAGAGCAGATTGGTTATCCATTACTTGTTAATTATCACTGTTTATAATTTTAATACTTGGTTATAAAAATTAATTTCTTTTTTAGATAGATAAGTGATTCAACACACATGTTCATTATGTGATATTTTTTTACATGCATATATATAATTTTGTATCTTGACCTTAAGTGATAGAAAATAAAAACTTTACGTTTCATGTCGTTTCTACGTTTTACGATTCTACCACCCTTTCCGTTTCCACGTAGAAACCCGAGTTTCACGAACTTGGATGTATGAGATCTTTGAAGAGTTGCATTATGATATGTTCATGAATCTGCTGCCTACAATTGGGTAAATAGCCTCCAATTCAAGCATCCTTTATTTTCAAGTAACATATTCTGTGCATATAGGATAATATTTTAACAATGATAAATATAATTCCTAATTATTATTATTTTATACAAGTGAGAATTAAACATATAATCTAATATAATCTACCCAAATTTCTTAGACTTTTTAATTTAAATATTAAGATATGTAAATACATTTATTTTTTCTGTCGGTTTGTATTTATTTATGTTTTTGTGTAGAAAAATTAAGGTAAGAGAAAAATCACTCCACTGTAGTCTGTAAGGTCATGTTGATGCTTTTCGAACTAGTAATATAGATTTACTAATAATCTACCAATAAAAATAAATAAATTCGAATTGAAGGCACGTATTTGTCATGGGTACAGACATATTTTTGTATTTATGTGCATCGTGTTTATTTTCCATCTTTGTTTATTTTACAAACCTACGAATTTAAGGAAAAAAAAGAATAAATAAGAAACTTAGTCATTTAAATTATCCTTCACACGCAATTTAATTCATGAATTTATTTATGTACACAAGTTGATTTTTATTTTTTTATTTTTTTTATAAATATTCCAATCGGTTCATTATTTTGCAACTAATCCGATTCGGGCGGGTTCAGGATTAAGGCTTTAAACCCCTCCCAATAAAAGGTGAAATATTCAGATGAAGATCATCCTAGTTAATAATTGTAAACCAATACAAATATCTGATCACATAGCACCTGCTTAGGTATTTTTTCGTATGAAAGTTGGGAATTCCTAATAAAAAAAATGCCAACTGAATTACCACTATTTGATTTTTTTGGTACTAAAAGTTAAACTTTAGGTAAAAGAACATTTCCATATACTAAAGTCTAAATCAATAATCTTTTATAGGAAAAAATAAAATAAAATCAGATGCTATGGGTGTCATACTAGTTAATAATTGTAAACCAATACAAATATCTGATCACATAGCACCAAACCAGCAAGTGAGTTAGGTGATTTTTGGCAATTTCGTATGAAAGTTGGGAATTCCTAAAGAACAACGCAGGGTGCTAAGGTTTTCGTAATTGCCACCTAAGAATCCACAAGTAGAGATAAATGTTCAATCCCCTTTTGGATGTTTCCTTAACCTCCGTGTCTGTTTGTCCTAAATAAAAAAAGAAGATAATACCACCAATTGTATGGTCAATTGCTTTTGAAAATAAAACAAAACCATATTTTGGAAGCATGTTTGGAGCCTTCTTGTCATTCTCTCTCACACGCACACCCCACTCGGAAGCAAAAACTGTGAGGGTAATGTTTGTCTTTGTCAAGGCATGTTTGGATTCATGTACCCTTTGGGAATATTAAAAAGGCTTTTTGGCCAGCCCTGAGAAAAAGAAAGCCAGCTTCTAGTGAGAGAAAAAAAAAAAAAGGGAAAATTCTAGAGAGAGATAGAGATAGAGAAATTTCCTAAAGGCTCACCTTCTCACAAATTCCATACTCCACTAAGGTTTGAAGGACAACAAAACAATAAAGACAAAAGGGACCCTTCACACATTGTCGACAACGTAGCCATGAAGAAGTCCTTGAAACCAAAACTAGAGTCCAAACATTGAAACTCACTCCCATAAAATAAATATTTAATAAATAATGGGAAATATTAATTTTTTTATTACTTCTTATTATTAAATCTTAACTGTTAATTTCCATTAATCTAACGGTTATAATTTATTGGATCACACTTATTAATTAATTATTAATTTTAAATAAATCATATCAGTTAAATAGACGATCAACATCGGTAATAAGTACTCTGAGAAAAGAAATAATAAATATAACCTCCTCCGTAAATAAATAAATAAAACGTAAACAGAGGAACCCGTTACGGTTCTGGTTTTTTCAGAGTGTTCAAAGAGGCAAGCTTTGGAATTTTCTTGGGGCTTCATCTGGATTATTCTTCAATTTGAAAACCCACTAAAGGATAAGTGTTTCCTCGTTACAATGGCTAGTTCTAGTGCTGACACTGCTTACTTGGTCCTGGTAGGTTTCCCTCTTCTTCTTGTAACTGCTTCCATGTTTTTTTGCTGAGTTGGTGTAGAATCTTTTACCATCAGTTTCTGAGATAAAAAAAAAAAAAGCTTGAGCTTCTGATCAAAGTTCTTAACTTGGGTCATCCAGTTTCTTATAATCTAAGTCTTTACTGTTTCTCTTTTTCATTTTTGCTTGTCCTACTTTTCTTTGCTTATGGGATCTGCATAAGTCAACTGCAAAATCTTCTTTGCTAAATGTTGTGCTTTGAATTTGTGTTTTCTTCATCATTCCTTATTCATTAACTTCTTCTAAGTCCCAATTGTTGTAAAATGTGATGTTTTTATCTGAATGAGCCTAAAGTTTTTTTGTTTAACTTAATCAAATTTATCTGTGACTCCATTGTGCCTCTTTCTTACTATTGACAATCATCACCCTTTCGTTGTTTCCAAATTCCTAAGATTGTTGTTGTTGTTGTTACATGGGATTTATGTTGCAAGAAGAAGGGTCATCTTCTGTAACTCCTTCACCACTGCAGTTTTTCTCCATGATGTCACTTTCACCTAGCTTAGGATCTCCGAATTTCTTGCTTAGAGAACTGAAACCTGAGGAAAGGGGTTTGTACTTGATCCATTTGTTGCTCTCTTGTGCAAATCATGTTGCTGCTGGAAGTCTTGAAAATGCAAATACCACACTTGAACAAATTTCCCTTCTTGCATCCCCTGATGGGGATACTATGCAGCGAATTGCAGCATATTTTACAGAAGCACTTGCTGATAGAATACTTAAAACATGGCCTGGGATCCACAGAGCACTCAACTCAACTAGAATGATTATGGTTTCTGAAGAAATTCTTGTTCAGAAGCTCTTCTTTGAGCTTTTCCCTTTCTTGAAGGTAGCATTTGCTCTGACAAATCAGGCAATCATTGAAGCAATGGAAGGGGAGAAAATGATTCATATAATTGATCTCAATGCTGCTGAACCTGCTCAGTGGATTTCTCTTCTCCAAGTTTTGAGTGCACGTCCTGAAGGCCCTCCGCATTTGAGAATCACCGGTGTTCATCAGAAGAAAGAGATTCTTGATCAGATAGCTCATAGGCTGACTGAAGAAGCAGAAAAGTTGGATATACCCTTCCAGTTCAATCCTGTAGTCAGCAAATTGGAAAATCTTGATTTCGACAAACTTCGTGTAAAAACTGGGGAGGCACTAGCAATAAGTTCTATTCTCCAATTGCATTCCCTTTTAGCTTTGGATGATGAAGCCATGCAGAGAAAATCTCCTCTAAAGTCAAAAAGCTCAAATGGAATTCACCTGCAAAGAGTGCTGCCAATGAACCAAAGCACATTGGGTGATTTGCTTGAGAAAGATATGGTTAATGGGTATACCCCAAGTCCTGATTCAACCTCATCGTCACCAGCATCTTTAAGTACTTCGAATTCGATGAACATGGAAAGCTTTCTTAATGCCTTGTGGGTATTATCACCAAAGGTCATGGTTGTAACAGAACAAGACTCTAATCATAATGGTTCAACTCTAATGGAGAGGCTACTAGAAGCTCTATATTCTTATGCAGCATTATTTGATTGTGTGGAATCCACTGTCTCAAGAACATCTTTGGAGAGATTTAGGGTGGAGAAGATGCTTTTTGGTGAGGAAATCAAGAACATAATTGCATGTGAGGGGTCTGAACGAAAGGAAAGACATGAAAAGCTGGATAAGTGGTTCCAGAGATTTGATTTAGCTGGATTTGGTAACGTGCCTTTAAGTTATTTTGGTATGTTGCAAGCAAATCGGTTGCTACAAAGCTATGGTTGTGAGGGATACAGAATGAGGGACGAAAATGGTTGTGTACTAATTTGCTGGCAGGATCGGTCCTTGTTTTCAATATCAGCTTGGAGATCTAGAAAGTAAGACATAACTAATAGGGACTTGTATTGATGGTCATATTTTTTCTTTCTTTCTTTTCTTTGTATGAAAGTATTTTGTCTGTATGGTAATGAAGGGGCAAGTTATATTTATAAACTTTTTTGTTTATACATTTTTTTGTTTACAAACTACACTATCTTCTCCTATGTTCTCCCGGGAGAAGATAGTGTAATTTATAAAAAAATTTCAAAAAAGTTTGTAAACGGATCATTCCCTGGTAATGAATATTCATGAAGATGAGTTTTTAGACATACTCCTATTTCCCAATATAACTCCATCAAAGAGAGAAATATTTGGGAAGACAAAGAAAGGCAAAAGAAGAGGGACAGAAGAAATTTAAAGATTTAATTCGTGTTCTGCTTGCAGTTTCATTGTTTACTGATGATCATTTTAATTTTTATGAATTCCTATACCCAAACATGTGTCTAGTATCCACCGTCTGTTTTTATTCATTTATTTATTTATTTAGTGTAAGTTAATTTTCTAAATCCATATAGTGTTGACTCAGTTTCAGCAAATATAGCAAGTTGGCTTTTAGTGGACTTGGATCAGTCTTGAAAAATCATTGCCCCATATGCTCAATAAGTAAGGTGGTTTATTATGGAAATATTTAATATGCTCCAGGACCATTGAATTTTTTGATGCTCCCTCTTACAATATTAATTTTCTCTTTCTTTTTTTACTCCTATTATTTTTCCACTTTTCCCATTTTTCCCATTTTACTCTCTTATTTACACTAAGAGACCATCTAAAAATGGTGGTCCCAGTTCACTATATATAACCTCGTTCATTCCTAATGGATGTAACAATACAATGTTTTTGCTTTTAGTGTTTTGGTCATGGTGACGATTGTCAAATGTCATGTTTGGAAGATTAGTAAATTATGGTCTGATATTTCGTCTAGTGGTGACAGATGACCCAATTTGCCAAATTGTTCTTTAGTGTTGTATATATATCATGTCAACCGCAGCAAAATAAAATCATGCTTTCCCCCATGTCAGCTTTTCTTCTGCTTTGCTTTTTCTGTTGGTATAGTGGCTGTTGGAAAATTGGGGCATGTAATCAATTCATAAACAATATTTAAATAATTGGATCAGGTAAAAAGGATTATTGTTGATCAAACAAGACACTTTATTAAAGTGCTGAGTTAATACTTGTCATAGAGTGAGGTACTGATTTAATAATATGATAAGAGACTTCTGTGAGAAGCAACTAGAAGAGGAAGTTGGGTTTTTGAGATGGTGATAATTCTTGCGTGAACTGGATTTCATGACTTGAACTGCTGAGTTGATATTGAGAATCGGTTCATCAGGATCTATGAAGTTAAACTTAATGTCGTAACTATTGCAAAGAGAACTTATTATGTATATAAAATTAACAATTAGCAAGGGTGACACAAGCATAAATAGTAATAGGGGGTGGCACACGAAAAATTCATATTTAAGTTGATTTATTTTTAAATTCATATCGTGTTTGTATTTGAAAAAAATTAATAAGAAAAAATTCATGTCATGTTTCCTGTCAATCCGCAAACTTGAAGTTGACCTACGTTAATCGTATTACAAGTTATTTGTTTGTCTACCCACATGCATAATAAGTAAAGGGAAATATTATTCTTATGTTGATGTAGATAAGGTATATTATGTTGGTGAAACAAATAATAAGAGGGGTCCCTAAATGATTGGAGAGAAAAAAAAAAAAGTAGGATCCAACTTTGTTATGTGTATGTAGGAATGAGATAAATATAACCCATAAGTAAAACATTGTGGGATTGATTGGTGATTCATATCGTATCAACTTACATAATAAGTAACATATTTTGAGTTCGTGTTTAGTGTATTCTTGAATTCATATCGTGTCATGCTATGTCTACCTAAAAAATAAACGAGACATATTTGTGTCGAATGTTTTATCCCATTTTCAAATTCATGATCAATACATTTGAATTGCCAAATTTATGTCATATTGCATTGTATCATGTGAATCCGAGTTATAAACCATTTCTATAAGGGTTCGCTTTTTCTGCAGTTAATGCAGATAAGTTATTTGCAGTAAGTCCAATACGACTCCGTTTTAGAGCAGAAATCATGGTATTTTTGAAAATTTTAATTTATTTCAGGGTTATAAAATTATAAAAGTCTTTATATTTATAATTTTTTAAGATTTAAATACTAAAACAACGTCGTTTTAGAAATAAATGCAAATAATTTATCTGTATTAACTGCAGAAACATTTTTCCTTTCTATAATTGTCATTTTGTCTCAACGTATACTGCGTACCGCAGGACAGACATATTCCAGTTACGATCAATATTTTTAAGATAAACAAAATACATTGCCTTTTTTGTGTAAATTAGCAAGAAAAACGTTACTTTGAAGTGAACGAGCAATAACGCGGCCCTTAAATCAAATAAATATTGTAGTGTTCAATCCGGTTTGAGAAAAAAAAAATCCAAGTCTTTCCTCTTTGGTGGTGTTTGGTTGGAGGTATTTAAAAATATGCCTATGCAAATGAAAGTGCCTAACTTAAAGACCCATGTTTGGTAGAAGGTTTCCTTCACTTTCCCCATCAATTACATTTGCATAGCTTTCAGCTTTGTGTATTAGAAAGCAAGGCAAATTCACTGTTAAGAAAGACAAATTGCACATGGTATTTCAAACTTAGCTAGGGAAGTGATGGATTGGGCAAATGGCATGAGACCATAATACCCTCATCATCATACATGCAACCAAGTCTGATTTCATCTGATGTAATATTATGTTGATACAGTGGCATGAAGAGAACAACTTATGCTTATAATCTTGAACTGAGAAATAAAAGATCAAATAAAGCATTTAGAAAGTGTTCTTCAGAAAGAGGAGTAGATCGATACAAGGGTGAGAACAAGAACGCGATTTGTTGTCTTCCTGTGGAAATTCTAACTGTGATATTTCTTAATCTAAGTGATGTCAATCCTTTGATTCTCTTTTATTGCATGTTCCTCTTGTGGTGTCGTCTCTATTTTATGCTACTTAAATCAACATCTGTTATATCTTGGTCAACTCTCTTGAATGTGGTGGTTGTGTATTGATCGAAATATAGAATTTTTCTAGTTCTTCACTATAGACAAGAGAAGGGGAGCAGATATGAAATTTTGTAATTTCACCCTCATGACCTTTTTTATAAAGAGAATCATATACTTCGAATAAATTTTTTTAAAAAATAGGAATATTTTTGTAATTGCCACTTATTTCCACATCTATATTTTACCTCAAACCAAACATGGACTTTATAAATCTTACTTAATTTGCCTGGTAAAATGTTTTTCAATCAAACAACTTTTTTTACATTTTCCTACCAAACTCACTTTCCAACCATTTCCCTATCAATTACATTTCCCTAGTATTCAAAAAATTTCTCCTCAACTAAACGCCCCCTTAATTTCATTTGACAAGAGTATACATGTATATATAATGTAATGCATAAACAAAATACAATAAAAAAGTCATCTATCTTGGGAATAAATCTTTGGTACTACTGTTGTACCAAAGATTCAGTACATCCCACCAATAAAAATATTACATATCAGCTAATTTTATTTTATTTTCTATCAAGTTTTTTTCTTCTCTAATGTGTACTACTCTTATTGATGGAATGCATTAAATCTTAATACAGTAGTAATACCAAAGATTTATTCCTATAGCAGTGCAGTCCTTTGCCTAACATATATGCCCAAAAACTCACTTTTCATAATTCTGAACCCAGTCCAGTAAAGCCCAATTCATTTGTTGAGTCCATACTTTACGATTCAGATTTGGCCCAAATTGCACCTACCACTTCAACCTTACCTGGCTATGTTGACGCTTAGTTCATTTTGATCAGAGAATTGCTAAATATTAAGTTAATCCATACTTGGTTAAATATATAAATTATAAATTTTGATTAATAAAAATATAATAAAAATTCAACGGGTAATAATAGGCTATGAAACACTGACACTTCAAAAATCCTGACGTGTCATGTCCGACACTTCTCGACATGTTCCGACACTCCCCGACACTCCAACACGCATTATAGAGACTCAAAAAAGGTTCAAATGTTGTGTTGTGTTACGTTTTTAGTTCCAATTATTAGATTCATTGGATTATGATTACCATTTTGTTGAGTTTAATATAAATATTTGAGATATCTTATATTTTTTTTGCAAAATTGATAGATATTATAAGTTTAACTTCATTTTTTTGTTAAATTATTAAGTATTATATATAATATACATTACATAAATTAAAAATAATATTTAATATCAAAACGTGTTCTAACGTGTCGAAATTTAATATTTTTTAGAATTAACATGTCGGAGTGTCGTGTTGCGTCTCGTGTCCTGTATCGGTATCGGTGCTACATAGATAATAGGTGTAAAACTTCGTATTCTTACATTAGTAAAATAACTTGCCCTCTTTCTATATTGAAAAATTATATAAATTTAAAGATACGAGATAAATTAAGTAAAAATCAAAGAGCAACTTAGGAAGAAAATAATTGTGTATTAGGAAAAAAAATCTCATTTTAACATGATAGTATATATATGATTACAACATTGAATGATAATTAATTTGGCATTGAACTATGTTGACGCTTAGTTCAACTTGATCAGAGAATTACTAAATATTAAGTTAATCGATACTTGGTTAAATATATAAATTATAAATTTTGATATTTCTTAATCTTAGTGATGTCAATCCTTTGATTCTCTTTTATTGCATGTTCCTCTTGTGGTGTCGTCTCTATTTTATGCTACTTAAATCAACATCTGTTATATCTTGGTCAACTCTCTTGAATGTGGTGGTTGTGTATTGATCGAAATATAGAATTTTTCTAGTTCTTCACTATAGACAAGAGAAGGGGAGCAGATGTGAAATTTTGTAATTTCACCCTCTGACCTTTTTTATAAAGAGAATCATATACTTCGAATAAATTTTTTAAAAAAATAGGAATATTTTTGTAATTGCCACTTATTTCCACATCTATATTTTACCTCAAACCAAACATAGACTTTATAAATCTTACTTAATTTGACTGGTAAAATGGTTTTCAACCAAACAATTTTTTTTACATTTTCCTACCAAACTCACTTTCCAACCATTTCTCTATCAATTACATTTCCCTAATATTCAAAAAAATTCTCCTCAACTAAACGCCCCCTTAATTTCATTTGACAAGAGTATACATGTATATATAATGTAATGCATAAACAAAATACAATAAAAAAGTCATTTATCTTAGGAATAAATCTTTGGTAACTACTGTTGTACCAAAGATTCAGTACATCCCACCAATAAAAATATTACATATCAGCTAATTTTATTTTATTTTCTATCAAGTTTTTTTTCTTCTCTAATGTGTACTACTCTTATTGATGGGATGCATTAAATCTTAATACAGTAGTAATACGAAAGATTTATTCCTATATGGTACGCGTGCACTGCAGTCCTTTGTCTAACATATATGCCCAAAAACTCACTTTTCATAATTCTGAACCCAGTCCAGTAAAGCCCAATTCATTTGTTGAGTCCATACTTTACGATTCAGATTTGGCCCAAATTGCCCCTACCACTTCAACCTTACCTGGCTATGTTGACGCTTAGTTCATTTTGATGAGAGAATTGCTAAATATTAAGTTAATCGATACTTGGATAAATATATAAATTATAAATTTTGATTAATTAAAATATAATAAAAAATCAACGGGTAATAATAGGCCATGAAGCATTGACACTCCAAAAATCCTGACGTGTCGTGTCCGATACTTCTCGACATTCTTCGACACTCCCCGACACTCCAACACGCATTGTAGAGACTCAAAAAAGATTCAAAGGTTGTGTTGTGTTACGTTTTTAGTTCCAATTATTAGATTCATTGGATTATGATTACCATTTTGTTGAGTTTAATATAAATATTTGAGATATCTTATATTTCTTTGCAAAATTGATAGATATTATAAGTTTAACTACATTTTTTGTTAAATTATTAAGTATTATATATAATATACATTACATAAATTAAAAATAATATTTAATATCAAAACGTGTTCTAACGTGTCGAAATTTAATATTTTTTAAAATTAACATTTCGGAGTGTCGTGTCGCGTCTCGTGTCCCGTATCGGTATCGGTGCTACATAAATAATAGGTGTAAAACTTCGTATTCTTACATTAGTAAAATAACTTGCCCTCTTTCTATATTGAAAAATTATATAAATTTAAAGATACGAGATAAATTAAGTAAAAATCAAAGAGCAACTTAGGAAGAAAATAATTGTGTATTAGGAAAAAAATCTCATTTTAACATGATAGTATATATATGATTACAACATTGAATGATAATTAATTTGGCATTGAACTATGTTGACGCTTAGTTCAACTTGATCAGAGAATTACTAAATATTAAGTTAATCGATACTTGGTTAAATATATAAATTATAAATTTTGATTAATTAAAATATAATAAAGGATCAACGGGTAAAAATTAGTGTAAAACTTTGTATTCTTTCATTAGTAAAAATAACTTGCCCTCTTTGTATATTGAGAAATTATATAAATTAAAAGATACGAGATATATTAAGTAAAAATCAAAGAGCAACTTAGGGAGAAAATCAATGTGTATTAGGAAAAAAAATCTCATTTTAACATGATAGTATATATATGATTACAACATTGAATGATAATTAATCTGGCATTGAACAGTTATATATAAATGGAGAAATAAATGCAAGATTTTCAAAATTCAAATTTAAATTACCATTTCGAAATTCAAATTGAAGTCATCCATTAATATTTTATAAATAAATAAATAAAAAACTAATTTTATCATTTTGTTAAATTGATATATTTAATTAGTACAGAAAAGTCAAATTATGTTTCTTCATCTAATACACATTACAAATTACACCTGTAATCTCCATTTTACAAATCTTGATAATTATTATTTTATAATTGAATTGTTTTTGAACCATTACATTTGAATAAAATAGAATATCAGGCGTAATTCTCAAATATAGTGTAAATATAAGCGCAATTTCTTTACACATCATCTTCATGGCTTATTGTTTTATTTTACTTGATACCCATTATCATAATATTCTTCCATTAACTTTAATATCTCAAATATTTTATGATGCTTGATTCAATAAAGCTTACGTTTGTATATAACTTTTCCTCCTTATATATTCCTTACTTGCATCCCTTTTCAACTGAATTTAGATACATATTAGTGATGTAACTAAAACTAATCATTAAAGAGTTGATACTCATTTAATTGAATTATTGTAATTCGCAAAGATATGAAATGTAAATTGAAATAAAAACTCAGTGCATGAGTCGAATGAAATAAAAAAATCAGTAGTTTGAAAGGAGAAAAACTGAATAAAAGTCACGTGAAATGAATGACAACGTTATAAATTTATAATATTGAAAAAAGCTAATACAATAATAAATTAAGACGTGATAATCATGTAAAAAAGTTATCATGACAAATATAGAGAAATCAACCATGGACATTGTACAATCTGCACTTAAATATAATAGAGACATACGCAGGTGGATGGATCCTTGACTTCTAGTTTCAACACACTTCACAAACCCAATGATAAATACAATAGAAATTACACTCTTTTATTGATTTCTCAATCTGTTACACTTATAGCTTCTGACACTTCAAAAATTCTGATGTATTGTGTTCGACACTCATCGACATTTCGACATTTTCCGACACTCCAATACTCATTGCAAAGACTCAAAAAAAATTCAAAGGTTGCGTTGCTTTGCATTATGAATTTTACCTATTAGACTCATTAGCTTAGATTACGATTACAATTTTATTAAGTTTAATATAAACATTTGATATATTTCTTTATAAAATTAAGGGGTATTATAAGTTTAACTTTATTTTTTATTAAATTAATGAATACTAAATATAAAATACATTATATAAATTAAAAATATTATATAATATCAAAATGTGTCATAATATGTCGAAATTTAATATCTTTTAAAATTAGCGTGTCAGAGTATCATGTCATGTCATATCCCGTGTGTCGCGTATTGATATCGATATAATATAATTTACCATTGAGGCTTGCTTTGGTGAGCATCGAACAGGAAAGTCTATTTCGTATTTTCAAGTTTTTTTCTCCTCTAATTGGTAAACCGAACGGATGAAGAAAAGCCAAAAGTGACGTTACTATTTCACTTTTGCTACTGAATCATATGCCTGATATAAATGCAGTATTTAACTATTTATATGTTTCCTGAGCATTTACTTGCCTAATTTGTTCTAATTATCGAAAAAAGAAAAAAAGCAGTTGAAAAAAAATTTATATGAAAATTTGTTATAGAAATTTTTGTCTAGACACTATATCTGAATAAGATAATCCTACACACTGCATATCTCTCAAACAGAAACACATCTACACCATAAAAGAGTTGGGTAAATATTATATTCTTTTTCGGGCAACATAATGGTATTTTTAAAATGATGTTAGGATCAACATTGCCAATAGAATAATAAGAACAAAGAAAAGGCAACCCACCCATCCAACCAACTACAAACTATCCCTTTTCTGAACAACTAAAATTTTAAAATTTAAATAAAAAAATAAAAAACCCACGGTGAAAACTGTGACTTAAAGTAAAGCCTCGGATAATAATAGAGTTAATAGACACAACATAAATAATCTATTTAGATAAAAAGTATATAAATAAATAAATAAGAAGTTATAATTATTACTTCTTTTTCTTATTATTAAATCTTAACAGCTGATTTTTGTTAATTAATAGTTGTAATTTATTGGGTCATACTTATTAATTCCTAATAAATTTTAACGGTTGGACCAGTAATAAGAAAAAAGTAAAAAAAAAAGAAGAAGAAAGATAATAAGTATAACCTCCTCATAAAAAAATAATTTTTTTTTAGAAAATAAAAAAAGAAAAATATTTATTTTTTTAAATGGCATAACTTATGTCATTTTACTCTTATAAAGAGGTGAGACCCACACCTTTATATTTTTTTTCCACTCTATTTCCTCTTTTATCTATCTCTTTCTCTCATTTAAAATAACATAACTTTACATCCTTCGAAATTATAAATGCTTTTCCCATAAAAAATTTAAGGAAAAAATATATGTCATTTTAAAGGGAGAAAAGAGTTGATAAAAAAAATAAAAATAAAGATGTAAGTCCATCTCCTTGTGCAACTGAAACGATATAAATTGTATCATTAATAACACTATTCCCAAAACTTAATCTCCTTAACCACATTGTTGTCAGTGTTTGGTTTCTCTCTCCACACTACTTAGTTTGACCCACTTCCACTTTAAAGAGAGAGAGAAAGAAAGAGTCGCATTTGGATTTCGCTCTAACTTCCGCACACTTTTTGTTTCCTCTCTCTCTCTCTCCCTCTCTATTTCCTTGGCCCCTTCATTTCCGTTTCAAAACACTTGCAATTTTTCTTTTCTTTTGCTCCCGAAGGCACCCACCCAGGGTTTTTTCTTTTCTTTTCTCTTCGCCCAGTTCTCTGTTTCGATCAATTCTTATTTTATTTTTTTCTTTCTAGAAAATGTTTTCCCTCTCAATTCCCTTATAGAGATCACAATCTGTGTTAGGATTGTAGTGTTTTTCTTTGTCTTGAAATGGAGTTTGTGGGGAAAACTGTCAAAAAAGAGGTGAAGGGGTTTGGGGTTATCTCGGGAACTGTGAAATCTTACGACCCTTCCTCTGGGTTTGTTGAGATCCTTTACGAAGATGGTGATTCTGAGGAGTTGGAATCCTCTGAGGTCGCTTCCATCTTGGAATTTCAGCCGGAGCTTCCCAAGGCTAAGACTCGGGTCGGTCGGAAGCCCAAAAAACGGCGTCGTGTTGACCGGAAGTGCGAAACCGGAGCTGCTTCAGGTAATGTTAGGGAGAATTTGGGGGCGGAGGGTAGTGAATTTAGGGGGATTTTGGATGAGAATGCTTCTGATTGTGGGAATTCGGTAGTGTTTGGTGAATTAGGTTGTGGAATTGAGAGGGGCTCGAGTGAGGGAAATGGGAATGGAGGGAATGTTATGTGTAGTGTGAATGCGGGTGTAATTGATAACGGGAGTGAAGAAACTTTAGGAAAGGAAATTGTGTTTGAAGAGGATTTGAATAGGAGTGTCTCTGCTAATGGGAATTGTGTTATGAATGGGCTTGATTTGAATGCTAGGCTTAATCTGAACGAGGATTTTAATCTGAATGATGTGTGTAGTTCGCCTGTTAACACTGGGGGTTGTTTGAAGAGAAGAGATTGTATTGATTTGAATTTGGATGTGAATAACGAGGAGGAGGAGGAGGAGGACGATGCCAACCTGAATGCTGGTTATTTGGGTTGTTCTGGAGGGGAAACATGGCAGCGGGAATGTAATTTTGATTTGAATGTGGAGGTATGTGAAGAAGTTAAGGAAACTCAGGTTGATGCTGCTGGAAAGGGACATTCTGATGTAGGTGTTTTGTTCGACAAGACTGGGAAGCTCCAAGAGGAAATGGCAAATGTTAATCATAGATCTATAGAAGATGATGGTGTTCATGGTAACTCAAATGATGTCTTGGATGCTGTCAAAGTGGAGGTAATTCATGTTTCTGCTGAGCATGGGGCTAAAGATGCTTCCCTGTGTTTGATTGCTGAAAAGGAAGGAGATGATGGCCAAGAAGGTGCAGAAGCTATTGATTCTCTTCAGGTTTCTCATGCTAATTCTGTCAGGGATTCTGTGGAGGTTCAGCATATGGGTTGTCCTTCTGAAGCTGGTTTTGCCATAATTCATGAATACCAAGATGATCCAGGAAGTCCATGCAAGCATGAAAGTAGCCGAAAGAAGAGGAGAAAACTATCAGACAATCTAAAAACCACCCCAGAGACAGTTTTAAGGAGGAGTTCTCGCAGAGCATTAGCTAGAAAACAGGTTTCTAGCACCATATCATTGCAGGTGACAGATGATCCTTTGTTGTCATTGGGAACCAGTGCCTTGGCAGAAGAAAAACCTGTAATTTCTGGTTCTGAGAAAGATGAACAGTGCAGTGTTTCACTGCCAAAGCTGCAATTACCCCCTTCTTCTCAAAATTTGAATTTAGATGATGTTCCTGTCCTTGAGCTTTTTTCTATTTATGCTTGTTTAAGATCATTCAGTACTTTATTATTTTTGAGTCCATTTGAGTTGGAGAATCTTGTAGCCGCACTGAAGTCTGAAAACCCAAGTATACTATTTGACAGCATTCATGTTTCTATTTTGCAAGCTCTGAGAAAGCATTTGGAATACGTTTCCAATGAGGGTTGCCAATCTGCATCCAATTGCCTGAGGTTTATTTTATTTCAATCTTTCATTCGTCATGCTAGTCAATCTGTTTGACTGTGTTATATTTATTTTTTATATTTTTATTTTAATGCAGAAATCTTAACTGGGATTTCTTGGACCTGGTCACATGGCCCATTTTCATGGCTGAGTACCTTCTGATTCATGGTTCAGGATTTAAAACTGGTTTTGATCTTAACCACTTAATGTTCAGAACTGACTACTACAAACAACCTGTAATTGTGAAGGTTGAGATTCTTCAGCACCTGTGTGATGACATGATTGAAGTGGAAGCCATAAGGTCAGAGCTTAACAGAAGATCTTTGGTAACTGAGACCGGTTTGGGTTTTGATCAGAATATGTATTTTGACACTTGCAAGAAAAAAAGAGCTGTAATGGATGTGTCTGGTGGCTCTTGCTTGACTGAGCAGATTGTGGATGACACAACTGACTCGAACAGTGATGAATGCTGCCTTTGCAAGATGGATGGGAGTTTAATATGCTGTGATGGTTGCCCTGCTGCATTCCACTCAAGGTGTGTGGGCATTGAAAGTGACAATCTGCCTGAAGGTGACTGGTATTGCCCTGAGTGTGCAATTGGTGCACACAATGCTTTGATGAAATCGCGAAGGTCACTTCGAGGAGCAGACTTGTTAGGGACTGATCTTCATGGCCGTCTTTATTTTAGCAGCTGTGGTTATCTGTTGGTGTAAGCATAGTTATACCCTTTTTCTGGATGAACTTACATATTGGTGCCTCCATCACTAGTTTTCTACTGTTAGCTTGCCAAATATTCTTTGATTAGTGACATCAACTTCTTTTACGGGTGATGGCTCTATGACTTTCAGTTGGAATTTTAGGCTGCTTGCTAGTTTTTCCCACTGTTATTCCTCATGTACCGGACCAGATTTATGCAGGGCATCTAAGAGACAAAATGAAGATTACCTGCATTTTTACTTGTCCATGTCTATTTGACCATTCTTTTCTATCACAAACTGACTCTTCCCTAAATTTAGTTTCATCCAGTGAATGTGAACTTTGAAATGGATATTGTGTTCGTGTCACTGTGAAAAATGCAAACCATATCACTGATGTCTAAAGTCCAAACTATCTGTGCTGCTTTTAATCATCTTAGTATGTTCTTACTTTATTTGTATGCTGAAACCTTTGCAGGTCAAACTCATCTGATGCTGGGTCCTTGTTCAATTACTACCAGAAAAATGATCTACATGTAGTAATTGAATTTCTGAAGTCTATGGATACTTTATATGAAGGCATATTAATGGCTATCTACAAACATTGGGATATCCCTTCTGACATAAGTGCAGGTGCTAGTAACTTGGCAGTCTGTTATAAAAGTTCCTGCAAGAACATGCTTATGAAGGGAGAATATTCTGCTGTGAATGCATGCTTAGCACCTTTTCCTTCTTCAGAAACATGTTTGGACAATAGTCGAGCTGATGATCAAAGGAAGTTGGATGAAAACTCAACTATTGATTGTTGTAATCATCCTGGTCATGAGTTTCCAAAAGCTGGGAACCGCTTAGACTCAATGACAACTATAGAAAGTCCTTGTGTTGCTTCAGAAGGATCAGCTGATACCACACAAATGAGATCAGGCACCGAGAATGTTCCAATGCATGGGCTTTATGATTCCAATAGATCTGATGAATCCTTGGATCAGTCAGGAATACCAGGAAAACACCATCTCATTGGTGACTGTTCTTTGACATCTTCAAGCTTAGATGTGGGACGTAAAATAAACTTAAGATCTGTAGGTGCTAGTGGTACCCCCTCCGTGGACAATAAGGATACTTCAGAATTACCTTGTGAGATTGACTACACAAATTATTACAGCTTTGCCCGAATGGCCTCATTAGTTGCACAAGAGTTGATGTGTAAGTCACCTGAAAAGATGAATAAGAGTTTTGCAATGTCTGAAGAAGAAATAGTTTCAGACCAAGCAAAAGCCATTATGAAGAAATGTACTAACTTTTGTTGGCCAAGTGTTCAAAACCTGAATGCACCTGCCCAAAAGGAAAAATGTGGGTGGTGCTTTTCTTGCAAAGTTGCAAATGATGACAGGGATTGCTTGTTTAATTCTGTGGTGAAACCTGTTTTGGAAGTTTCTAAAAGTGCTTTAGTTGGGCTTCAACCCAGGAAGACCCAGAACGGACATCTTAGAGAGATCATATGTCTTATTCTCTCCCTTGAGGTTCGGTTACGTGGACTTCTGTTGGGTCCATGGTTGAATCTGCAACAAACTGATCTTTGGCAAAAGGATCTTTTGAAGACATCTGATTTTCTTCCTGTTAAACGATTATTGCTTCTTGTAAGGATGCTTTCTTTCTGTCAATCATTTTCATTAAAGTCATTAGTACTATGACTATCTCATGTCTGGTTATAAGTTAGGAGAAACTTGTTTGACATCATTAGTCAGCTCATTTCTAGTCTCTTTTTGCTAGTCACAATTAGTGGACATCAAGTTAAAAAAAACCATTTTTTGTTTATTTAAATATAGTTTTAAGTTTAACATTGCATGTGTTTTATTCCGTTTCTATTTCTTATACTATTTGATTGCAGGGTTTATTTTTTTTATTTGATAAATGAAAATCATATAAACAAAAAGAGAAAAGAGAATGTACATGTGGAGGAAGAAGGATCAGAAATCCTCCTAAAAAGAAGAAAGAGAAGAAAAAAAAAGGCGAACTGGCTCAAGGATCTGAAAAAGTTTGTCTAATCTCTTTGCGTATCATTATTAGAAATTCCCTTAAACAAACATGAGCAAAGCACCATAGGGAAGATATAAACACAATCTTATCCCCTAACAAATTGAAGGGCAAAGAGATACTTGTAAATATGGGTATTCCTCAAGCCTAATATACCTGAAAACCACCTAAACTGTACATTGCCATAAAATCCTTGCCTCTTTTATCCTTCAGAATCTTTGAAACTTATAATTGGAAACTGTACCAAGGTGTAAGGCAAATTCATTGTTCAGCAATAACTCCTAACTAGTTATTCCATAAGAAATTGGCCTCCTTATGACGTGAAAATAAATGTCTTGCTGTTTTTGAGCTAGACCTACAGCCAATACCCATCAGTAAAAAGAGCTGTTTGAAGTCTACGAATTAGTAACATGTCATTTGTCCAATGAAGTAACACGGTTGACATGACCTTAGAGAGGGAATTTTTTTCCAAATGGTTTAGTCAAAAAGGAGCCTTTTAATTTGGAGAGGGAGTTAGAAACTGAAAACTATTTACTGGGGAAAACACCAAAAGATTACATTGTCCAAGTTCTCTTATTTGGGTTGGAGGAGAGATAACTAGAATCAAGATAAAAGCATGAGGACTAATATAAAAGGGCCGACCCAGTTCAATACCCACGCGTGAGTGTCTGGGGAAGGGAATCGAGTCAAACCTTACCCCCGCTTTTTGCAGAGAGGCCGAGTCGAAGCCGGGACCTTGAACATCATGGTAATCATGCTTACCACTGAGCCAAGCTGGCCCTTCATGAGGACTAAAATATATATATATATATATATTTTCAATTCTATTTTCTTTTTCAATTTTCTATCACTCAGTGATACATTTCTATCAAGACGACATCAGCGTAATGATCCACAATTCTCACTAATTTGATTTAGTTTTGATATGGGGACTTGCTTTATGATTTAGAAGTTTTGGTTCAATTAGTGTTAATTTAGCAGTTTTATTATTATGGGAAAATCGCAAGAAAGGAATTCTTGGTAAAAATATTTATAGGTGCATATGCATTAACCACTCCTTAAACATGGCTAACCACCTGGCTGGTTAGTTGTCCCTGAATTGGAAATATGTTTGCAAAGAATTTAATTTTGTAATTTCTTTAGTCCTTAGTTTTTATATTAGGATCTTAATGGTTTTTGTGGGTTTTTCCTTAAGTAATTATTGCTATTTAGGATTTTTATTTTTGTTAGTTAGATGCTGGTTATTTGACTTGGGCTTTATGTTGTAAATAGCTTGGTGCCTAGGTTCGACTAGTGCTATATAAGTGATATAACTGACTAACAGAAAATAAACAGTCAGTACTTGTTGGGGTGGGTCTTCATAAATACACATTTCATAAATATATGTTTCGGCAAATATAAATAGATATATTTTTTTCTTCCGATTTTACTCACTGCATTTTTTATGATGTTTTTGCTAATAATGAAGCTGAATAATATGTTATAGAACTAGTAGATCTCAAGATTGCTTGCAACAAAAGAAACACCTCTTTTTTAGCTAGCTCATCATCTAGCTTGTGGGTTTACATTGTTCTCTGGTTCAGTTGTCCATAATACTTCTGATTTTGAATTTTGCAGTTGGAATCCAATTTGCGGCTTCTTGCACTTTCAGCAGATTGGTTAAAGCATGTGGATTCTGGTGTTACTATGGGATCAGCTACTCATGTTGTGGTCAATACATCACGCTCATCTTCAAGGCATGGTATTGGAAAGAAAAGGGCTAGGTATTCAGATATTGAATCCAGTTCATCTTCAAACACTACCAGTGGTTTGGGAATGTGTTGGTGGAGAGGTGGTAGGCTTTCCCGAAAGTTGTTTAATTGGAAGGTTTTGCCTCGCTCATTGGTTACCAAGGCCGCTAGACAAGGTCTGGAAATTGTTCTCTCTTTTATATCATGAATGATGGTGGTTGTGTTAGGACTTGGGAGCCTATTCATCTTAGTGATTATATTGTATTCATTTGAATGTTTTAAATTCTACAGCTGGGTGTATGAAGATACCAGGCATTTTATACCCCGAGAATTCAGATTTTGCAAGGAGAAGCAGATATGTTGCCTGGCGAGCTGCTGTTGAGATGTCAACAAGTGTTCAGCAGCTTGCTTTGCAGGTATGGTTACCTTGCTTGCTGAATACACTTAGCATTCGACATTACTGGTGCTTCATCGTTAGATGGTGCCCATCCATATGTAGTCTCTTATTCAGATATTGTGGTTTGACTGCTAGAGACATTATTTACATGTTTTTGTACTTTAAACATGAAAACTTGAAAAAATTTCTGCGATCGGTTTTGTATTTGGATATTTTCTTTAAATCAGGAATTTCTTGGGCAATCTCAATGTAAAGATATTAACTCACTTGGGATACATTTTCTACAGTCTTTTGTTTTATTTTATTTTATTTTTAATTCTTGCATTTTCTATTATGTCGATTGTATTTATTTCCAGAAATAAAGATATGAAAACATCTGCAAAATGCTGCAAGTCTTACTATGATATTGCATGTAATTTGTGTCACAATTTATTACCTTCCCGTGGAGTAGTGTCCCATATATTAAAAGGAATTTACAATTCAACTACTATGCTTAAGGATATAATTAAATATCGTCTTCACAGTTGATCTCAGACATTAGTATTATTATTATTTTTTAAAATAAAACAAAAATTTGCTATATTAGGGATAAAAGAAGTACAAGTAGGAGGAGGATAAGATATCATCCAAAACTGAAAAAGTAATAAGGAACGGAAAAGTTCAAGAATGCAACAAAGTGATAGAAATGGACCAAAATTCAGAAATTTAAGGAGAAAACATTGGAAAATTTTATTGATAAGAAAAATAGAGTGAATATAGCGACAAAAATCTAGGATTTTGAGAGCTTTGTCTCTGCGCTAACTCAATTCTAATTTCAATGTGTCTTTCTATCCGCCTTTGTTTCCTTTTAACCTAGAGGAATATCTTCCCAAAATTTGAAATCCTAACTGTTGTATCTAATCATGGTTATCAAATGCGGCGCAAGGGCGCGCAATCCCCCTGCAATAGCTCTCTCTACTATATCCTTTAAAATCAAGTAACTCTATCTACTATATATGACCATATCAATTAATAACAAATAACCCTATACTATATCAAAAAATATCAATTAATATCATTGTAACATTATCTAATATATCTAACAATATCAATAACTCTAATTACTTTTACTAATAGGGCCTACCCAACTAGACCATTGGGGCAATTCTTATTTTTTCTAACCTACTTTCCTTAATAGGGGATTCTTAACAATATTCCCTCCCTAAAATCTCACTTTGTCCTCAAGGTGAAGGGTTGAGACGTATCGTGGTCCGCCAAATAACTCCCACCTCCATTGCTTGAATCTCAATGATATGTTGCTCCTTTCAAGGTTAAGAATTTTAACCAACACCACTCAACCTCTTAAAACTTCGTGCACTTCCAAATTTGACACTTCGGACTAGGCCGGACGAGATTGGAATAGGCTGGGTTAGCTCGCCCCCTAAAGCTGATCCATTGGCTCCTATTTATGTTATGATTCCCCACCTTTTGAGCTTGGTCCATTAGGTCAACAAAACAATCCAATTATCGTAATTCCCATGATACCCTTCCTTCTTTCTCATTCTGTTTTGTGCCCCATTGCTCATTCTGCACACTGCTGCAATGCGAAGACCCAATTTTCTCCTAATGAAAGTCCAAGTCCGGTGGCTCAGGTAATAGTGGAGGGTTGGCCATCCCTGCTTATGGCGGTGGCGTCACTGGTATGTGTGCAACCTTTGCCAGAGCCTCCTCTTTTAGATTTGGGTCATTCAACAAGGTCATAGCTTCTTTAGGTTCTTCTTCTTGGTTTCAATCTCCTCTTTGTAAAGTGTTGATAAAGTCCAAAATGTCTTCTGTCTCTCGCATCTCTAAAAAATCTCCTGTGAATAGAAGAATCTCCCATTTCTTCCTTTGTTTTTTTCTCCCTTATGTCCTTGCAATTTCGTCTATCATGTGGCTATTACAGGAATTTGTTTGCCGTCCTCCATTGGGACTCTGCAGTATGCCTTCAAGAACTTGTTTTTCTCCTTCGCACAACTCTCCTTTTTTCCTTCTCTCGAATGGCCCTTGCTGTGGGTCCTCCATAAATTTCACAAATTGTTCCAACCTTCCACCCAATGACTCCTCCTCCATTCTTGAACAAACCATGAATGAACTCTTTGAGTTCGGAAGCTCTGATATCCGTTGATAGAACTGGACCAGAATTTAGGAAATTTATGGAGAAAACATAGGAATTTTTTTTATAAGGATAATAGAGTGAGTATCCCATCCCAAATCTTGCAATCCTACCTGCTGTATCTCATAATATCCCCTAAAATCAAGTAACTTTGTCTACTATATCTAACCATATCAATTAATGAAAAGTAACCCTATCTGCTATATCTTAAAAATAAATTAATATCAGGTAACTATAATATATCTAACAATATAAATTAATATCATGTAACCAGATCTAATATATCTACCACTATTAAATAACTCTAATTACTTTTACTGATAGGGCCTATCCAACTAGATCATTGGCTAATCCTTATTTCTTCACACACAACAAGGTATTTGGAGAAGTTGCTATGTGGCACCTACAACTCCGCAACATGTGATTGATATTATTGCCATTAATTACTTTCTAAACAAAGGGTTGATTGTCCATGAAATTTTAGATTTCCTGATGGATTTGTTTAGAAGAAACCTCTCCCTAGTTGAGAAAGAGTGAGAAACTGAAAAGTAGGCTTACAATAAATTGTGGTTGTTGTTGTATCCAAAAGATTAAAAATAAAAAGGAGTGACATGACTACCAAAAGAGAAGAATTCTGCTATCCAAATTAGATAAGGATCCTGAAATGATCATGAATAAAGGTTTTGACTTATACAAAGCCAAGTAAGAATCTCACATTCTGTTAACCTGACAAACCTAAACATGGGAATTATAGTAATATATGTAAACCTGTTAAAAATTATGAATATGTATGCACGTGTTAGTAGCTTTCCATTCAATGTTACCCAACCTTTTGTAATTGGTAGAAGCTGATGAACTTCTTGTCTTCTTCTCATGTAATGAAATAACCACCTCTTATTATCTAAGATAAACTATGTCATGTTTTCAGGTTAGAGAGCTTTATTCTAACATAAGGTGGCATGATATTGAGAATAACCATCCTCTATATATGTTAGACAAGGAATCTAGAAAATCGACCAGGCTGTTCAAAAAAGCAATTGTACGCAGGAAATGCACTGAAGGGAAATCTGTGAAGTACCTTCTTGATTTTGGGAAGAGAAGGACTATTCCAGATATTGTTAATAGACATGGTACTTTGTTGGAACAATCCTTAAGTGAGAGGAAAAAATATTGGCTGGATGAGTCTTATGTTCCCTTGCATCTTTTAAAGAATTTTGAGGAAAAAAGAATTGTCCGTAAGTCCAGTGATAAGAAACTAGGAAAAATTCTCGAGATTGGTAGAGTGAACAAGAGGGTTCCTCAACAAAGTGTATTTCCATATTTGTTTTCTAGAATGGAAAGATCTGATTGTCATCAGTGTGGGCACTGCAACAAAGATGTTCCAATCAGGTATTTGCAGTATTCACTCATCTAGATAAATGTTTTAACAAGTTTCTTTTCTCTTACTCTATCTATGCTATTTCTTTTTTCAGTAATATTTTTTATATTTCCATTATAGTTTCTGTTTTAGTTTAATCAAAGATCAGACTAATATATGATTTCTCACGTTACTGTTTGTATTCCTCTTAGTCTGCTAACTAAAGAAGAAAAGTTGTAAGGTAGAAAAGGACTCTAGTAAGGGAGTATTCCTTGCCCAAATCCTCCCAAAACCTGTAATGAGAACCATAATTCTACCTCAGATATTAGTGGTCTGTAAGAAAAACACACCTGAGAAGTAAACATCCAAGGATTGTTATTAAAACTTATAAAACGAATAGATGTAGTATTTTGGGTTTTCATTAAAACAAACATCAATATGTATGATGTTGGACTGTGGAAAGCTTAGAATTATTAGGCTAAAAGTAGGGTTTTATTGGGTGGCTTGATGGTAGATAATGTAGGACGGTAGAATGGTTAAAATTTAATGGGTTAGTAGTGTTATAAAATGGCTTGTTTTAATCTTGGGTTTGACTTGACATATGAGCAAAGTTATCAAATGCGGATTGTGGCTTGTTGCGGCCAACCTTGAAAAACGGTATAGCGGGTTGCGGTTGCAGAAATAGTGAGTAGACGAATAATCCATTACCTGTATTATTCTGTTTCTATCAATAAAAAAATCAAAGCATGCTATTAAAACAAGGATAAGGACAGTGGTAGAAGCATCAACAAGTAACAAAACAATTCTTCAATACAAGTAACACAACAAATTATTAACAAAACAATTCTTCAATACAAGTAACACCCAAAAGAGGGTGAAAAGGTAGAGTTTTATTGCCTCTGATTTTAACATTTTATCTTATGTTCTCATTATAAATTACTTGTCTTTGCAGTGCCAATGTTTCTATGTATCATGTAATTAATTTAGTGTATGGAAATTCAATTATGTAATTATGTTTTTATATATTGGCTTTGTCCCCACTAAACATTATTTCTGGGTCTATCACTAAGGAAAATGCAGTTAATAAATTTGCTCTAAGGAAATTCTAAGAAGTCCATGACACAAAGATAATGATAGAGAGAGAGAGACGCAGAGAGAGTCAAAGAGCTTAAAAGGTAAACAATACAAATATAAATATAAATAATAAAATATTCTTTAAAAAAAATAAAAAATCACAGGCCAGAGAGCTTACCTGCGAATGAGAGAGCGAGAGAAGCAGAGAGCAAGAGAGGCAGAGACAGAGCGAGAGGCAAAGTAGAGTGAGAAAGGCAGACACGAGAGACAAAGTGGAAAGGGAGAGATGTGTGTGATAGTAAGAGGGAGTTGGCTAGGGTTAAACCTGCAAAAAGACAAAAAAAACTCTTAAAATGTTTCTGTTGCACATTTAAAACGAGGGCAAAATTGACATTTTGACTAAAACCCTTATTTTACTTTTGCGGCGCGATTTGGCCGCAAATGTGGTCGCAATGGCCGCTATTGCTTTTTGGTGTAGTGCGTCGTGGATTGTTGCGGTGAGGCACTCGCGGCGCTATTGCGGCACAATTGACTAGTATGCATATGAGCCAACCAAACAGGGATTTTGTATGGAGATCTATGGAGTGTATTAAATCTCATCAGCAACGAGGATTTTTGTTTGTTGGGATATGGGTTTGAGCGGTTGAGTGGCTACTCGTAATCTTCATTGATCATAATGAATTTTTTTTCTGTTTCTCCTATGGACGGAATCAATAATTTGTTGTAAGTTGAACCAAAATAATTTAATAAAATCACTAAGTTCTTAGGGGATTGAATGTCATCCTTTCTTGTACTTCCCTTTTTATTCTTGGTGAAATCTTATTTTTTCAATAGATGTTTCTCTGTCTGTTTTACAAAAATACATGGGTGAGAGATTCAAATTATTGTTTTATGTATCTTTCCATCCTTTATTTATTGCCACAATTAAAGGTTAAGTGTACTGAGATATTTTTGCCTTATTTAGTACTTAATTTGTTACTTATAAATATACCCTTTTTTTCTCAAATTGTCAGGGATGCTGTGAGCTGCCTTTATTGCAAAGGTTTGTTTTTGTCTTTTAATCTGGCCTTCTTATTTTTCCTTATTAATTTTGATTTGCAGCTGGTGATTTGTTTTAATTGTTTAACAAATAATAATTTTTTTTTTTTAATTCTCCTTTTACTATTCCATTTTATGGCTATAACTCGTATCTCACTGAATCAGAAATTGTTATTTTTTCAATGTCTTAACATATGGATGCAGTCATCAATATATTTGCCTGTTAAAACTTAAATCCTTGGTCATGAAACCTTTTCAATGTTATTATCTAATTATTGGTAGGAAGCAGGGTTTATTCACGGTTTTTATTGACATCTCATCATATTGTTCTTGACAGAATTGATATCGTAATTTCTTTTATAATTGAATTCTCAATGGAAAGCAATAAAAAACACTGGTCAATAAATTGAATCTCTTTTATAATGCTTATAATTTTATATTTATTATATATTATTGTATAAATTCAATTTAACATGTTTACTGGTCGAGTTTAATAAAATTGGTTGGAAATGAGTTGAGTTGAGTTAGGCCTAACTCATGCCAGCTTCAATAAGAAGCCAAGCTTATTTGTTGGCTTGATTTTGGCTCACGAGTTGCTTGAGCTCACTTAACTAATATTAAGCCTTGTATTAGTAGAGCTTCTAGTCTCAATGTGTTAAGCTCAAATTTGTAACTCAACAAAATCAATTTTTTTTTTTAAAATGTTCTGTGAAAAAATAATTTATTCATACAAAATATAAAACCAAATGCTGATATATATTAAATTAAAGCATTGTTATTATTTTTCTTAAAAATTTCCATATATATAGTTGGCTCACAAGCTAATGTCTAATGAGCGGATTATTTCAAAGCTCAAGTTTGGCTCATTTAATAAATGAGCCAAAATCTTTGCTTTACTTAGTTGTTAATGAATCAATGGACAAGTAGGCCGACCAACTGGCTAGGCTCATTGCCAGCCCTACTAGTGCGGGTACAACTGCTTTTAAAATTAGCACGAGGAAAAACTCATGTATATGTCTCTCTCCAATACCTCAACTCACGAAAATTACTTTTCATTTGTAATTAAGAATGAACTAGGCAGATTCCAATGATACTGGATTACAGGGATGGTCTGTCTATGTTGTTAAATCAATGGTGAATGAACTACATTTGCACTTCAATATCTGCTTATCATATTTTGATTTGTAGGATATTTCCATAAGAGGCATGTCAGGAAATTGGGTGGCACAAGAACTACTGAATGCACATATTCATGTCACAGATGCCAGGGTGGGTTGCGTGTAAAGACTAATACTAATTCTAATAGAAGGAAAGTTGACTCAAAGCTGCAGAAGATTCAATCACAGAAATGTAAAAATGTCCCTTCAGTTTGTAAATCAGTGAACCTTAAAGGCAAGAAAAAGGCATTGAGTAAGGTGCGACCTGGGATATCTCGAACCAGTAAGAAGATCCCATCCAGTATACCTCTTCGCCGGTCTACTAGGAAGGCCAAATCCTTGTATCTGCATAGTCAAATGAATGGAGGACGTAAAAAAGGAATTCAAAGTAAAAAGAATGTAGGACGTAAAAAAGGAAAGCAAAGTAAGTCCAAGAAGGTGACCTATCAGAAGCCCAAGGAAACTAATGGTCAACGTATGAAGTTGGCAGTAACTATTGCACGTAAGAAAAGGTCAAAAATCTGTAGCAGTTACTGGCTTAATGGTCTTCGGTTGTCTAGAAAGCTGAATGATGAACGAGTAATGCTGTTTAAAGAGAAAAAGCATGTTGTCTCCTCTGAAGATTTGTCTGGCTCTCTTGAACATCCTAAATGCTGCCTTTGCTGTGGAGATGGATGTACTTTAAATTATATTGCTTGTGAAATCTGTGGAGGTAACTACTTTTCTTCTCTTCTGTTTATATTTCTCCCTTTTGAGATGGAGTATGGTTGGGGAAAGGAGAGGCTAGCCGTTGTTACAAGTTAATAAAATAATATTTTAAATGCCTGTATACTATTTGAACTATGTTGCATAAGCATTAGATGCCCCGTTTCTTTTTTTTGTTATAATACTATACCTTTTGAACATGCACTAATATATAATTTGAACATACTATACTATTTTGCAGATTGGTTTCATGGGGATGCTTTTGAACTCACTGAAGAAAAAGCCAGACAAGTCATTGGATTTAGGTGCCATGTTTGTCGTGATAGGACTGCTCCAATCTGCCCCCATATGAAGAGTAATGGATTGTCTCACGCTGAAAGCAATGCTGCAACTGAGTGTGCAGAGGAATTATCTAATCCTGTTTCTCTCCAACCTTTGAGTAAGGTATGTTTGCCTCTTTTATACCTGAATTATTGATTAATCTAGAGTATGAAATGATAAAAGTCAAATGAGTAAATCATGCACTTTTTTATTGTTTATAATGTAAAAAAAAATTGGATGGCAAATTTGTCGTGTCTATGTCATAACTTTTCGTAGAAAGGTTTGTTGACATTAAAAAATATTTGTTAGTGATTCAATTGTCAGTAAGAGGATTTGAGGCCCGACTTGGCTTGGGTTTTAGCTTTCATTGGGTAGTATATCTGCTCGTATTGGTTTGGTTTCAATCATACATGAGAACTTTGGACAATCTTTTTTTTTTGTGTGTACGAGGTGTCAATACAATATTAGATTGGAGAAAAGCTATTATCATGGTGAAGAGTTAGACTCCTTGTTATTCCTATATTTCAAATGGTCCATTTTTAGTCTTTTTCTTGTTCATCTCCCCCCTTCTTCTTCTTTTCCCCTTCCCCATCTTTTTTTTTTTTTACTTTTATATGTATAAATATTATTATTATTATTTTATTTGTTTTTATCTCTTCGTATCTTTCATTTGGGTTAATCTATCACCGACCCCAATTACTTTGGGATAAAGGTGTTGATGTTGATATACAATATTAGATGATAGCTAAAAAACTTTTAAATTGATAGTGCATTAAAATTGAACTCTTATCTAAAATATTTTTTTTCTAATTTTTTTAGCCAAAAAATGATAAATGTCATGTATGGTTGCTTTTAAAATTTAGGGTAAAGTGTTTGTCATTTTAAATGACATAAAGTTATGTCATTTTAAGAGAGAGATAGACACAGAATAAATTTTTTTATTTAAAATTTAAATTAAAAAAAATCACTCAATTTCTCCTCTGTTGTTTTTATTTTTTGTGTTTATCTCTCTTCTAAAATAACATACTTACATTTATGACAAACACTTTTCCCAATTTTAAAAGCAACCATACATGACATTTATCATTTTTTTGTATTTATCTCTCCTAAAATTTATTTCTTGCTTTGTTTTGGTATTGATGCTCGTGAATAATACTGTATTGTTTTGGGCAGAACATTTTTTCATGTCCATGACACCCAAAACCATTTTATTTATGTCCTTGTCCCTTATGTGGCCAATATAGTGGTTCTATTTGTATTCTTCAGTTGCAAACAAAACTCTCTGTCTTAATTTGGCAGTTCTGCTGTTAAGAAAAATTGGTTCATTCCTAAGAAGATTTAGAGTTTGATGTCCAATATTTCATTTTAGGATGTGCCATTGATGATGTGTACGTTATTGTTTTTACAGTTTCCCCTTCTTTGGGAGAAGAGAACATTAAACCTTTTTGTAGTTTTTATATCAGTTTTATAATAAATAATTGAAGTTAAATTTTCACTTGTCATTGCAGATCCGTTGCAATTAAATACTGTTGGCAGTCATGGATGAAATCTTCACTTTGCGGTGGTTATGATACATTTGTTTTGGTGGAAAGATTTTTCTTCTTTAGTATGAGCCTATGAGGAATGATTTGGGTTTAGCTGAAATTGTTGAATACAGTAGTTGGTGAGGAGCCTTCTAGAGAATTGAATCTGCAAGAAAGAAGTGGTATTACCCTTGTCTTTTTCAAAATAAAATTACTGGTAGCTAAAATGAAGAATTTGTAGCCTTAAGGATGTAGTATATAATTGCTTATGTTGGATGTTTGGAAACAAACTTTTATCTGTATTATGTTGTACATGCAAAAAATTGTTATATTGTCTTTATTCGTTTTACCTATTGGTTGTGCATTATGTTAATGTACTCCATCCAACTAAGAAATAAGTTCTTCAATTTATTCATTATAGATACCCAGTATGTGCACGATTCTTATACTTGTTTATCTTCATTGCAGGTTTGATGATTTGCATTGAGGGGTCATGGTTGGACATTAGATGCCAGCTTCTTGTGGGGTTGTTTTTCTTCCTGCAGGATATGGTGGCACATGTTTATTTTTGTAAAATAAAAAAAAGAAAAAAGAATGTTCTCAGTTCTAATTGGACGGGTCGCTTTTGATCAGGCTTCTGCTCTATTGCTTTCTATTTCAACTGTTTTGGAAAGGGAAGGAAGAACAATGAAACGACAACCATGTTAGTGCAAAAAGGCTGAAGATAATTGTAATCAGGACGCAGTAGAGTATTAGAGTTCATACATCAATTGCATTCATGATTGTTATTCTAACCCATCAGCATTCATTGTAGTTGCATTCTTTAATGTAGGTCCCCCCCAGCGAACTGATTTCTCTGATGTCTTTTGAATTTAACTCTTTTGAAGGCATGCAGTATATAAATCATAGCAGGTCAGTACAAGAAAAAAAAAAAAAAACATAGCAGGTCTCTTAGTAAAGAGACTATTTCACTCTGAGTAATGATTCTGACGGGTATGCCCGAAAAATAGAATCTCTTTGGGTAAATTTATTTTTCCTTTTTTCCCCAAGTTCCAAAGTGTAATTACTAAGGATTTATTTGAATTTTTTCATGGTATGAGAGGGGAATTTTTTTTTTTTTTTACAGTAGAGCTTGTTATTATGAGAAGGAGCCTACAAAATTCAAGTTCATATACGTTCATCAATTTAGCTTTGTAGCGGATTCCAAGGTACCCATTGTATTGATGTTTGATAGCTCTTATAACTTCAACTAAACTCTTGCCAATTAAAGTTAGTCAAGAAGAAATTATGGTTTCCTCATAATTCATGTCCATTTACAAAATTGTCTGCGTAATTTTTTCTTTTCTCATAGCAGACATATACAAAATTTTAACATTTTTTTTTTAGTTTAAATCAGAGTTTTATGTTGATCTTTTTTCTTAGTTTAAAAATATATTTATTTTTGTTTGAATTGTTATAGTGCATGGGTTTCTGTCAAGTTTAAATAATTTTTTTCTATATTATACTTACACACTCTAAGCAGAATGTTTATATTTGTGAAAAGTATTAAAAGTAAGATCATGATTAAGATTAGTTTAAAGTAATACCACTTTGACTATCTGTGTATGATTGTGTGGTAAGATTGACTACTTTCACTTGACATTACTTTTACACCTTCATGAGGTGGATTACAAACTTCACATTTTATTTTGGATAAAAATATTCAGAAGCTTCTTTTTAAATAAATTAAATTTAAATGTATTGACATCTCGGTCATTTACACTTTTTTTCATTCAATTGACAAAAAAAAATTGTTTGATTTTATTCAATAAAGAATATATTTGTTGTAATATATAAAATTTTGTTCAATACAATTTTTCAAAAACGATATCACATAAAATAAAATGAGAAATTGTACTATTGTAGAGTATAAATAAAATGAGATCCTAAACATCTAATATGCGTGTGATATAATATAGAAATATTCTTGTGCATACTTATAGTTGTATGCATTAAACCAAGTAGCAAATGATGTATCATTATTTTAAAATATAAAATATTCATATGATAAAAAATTTAATTTATTTAATGTTGATTAACCATGTGTTTTATAAACTAAGAAAAGGTTTATTTATCCACAAATTTCTCTGTAGACTATAAAGTAAAAAGGGTAACAATTTAGCAAATGATGTTATATTTACTATTTATTTTTTTTAAAATATAAAATTTTAACAGTTATGATAAAAAATTATAATTTATTTAATGTTTATTATTAATTATTAATTATTAATTTGTAATAAATTATAACCGTTACAAATTTCTCTGTAGCCTGTAAAGCAAAAAGGGTAACAATTTTGTTTTTTACCAAAAAAAAAAAAAAAAAACGGTAACAATTTCTGCCAACTAGCCGTTGTAACCTTCGGTATCGCAGGGTTTAAATTATTTGAAATCCACAACGGTTAGTACAACGTTTCAAATCAAACCCTTTTCTTCATTCAGCAACAGAAATATTAAGCTTTTGTCTCTATAGTCTCTCTCCCTTTTTTCTGCAATGGAATTGTTCATTAATATTGATTATGGCTACCAATACCGTTCATGGGAACACTGAAACTGCTCAACCCAACATTGCTTCTTCAGGGCTCCCCTCTCCTAAGATGGTTGATTCTCAGAAGGTTTTCCATTCATTTATTCCTTTTTTATAAATCTCTCTACTATTGATTCAACATCACATCACATGCTATTTCCTTTTCTTTTTTTCTCTGTTTTTATATCTAGAAATTATTGTACAAGGAACCAAATTGTTTAGCCATTAGAGGGGGCGGGTATGTATAACCTTGAGTTTAAGCAGTTTTGGAATTTTTGCTTGGTTATACTTTCATTTTCTGAGCTCCCGTGTTCGATTCTCATTTTAGGCGGAGAACCGGAACAGTGATAGAACTGTTCTTTCATGACTGAAAAGTTATGGGTTCGAATTCAGGAAATAGTCTTCTTTGTAAATTATGCAAGAGTAAGCCGCATACAAAGATTTCCTCCACCCCGCACTCGCTAGTCCGGTTTAATGGGGAGTGATTTTTTTTTTATATACTTTCATTATTGTTGTTATTGTTGTTGTTTGGTTTTTGTCATTGTTAGGGCATTTGTTTCTAACTCTGTTCCTTGTCTTGCGTTGGGGCAATTTTGCTCTATATTAAAACAGCTGCAGTCTGAATTGATGGCTTTGATGGTAAAGAAGCATTTGTCCAATATTGTTAGGGCATTTGTTTCTAAAACTCTGTTGTATTGTTTGATTCGTTTTGGGCCAATTTTTTTATTTTTTTTATTAAAACAGCTTGATGGTAAAAAATTTTTCTGGTTATATATTAAATTATAGATGATAAAACCTATAACTAAACTAGTCTTTTGGCAATATAGTGAACTTTGAGGCAACTTTCAATTTTCTTTGTAATTTGGGCAGCCATAGAACTATTGATTATCAATGGAAAATTGTATTAATGTTTGTTTCTTTTTGTGATTGGAATGTTAGATGAGTGGTGATTCCGGTATATCTTCATTTCCTGTGGAGGACAACATATTCTTATGGAAAGGAACTATAACACGAACCAATGATTACCCTTTTAAGCCTCCAAAAGTCAAGTTTGAAACAACATGCTTCCATCCCAATGTAGATGTGCACGGCAATATATGCTTGGACATACTTCAGGTAATTTAAAATCTCGTGGCATTTTGAAGAGCAAATGTTCTTCCCATTTGCATTGTATGCTGATGATGTTCATAGGTGTTTTAAAAAGTTTGACCGGATTAAGCTCCTTATGAAATTTATCAGGTGTTGCCGCATTAAGACACGCACTTCACAAATGCGAGTTACACGTAAATCGAGTTGGTTAGACACGTAGGTATCGGCGTTTATAGATCATAGAGACGCGCAGTACCTAAAACCGCGTTTATAGATGTCATGCCTGAAGAGACACATGTACGTGGATGCTGTGTTTGACCAAGCAGAGATGCGTAAAACAAACAAGGTGATGCATTTGCATTTGACACGGGACACGTGACACGATACGACCGCATCTGACACGTTATTTAAAAATGTTAGATTTCGACACGTTTTGATATTAAATAACATTTTTAATTTATGTGGTGTATATAGTATTTAATATTCAATAATTTAATAAAAAAATGAATCTAAACTTATAATATTCATAGATTTTGCAAAAAAACATAAGATATCTCAAATATTTATATTAAACTCAATAAAATAGTAATCGTAATCCAACGAATTTAATAGTTAGAACTAAAAACTCAACGCAATGTAACCTTTAAACCTTTTTTTGAATTTCTATAATGTGTATTGGAGTGTCGGGAAGTGTCGGAGTGTCCGAGAGTGTCGGAAAGTGTCGGACACGACACGTCAGGGTTTTTGAAGTGTCGGTGCTTCATAGCATTTGACTACATCACCGCATCTAGTTATTTAAAAGTATTGTTTAGAAATAAGATAAAATTTTATTCCAATATAATAATTTAATAATAAAACTAATTATAATTTTTTGTTGTTGAATTTAATAGTTTAATTATTTTGTTACATAAATAATGTATTTATCACACATACTTATTACTTTTGTTTAAGGGAAAAAATGTTTATCCTTTTAAATGACACAAATTATATCCTTTCTCCCTCACAAAAAGGTGGGACCCACACCTTTATTTTTTTTTATCAACTCTTTCTCCTCCTTTATCTATCTCTTTCTCTCTCTTAAAATGACACAACCTTATTAAAATGACATACACTTTACCTTTTGTTTAATTATATTTTTGTAATATAGTTTCATGGATCATGATGTGATTAATCCGAGTCTTGGAGAATATGGTGTATTGAATAAAGATGTACAAGAAACTCATATGTCTCAGGTTGTATGGAACATGAGACTAATGAAGAGGGTTCTGAAGGTTCATAGAGCGGCACAAGGTGCTGACGCAATGGATAATACTTGATAGTAAATTGGCCTTGAAGGCCGAAGCATATGAGAGGGAAAAATAAAAATTTTTCCTTGCGGAAACACACATGCAAACAATTCTCATGCTTTAAGACAGCATGATGTTACCTTGTTTATGATCTGATCACCAGGGAGATCAGTGTCAGGTTTGAAGGGTTCAAACCCTCTAACGTTGATCCACACCACCCTTCATCAAGATGCAAGAACTCTTTCTTGAAAGCCACCAGATGACTACCACAGAGAGGCTTGCTATGCGCTCAATAGGTGAAGATGAAGGCTAGGTTTTGTGTTTAGAAGAGTGAAGTCTTCAACATGAAAATTTCACAAGAGTGGTGCAAGGAGTGAGGAGAATAGGCTAGGTGTTCTTGTGAAAACCCTAAGGAGGAATCCTCCCCTTGTGCGCATAAGAGAGTGAGGGAGAGAATGAAAGAATTTTCCAATTTAAAAACTTCTCCAAGTTTGCGCACACTTAGAGGAATTAAAGGGGTTGTTGCAATTCAAAATTGCCAACAACCTCCCCTTTGAATTCTTTTAAGATAAGGTCTCTATCTTATTAAGATTATGACCTAATGGTCACATGACCACACTCATTGTGCGCCCCACTTAGTCCCATATAGAGTCCAGATACGTTGGGTAGTTGCATTCAAATTTGAACCAACTCACTCACTGATTCTCTCAACCAACCAAATTTGAATTGGAGCACATTTAGTTGACAAGATGACACTCATCACCAACCAAAGTGGCGCACCATATCTCTTTTGGATGAGATCAAGTATCTTCTCTTGATTAATGAGTCTTGTGTGGACCAAATTAATTAATGATAGTCATATGTGAATAGTCCAAGTTAAGTATGATTAAATAACCTAAAAACCCAAAGCTTAATGGGTCGAACCCACAATAACTAATGGGTTGATCCACACCACCCTTCATCAAGATGCAAGAACTCTTTCTTGAAAGCCACCAGATGACTACCACAGAGAGGCTTGCTATGCGCTCAATAGGTGAAGATGAAGGCTAGGTTTTGTGTTTAGAAGAGTGAAGTCTTCAACATGAAAATTTCACAAGAGTGGTGCAAGGAGTGAGGAGAATAGGCTAGGTGTTCTTGTGAAAACCCTAAGGAGGAATCCTCCCCTTGTGCGCATAAGAGAGTGAGGGAGAGAATGAGAGAATTTTCCAATTTAAAAATTTCTACAAGTTTGCGCACACTTAGAGGAATTAAAGGGTTGTTGCAATTCAAAATTGCCAACAACCTCCTCCCCTTTGAATTCTTATAAGATAAGGTCTCTATCTTATTAAGATTATGACCTAATGGTCACATGACCACACTCATTGTGCGCCCCACTTAGTCCCATATAGAGTCCAGATACGTTGAGTACTTGCATTCAAATTTGAACCAACTCACTCATTGATTCTCTCAACCAACCAAATTTGAATTGGAGCACATTTAGTTGACAAGATGACACTCATCACCAACCAAAGTGGCGCACCATATCTCTTTTGGATGAGATCAAATATCTTCTCTTGATTAATGAGTCTTGTGTGGACCAAATTAATTAATGATAGTCATATGTGAATAGTCCAAGTTAAGTATGGTTAAATAACCTAAAAACCCAAAGCTTAATGGGTCGAACCCACAATAACTAATGGCCTTAATGGCCCAAACTCATGACTCTTGAGGTTGTATAACCTTAGACTAAGCTCACCTCAAACTTAAACATAAGAAGCCCAACTTAGTGTGATTCCAACCCAAAGACACTCCTTGGGCCGAACCCAACATGCAAAGGAATAAGACTTGGCCCATTCACTAAGTTCCATGGGAATCTAACCCCAAAAGGCCAAGTGGGCTGAACCCATCACCTAATGTAGTCTTGGCCCATAATGCAAAGCAACCCCAACCCATTAAGAAGCCCAAAACCGTGGACCCCATTTGAAATTTTGCCGTCAGAAAATCCGGCATGGGCATGGTTCCTTGGTAAGTCGCCAATCGGAGTAGTTCGTTGAATTTAACGCGATATTGGTCTACCATTATGGTCCCTTGTACGAGTCGGTCGAATTCGCCTTACTTGTTGTCCCAGACTGACATCGGAAAATACTTCTCTAAGAACATTTCTTCAAATACGGCCCAAGTAATCGCCGCATTTTGCATCTCCAAAGGTTTATGTGCTTTGCTTCCAACATGTACACCGAAAATAGCACTTTTTGATCTTCGGTGCATTGGACCACTCTGAATATTTTGTCCATGGCCTGTAGCCACTGCATAGCCACGATCGGATCGTGTCCTCCTTGGAAGGAGGGTGGTTTGTGTTTCCTAAACGTCAGCAGTAGATCTTGATTATTCTGGCCTGTCGCTCCATGGTTCGGGAGCGATTGGGGACCACCATCGGCTCCTCCGGTGCCTGAGCCGCTCGCGGTGTTGTCATGGGTTGTGTTGCGAGGGTTGCGTCTTATTTTGTTCAGAATATTCTGAAACATCTCCCCTCGCGTTTTCCTGCATCTGTGTGATGGTATCCCTTAAGGCATTGATTTTTGGCCTTGCATGTCCTCGGAACCTTGAGGATTGTTGCAAGGGTAGGTGGTCTACGCGGTGGCATAGTGCTGCACATATGTTACAGGGTATAACAACGGAAGGGAGTTAGAGAATAGTCTTTATTCCAAAGCTCAGAAAATGCTCTGATACCATAAAAATGTAACACCCCAAAATATACGAACCTGAGGTGTTAAAATTTCTTAACAACATAATTAGCGCGAAAGTATTACCCTAAGCGTGGTTCACTTTAATGAAGAGGAATTAAATTCGTTCTTACTTCTACTAAGTTAATAGTCGTACTTATCCATCCTTACTTTCTCTTATGTGTGGTTTCATCATTAGGTACTCCTATTATTCTCAAATTTTTAGCCATATAGGCGATTACCTTTTTGTTCTACAAGTTAAATATTTCCTCCGGGTCCATCTAGTAAGTCATAAGTTCAAGGATGAAGTCCTAGCCTTATGTATATCTCTAACCCATTATGTCATATTAAAATTTAGTCAATTCACCACAAATAATAATACCTAGTCGAAACATATAGGTCATACAACTTAATTGCGTAGTCCATCAACATAAAACCCCTTAAACACAAACATACAAACGTAGTACCTTGCGCGCATATCAAATGTCTAAAGTAGCATAATTAACATAATCTATTACAGTCATCCAACTTTAATTAAAAGACATCACTTAATCCGTAAGGATTCAGTGAGGTCATAGTCTCCGAAGACTTCAACAAATGCAAGATGCATAGCCTCCGCTTACAGCCCTTCATTACAAAGTTCAGTAATCTTATCCACAATTATCTATATGGTATCATCTTCATGACGTACTAGTCTCTTTCCTTTCCTTACCCACTTGGTCATTTTTACCTGAAAGGGGGATCCCCAAAGAGAGGTGAGATTGGGGGTCTCAGTAAGGACTCATAGTTGGAGCAACCTCCAAACCATGATGCTTACTCCAGCAATAGTCATATAATCGCATATACAATAATAGAATGGGAAACTTTGAAACATAGTTTAGAAGATAAATCATGCTTTCAAAACATCATACCAATCCTGCCATGGCCATTACTCTCCATGGTCTTACGGAGGAATACCCAGGGTCCTCGTCAGGTTGCCTCTGTGGTATTAGTGCACAGGCCATCATTACACATCTTGCATGAACAAAACATTAGTTCCAAACAGCCAAACATATCACTGTATAGCACCATATAAGATATTGTAGTCAAACCAACACTTTACATAAAGAGGGTGGCAACCATAGGGAAACTACTTCTACAACCATAAATCACTTACTCTATTGTCTTGTCTTTTTACTTCACAAGAATTCGAAGATGTATTTCCTGACGACATTACTACCTTTCCCCCTGAAAGGGAAGTGGAATTCTCTATTGAACTTGTGCTCGGAACTAGGCCAATCTCAATTGCACCCTACCGCATGTCTCCCCTGGAACTAGTAGAGTTGAAGAAGCAGCTAGAAGACTTGCTAGGGAAGAATTTCATCCGACCCAGTGTGTAAAGAAGAAGGACGGGTCAATGAGACTTTGCACGGACTAACGACAACTCAACAAGGTGACTGTCAAGAACAAGTATCCCTTGCCTCGTATCGAGGACTTAATCGATCAACTAAGGGGAGCAAAGGTGTTTTCAAAGATCGACCTCTGGTCAGGATACCACCAGATCCGAATCAAGTCGGAAGACATCCCTAAAATCGCCTTCAGATCGAGATATGGACACTACGAGTATTTAGTCATTCCTTTCGGATTGACCAATGCCCCGGCAGTATTCATGGGTTACATGAATCAGATCTTCCAACCTTACTTGGATCGATTCGTGGTCATATTCATCGACGATATACTAATATACTCGAAGAGCAAAGAAGAGCATACAGAACACTTAAGAATTGTGCTACAAGTATTGCGGGAGAAGCAACTATATGCAAAACCATCGAAGTGCGAATTCTGGCTGCCCGAGATCTAATTTTAATTTCAGATAAAGGAGTAGCAGTGGACCCCAGTAAGATCGAAGCAATAGTAGACTGGGAATGACCAAAGATTGTCACAGAGATAAGGAGCTTCCTCGGACTAGCAGGGTATTATCGGAGATTCATTGAAGGGTTCTCGAAGAGGGTGTTGCCACTTACCCGACTGACAAAGAAGGAAGTCCCCTTCGTATGGACCCAAGAATGTGAAGCCTGTTCTGAAATAAACAACAACCCCGGTACTGACGCTGCCAGACCCGGAGGAACCTTTCGAGGTGTATTGTGATGCATCCAAGATAGGCTTAGGACGTGTACTTATGCAACACGGCAGACCCGTAGCGTATGCATCCCGACAACTGAAGCTGCACGAGGAAAACTATCCCATATATGATCTAGAATTAGCTGCGATCGTGTTCGCCTTGAAGATATGGTGTCATCACTTGTACGGTTCAACTCTAACAGTGTACAGTGATCACATGAGCCTCAAGTATTTATTCGATCAAAAGGAGCTAAACATGAGACAACGTCGTTGGATGGAGTTCATAAAGGACCTCAACTTTGAATTACAATACCATCCGGGCAAGGTGAATGTAGTCGCAGATGCCTTGACCAGAAAAACCAGAGGAGTTGCGAGCATGATGATAGCCGCCGAGCATCGGCTGATGGAGGAATTTCAGAACTTGAACTTAACAGTGGTAAATAGCGAACTCCTGGAAAGGATCAAACATGCTCAACTCCTCTGCTGAAAAACCAGAGGAGTTGCGAGCATGATGATAGCCGCCGAGCATCGGCTGATGGAGGAATTTCGGAACTTGAACTTAACAGTGGTAAAACTCCTGAACTCCTGGAAAGGATCAAACATGCTCAGCAAGCCGTTGACTGCAGGAAGAGACTGAGGAACCAACCTGGTGTTAGCCTGAACCAACAAGGCATAATTACTTTCCAAGGGAGAATAGTTGTTGATGCTCTCCGGCAAATATATCGATCACACAAGTAATAAAGTGATAAGAAAAGTTCATCTCCACAGGGATTGAGATCTAATATCAATTAAACTTTTTCTTAAAAAATGGAAGGGATTCAAATAGGGTTTGTGTGACAAATATTGTCAAATTGAATGAATTTAAGAGTAAAAACTTGTTTTTGAATTTTTATCTTGAAGAATAAAAATAAGAACAAAGATGGATTTTTTAAAATATGAAAGAAACATTGCAGCCAAGGTTCATTCACCAAATGATCCCCGCTTTTTAATTCGGATTGATTTACAATAATCATCTATATAATCACTTAGATAAATTATCATCTAAAAAAGATTTAATAGTTAACCCTCAATTCCTTGCAGGGTTAACCCTTTAATCCCATGAGGAACCCCAATTCCTTGCAATGTTTCTCATGGGATCAAGCAATGGGCGCGATAATTTAAGCATCTACAATCATATACACGTCTATTCCTAGCACGCATACATATTGTTATCTTACCCCCTTTCGAGATCAAAACCCCAATATTTCTATCTAGGGTTTTGATCCTCTGAATATCCCCAACTATCAGATCGATCAATTCAAACAAAGGAAATATCAAATTCGCACAGAGTAACAATAAAGATAATTATATAAATCAAAAACCATAAATCAATCCTTCGTATCAAGGGTTCACATATGGATCGTGACCCTGACTACAATAAAAAGATCTAGCCAATCAACATCATGATGGCTGAAAATACAATGTTCAATAAAAACATAAAAGAAAAGAGAAGAAGAAGCTGAAGAACCGGAACGAAGATCACGAAGAACGCTGGCTCTGAAGGCTGCCTCTTTTTCTCCCAGAAATCTGAATCTGTGAATGTGTACCCTAATTCAGTAAAAGTTCTTTTTTATAATATGTTCTTTTTTCTTCCAAAAATGCCCCTCAGAAACACGGTACATCCATCTTGCAAATTGGCGCAAGTTGGCGCCGGTTTGGCGCAAGTCAGCGCCACGCTACTGCCTGATTGCAAAAGCCGGTACTGAAAGTTCGTAATATGGCGCCAGTAGGCGCCATAGTGGCGCTACTTGGCGCCACTCTTCTTGCTTTGGGGCGCTAGCTTGTGCCATTTTCCTTTATGCTTGGGCGCTAGTCAGCGCCAAGGTTCTGTGCAATTGGCTTTGTTGTGGCGCTAGGTGGCGCCACTTTGGTGCTACTTAGCGCCACTTTATTGACTTCGCTACAAAGTTCATAAACTGGCGCGGGTTCGCGCCAGTGTGGTGCCAGCCAGCGCCATGCTTCTGGAACTTGTAGTGTGCTACACCCGTGTATAATTGCATTAACAGACTTTTTATAATTTTCACTTCTTTTTCCTGTTAAAATACAATTAAAAGGTGAATATTACTGACATACAAAGAATCAATGTAATTAGCAAATATGTATTTAAATTGCTCTCTTATGACTCAATTCTTATCAATTTTAACACAGAAAAACCACACTTGCCAGAGGCAAATCAAACCATTCCCAGATTTAAACGTTGCTGCCCCCAGCAATGTAAAAGACTTAATTCAGGAAATATTCAATTAATCCAACATAACAATCCATAGACACTTTCAGACACAATATGCCATGCATGCCTGACTCAATATCATAAACTTCCAATATTGTCATGAGCTTGTTAAAGTTGCAAGTCTACATTGATTACCCCTTACACAGATAATAATAATATTCACTCACACTCAGTGTTTAAGGGTATCATGAGCACTCAATTACTCAAAGCTATAACACTACCATAGGCTTGATCATATTCTCAAAAATTCTTAAAATTGAATATTCAAACACGTGCATCAATTGATCAAAAGGACTTCACATGTTGTAACTTGCCCGGGATAACAGGTAGGAAAATATGGATAGTAGTTCAAATAACAATGAGATTGAAACTAATATTATTTCACTTTTAACACTACCATAGGCTTGATCATATTCTCAAAAACTCTTAAAATTGAATAATCAAACACGTGCATCAATTGATCAAAAGGACTTCACATGTTGTAACTTGCCCGGAATAACAGGTAGGAAAATATGGATAGTAGTTCAAATAACAATGAGATTGAAACTAATATTATTTCACTTTTAACACATTCAACTCAAGGATTTTGCTCCACTAACATTCCCACAGAATTTCGGGAATTAATTCCTTCGAGCCACCTTTTACTCTTTTCCTTTTTCTTGCTTTCTTTTCTTTTTCTCATTTTGCCCTTTTCTTCTCTCTTTTTTATAAGGGTATAGATGAATTTTTTCATCCCTTAATTCCTTGAACTTTGTGGAGCTTATGTCAATTTCTTTACTTTATTTTCAACACGTTCAGTGATTCAATCTCAACCAAGGTAAGTCATATGGATATTGGCTAAGCCATCAGTTAGGCCACAGGTCATTTATCAAAATGGCTAGCAAGGGAAAATTTCATATAGGTGAGTTATTTTGGCCAATAACTAATAAGAATAAAATGTCTTTATCATATCAATCAATGCATGCATAACAGAGAAACAGATCAAGCTCTAGAGTATTACAACAGTGAGGCCTCTCAACAAAAATTTCAGTGTTTAGGCTCAAACCTCACAGCTATGGTATCAATGCAGACTCAAGACAATTGACCTCAGACATTATCAAAATTTCACAATGTTAATTCCGACAAACGAGCAATCACGCAGTCCAATTATGTCGATGCAATGTTATGCCAGAAAGTCATACAATATACTCCAAGAATTCAGTCAAACACATTAACTAGATAAGCACATTTAAACCTAAGAATTGCTTGAAATATAGATCACTATTTTTTTTTTGTTATACAGAGCAACACAAAATTTTAACAAAGTAACTAAGAAAAATTAAAGAGTGCAGAATATCTCCCCTGATAATTAAACTGTAGTTCCAAGATGCTTTCTGAAAGCCTATCATTCCCAGATTTAAAGAATTGTTATCCCCAGCAATAGTCAAACCAAAAGATGGATGAACAAGAACCTGCATAATAGAACAGACAGCGGCATATAGGATAACTATAATGCGCTCAAGAGACATCAGAATGTTGGGAAATAATCTAACACAAAGAAAATAAGACCCTAACAACAACCTATGGTCATAATAAAATAGCAAAATTATGAAACAGAAAAATTAAACTAAAATACAATATATCTCCATCAGCAAGGAGACATCAATCGTCCTCATCCTCAGAATCCTCCGTCACCATCCTTCGAGCAGCATGGAATGGATCAGGAGCAGGACGATACAGCTGTGGGTCCATAAATGGCTGTGAAGGCATGGGAACATCAGCTGGAGCTGGAGCAGGATAAGGGTTTTGATACACATAAGGAGGAGGAACTTCTGGGTACACAGGTCGGAATGTCTCAAATGGTACAGTAGGAAATGCATGCTCCAGGAATTGCTGAAAATACTCTCCCTGCATAAGGTGTTTCTCATTATGAATAGACAGACGCGAAAACTGCTTCTCATTCTGAATAAACAGTTGTGAAAGATGTTGTTGCATCTCATAAAAATCACGAGCAGGAGGAGGTCCTTGTGTAGCAACCGGAGTTGCGTGACCATAATGTGTTTCTGAAGCATCTGGCTCAGGTACCTGAGGTAGAATAGGCATACGTGGAACACGTGGAGAAGGAGGCCTACCAGCTTTGCGGCCTCTGCTTCTGAATTCAACTTCAGATTTATTACATTGATCTATGTATGTGTCCAGAGTCAGTGTAGATGCAGGCCTAATATCAAACTCGTCATCATCGGGGATAAGCACACCGGCCCGAGTACACAAATTTGAAATAAGAGAAGCAAAATCCAGACGCTCTTTCTGTCTACTCCTTGTTACCATATGGCAAATTCTATCAGATAATATGGCATAAATATTCAATCTTTCCTCCCCAATAAGTATATATAACAGAGATGCCCTCTCAATATTCACATCTGACATATTAGAGGAAGGAAAGATATTAGCATTCACAAAACAATGCCAGAAACGGCATTCACCAGTCAGGTGTGACATGCATAACTTTTCTGGGATGCCACCAGGTTTAGTTTCCCATTCTGAGAATGGTTGAGTTATCCCCATCCGTACCATTTCTGTCAATTGAAGAAATTCCTCCAGATACTGCCTGCGCCCCATACTAGGCAACATTCGATTGTAAAGAGCAACATACTCACAAGACGTAGATGAACGGAAATTGGTCAGCAGGTATGCCTCAATGGTAGCTGCATCAAAGGGAACCGCAACTCCTCTAACCCAAGAAGTCTTGGTTGTCTGTAAATCCTCCAAGTCAGCATTTGCATAAAACTCTTTCACAATTGAGCTGGAGGCCGATTCAGCATAATCTACCAGCACCTCCCATTTCTTTCTTTGTATAGTTCTCAGAATGGGATTGTCATCAGGAAGATCCAGAGCAATACGTCTTTCCGGAATAAAACCTTTGTCAGCATGTGAATCATAGAATCTCTTTTGAGCTTCCGTGCTCACAAATCTGCTTTCATCCAGAGTAGAAACTTTCCTCTTCTTTTTACTTGCAGAAGCCAGTTCCTTACCCTTATAGGTCTGAAAATCAGAAAAAAAAATCCAATGCAAATAATATAGAAAATATCATGATCAGTCCATAACAACAGAGAATGCCCATATCTATCTCAGATCAAATTAGTTAATAAAGGTGCATGCACATGGTATAATTTTTCAAATATTTCCACTCACAGACCACATGCACATACCACTCCCAAATTTAATCTCAGATCTTATGACAGCAATTTACCCAATTTACTCGCAATTAAATTAACGAGTAAAATATTCAGCATAACATGACTCAAAATAACTCAAAATGTCTAACCACACAGAGCTACATTATAACTCAAAATATTATTATTTTTTTTTTCTTCTTTCTGGCGCTGGACTGTGCCTTTGCGTGAAACCGCGCCCTTGCGCGAAACCGCGCCATGGCGCCTACTGGCGCCGCTTTGGCGCGCAGTAGCGCCAGATGGTTTCTTTTCTTTTCTTTTTTTTCTGTTCTTTTCTTTTTAAAGGTAAAATAAATACGCTCCACCCAATAAATCATATACATGACAGTTAAAATTAGATCACACAATCCCAATTAAATCTTACCATAAGAAACCAAAGATAAAAAATATAAAAAGATAGAGAAGCATACCTTTGGTGCCATGAGTGATGATGATGAAGAGTGCTTGGTGTGTGAGATGCTTGTAAAATAAACTAAAAATGGTGAATGGGTGTGAGATAGAAGCAGGGAAGAAGGATGGAGAAGAAAAGAAAAATCAGAGGGAGAGAGGGAACTGGGCGGCGCTGGGGAGTTAGGAAAAGGGAAATGGGGAGTTATAAAGGGAAGGGTTAGGGTTAAATAAAAATAATAATAATAATAATAATATTTTGAGTTATAATGTAGGTCTGTGTGGTTAGACATTTTGAGTTATTTTGAGTCATGTTATGCTGAATATTTTGCTCGTTAATTTCATTGCGAGTAAATTGGGTAAATTACTGTCATAAGATCTGAGATTAAATCTGGGAATGGTATGTGAGTGGAAATATTTGCAAATTTATCCCATGTGCATGCACCTTTATTAACTGATTTGATCTGAGATAGATATGGACATTCTCTGTTGTTATGGACTGATCATGATATTTTCTATATTATTTGCACTGGGTTGTTTTCTGATTTTCAGACCTATAAGGGTAAGGAACCAACATCTGCTAGTAAAAAGAAGAGGAAAGTTTCTATTCTGGATGAAAGCAGATTTGTGAGCATGGAAGCTCAAAAGAGATTCTATGACTCATATGCTGACAAAGGTTTTATTCCGGAAAGACGTATTGCTCTGGATCTGCCTGATGACAATCCCATTCTGAGAACTATACAAAGAAAGAAATGGGAGGTGCTGGTAGATTATGCTGAACCGGCATCCAGCTTAATTGTGAAAGAGTTTTTTGCAAATGCTGACTTGGAGGATTTACAGACAACCAAGACTTCTTGGGTTAGAGGAGTTGCGGTTCCCTTTGATGCAGCTACCATTGAGGCATACCTGCTGACCAATTTCCGTTCATCTACGTCTTGTGAGTATGTTGCTCTTTACAATCGAATGTTGCCTAGGATGGGGCGCAGGCAGTATCTGGAGGAATTTCCTCAATTGACATAAGTGGTACGGATGGGGATAACTCAACCATTCTCAGAATGGGAAACTAAACCTGGTGGCATCCCAGAAAAGTTACGCATGTCACACCTGACTGGTGAATGTCGTTTCTGGCATTGTTTTGTGAATGCTAATATCTCGCCTTCCTCTAATCTGTCATTGTGAATATTGAGAGGGCATCTCTGTTATATACTTATTGGGGAGGAAATATTGAATATTTATGCCGTATTATCTGATAGAATTTGCCATATGGTAACAAGGAGTAGACAGAAAGAGCGTATGGGTTTTGCTTCTCTTATTTCAAATTTGTGTACTCGGGCCGGTGTGCTTATCCCTGATGATGAGGAGTTTGATATTAGGCATGCATCTACACTGATTCTGGACACATACATAGATCAATGTAATAAATCTGAAGTTGATTTCAGAAGCAGAGGCCGCAAAGCTGGTAGGCCTCCTTCTCCACGTGTTCCACGTATGCCTATTCTACCTCAGGTACCTGAGCCAGATGCTTCAGAAACACATTATGTTCACGCAGCTCCAGTTGCTACACAAGGACCTCCTCCTGCTCGTGATTTTTATGAGATGCAACAGCAGCTTTCACAGCTATTTATTTAGAATGAGAAGCAGTTCTCGCGTCTGTCTATTCAGAATGAGAAACTCCTTATGCAGGGAGAGTATTTTCAGCAATTCCTGGAGCATGCATTTCCAACTCTACCATTTGAGACATTCCGACCTGTGTATCCAGAAGTTCCTCCTCCTTATGTGTATCAAAACCCTTATCCTGCTCCAGCTCCAGCTGATGTTCTCATGCCTTCACAGCCATTTATGGATCCACAGCTGTATCGTCCTGCTCCTGATCCATTCTATGCTGCTCGAAGGATGGTGACAGAGGATTCTGAGGATGAGGACGATTGATGTCTCCTTACTGATGGAGATATATTGTATTTTAGTTTAATTTTTCTCATTATGAACTACGGTGATACCTCCCTTTTTCGGAACAGTCTGCACTGGGCTTACCTAAGCAGTATCCGAAATTGGGTAAATCATACCAGCATCAAGAAGCTTCACAACTTCTTTCCTCGCAACCTCTTTCATTGTTGGATTGAGCCTTCTTTGAGGCTGCCTTACTGGTCGGATTTCATCCTCTATGAGGATTTTATGTGTACAAAATGAGGGATACCCTTCAAATCAGAAATCGACCACCCTATGGCAGTCTTGTTCAGAAGACAACCCCTTGCTAATGATAACAGGATAGGTCTCCTCTTCACTCAAGAAGATATACTTGAGAGTTTCCGGAAGTTCCTTCAACTCTACCTTTGGTGCACCATCCTCCTTGTCAGAATCTTTCTTTTCAAGGACTTCAAATAACTCATTTTTTTTCTTCCTTGAAAAGAACCATTTCATGCACCATAGGTTCTTCAGCAGATTGTTGGCTAGAAGATACTTCTTCTTCCACCACTTGCTCAATAATATCAAGTCGGAAATAATCGCCCTTATCAGAAGATTATTTCATGGAGTCAAAGATATTGATGGTGATGGTCTCATCATTCATCCTTAACTCTAACCTGCCATTCTCCACATCAATCATGGCTCGAGCAGTAGCCAAGAAAGGTCTTCCCAATAATAAGGGCATTTCAGTACCCTCTTCCATGTCTAATACCACAAAATCAGCTGGGAAGATGAACTTATCCACTTTAACAAGTACATCCTCAATAATACCACTTGGTCTCCTCAAAGATCTATCAGCAAGTTATAGAGAAACCATAGTGGGTTTTAACTCAGTAATTCCCAGAGATTTGCAAACTGATAAAGGCATCAGGTTAATACTTGCCCCAAGATCACACAGTGATCTGCCAACATCAGTGTTTCCAATAACAATTTGAATATTGAAGCTTCCTGGATCACTGAGTTTGGGTGGAAACTTCTTTTGTATGATAGCACTACACTCTTCAGTTAGTGTTACTGTCTGGCACTCTTGCAACTTATGTTTTCTTGACAACAAGTCTTTCATGAACTTGGCGTAGTTGGGCATGTTAGCCAAAGCTTAAGCAAACAGTATGTTCACATGCAATTTCTTGAAGATATCAAGAAATCTTGAATATTGCTATTTCTGAGCATCTTTCTTGAATCGTTCTGGGTAAGGTGCCATAGCCCTAACATATTCAGGATTCAGCTCAAATTTCTTCTTTTCAGCAGCAATAATTTGTGGCTCCTCTTCTTCATTTTTTTGAACAGGTCCTTCAGTTTCAGAAGGAATTACCACTTCTTCTTCTGGCTCTTTAGCTTTTTCACCAGCCTCCACATTTGTGATTGGCTTTGTTGGAGCTGCCACCACTTTACCACTTCTAGTAGTTATAGCCACACAATCATCCTTCGGATTAATGACTGTATTACTAGGAAATGTGCCTGGAGTTCTTTCAGCCATCTGTTTAGCTATCTGGCCGATTTGGTTCTCCAAATTTTTGATAGAAGCTTGTGTATTTCTGGTGTTTGCTCGAGTCTCCTCCATAAAAGCATTTGAATGTTGGGCCATTTGTCCCACTAGCTTTTCTAAATCAGAAGGTTCCTTTGGTTGAACTGGTGGTGGTTGCAAATAATTATTGGTCTTGAAATCAAGACCAGTACCTTGCACCCTCATTTGGAAATGATTGTTTCCAAAAGGAAAATTCTGATTTCTTGGAATATTATATGGTGGGGGTCTCTGATCATACCACACGCCATTTACTTGCACCTGTTGAGGAGGATAATTAGATAGTAAGGTTGGACATTCATTAGACTCATGATTGTCCTTGCAATATTTACAAACAACTGCAGCAGCTTGAGCGTGGACATTAGAGAACTGCATCTTATCTAACCTTGAGGTTAGATTTGCTAATTGTTGTGATAATAATTTATTCAGTCAGAACCACATCATTATTATCCAGGTGCAGAATACCCTTCTTAGGCTTGGCTGTCAAACCTTCATTTTCATTGGCAGCCATTCTTTCTATCAACTCAAGAGTCTCATTTGCTCTCAAGGATTTGATGCTACCACCTGCTGCACCATTCAGCACCAGAAACTTCAGATTTACACCCATTGAAAAAAATTCGGACCTGATCACCATTAGTCATGGGGTAATGAGGACATCTGCTCATTAGATCCTTGAAGCGGTTCCATGCTGCACACATAGTTTCACCCTCAGCCTGAGTGAAATTGGTGATATCATTCACCATCTGATTAAATCTTTCCATGGAAAAGAACTCAGCAAAAGAACTTGTTTGATAAACTTTCCTATGACGAAATACTTCTTGCTGGTTGCCTTTCTAACCAATTCAAGGCTTTCCCTTTAAGAGCAAAGGGAAACAGTCTCAGCCTGACTGCATCATTGGACACCTAAGAGTGTTTAGTGGAGTCACAGATCATTAGAAATCTGTCAATGAACCTGTGAGGGTCCTCATCAGCCTCTCCACTAAACTGAGCTCGCTCTACCAACTGAATATTGGCAGACTTGAGCTCCCAATTGTTGCCCACTCCTGGATGAACAATGCTTGAATTTGGTCTGTTGAATTATGGCATAAGAATTGTATCCATGAGCGGATTGTCCACTTGATCATTGTTTCCAGCCATTGTTTGTGTTTCTTCGAACAGAATTCCTAACTCGTTGAATGCAAGCTTCTTCCGAGCAAGTTTTCTGTTCCTCTTTTCTGCTCTAGTGATTTCCAAATTAAGTGGAAATTCTGGGATTGTACCTCGCATACAACTCAGAAAAGAGATCAGTAGCACTGTTCAAATAAAAAAAATACAATATAAAATAAATAAAGAAAAATAAAAATATTCACAAATATGCACAAATCCAATCTTAAAGATCAAGATAAACCAATCCCCGGCAACGACGCCAAAAACTTGATGCTCTCCGGCAAGTATACCGATCGCACAAGTAATAAAGTGATAAGAAAAGTTTGTCTCCATAGGGATTGGGATCTAATATCAATTAAACTTTTTCTTAAAAAATGGAAGGGATTCAAATAGGGTTTTTGTGTGACAAATATTGTCAAATTGAATGAATTTAAGAGTAAAAACTTGTTTTTGAATTTTTATCTTGAAGAATAAAAATAAGAACAAAGATGGATTTTTTAAAATATGAAAGAAACATAACATCACCCACATAAGTTAAGCATGTGCTAATCTTGCTGTCCATATATATATTTTTTAACACATGCAAAGCTAGATAATTTGTTAGACCAAAGGAACGGTCTCGAAATCCATGAAGAGCTATCTTCCAAGCTCAAAAAATTGGTCTTGTGCTTGCATTCACGAAAGGCCAAGGGTTTTTCGGCTGAACAGAAAGGGGAAAGGAGAATAACCAACTACCAATTATCCTTGGATACATGTAAGGGCCGAAAGAGTGAGGTGAAAGGGAGAGCTTGTGGTTCGAGTTATACCTTCTTGCATGCACCCAAGGGTTAGCAAATCGGTTAAAGAGCTGCAACCAAAGGATGAGCAACAACTTCACCCTTCCTACGCTCCAAGAGCTCAGGTTTTAATCTGCATGCAAGGGAAAGACTCCAATAAAACCGAATGGAGTATGAAGGAACGAGGAAGTAAAGAAGACACATCACCTACTTTTTCTTGATGTTCGGCCGCGCGCACAAGGGAGAAGAAGAAAGAGTTTGAGCTTAGGAGTTTAGGTTATTTTCTTATTATTGAACTTGCGGCTTTGTGGAAGGAGAGAATAGGGCTAGTTTGATTCTGAATGAAGGGGATAAGCAATCAGCTTTGTTGCTTGATATTTGGTCGAAAGTGTGAAGGGGAAAAAGGAAATTAACTTAGGTGATGAGGATTTGTTTTGGATTCTGTATAAAGTGAACAACAACTCAGATTTGTCTCCTACTTACCATACGCATAGGGAGAGGAGAGGAATGGAATAAGGCTGATATGATTCTGCACCAATAGACAAGCAATCAGTATTTTTTTCTTTTACTAGGTGCACATGGAGAGGAGGGATAAGGATGGACATGTGTTTACTACTTGGCCAATCAAGAGCAAGGATGCATATTTCTTTTGGGTGGCTTAAGGGATTAGCTAAAGGATAAACTAAAGGGATTTTGGGCTGATTAATCCTTCCTTAAGGACTTGGGTCGTCGCCCATTAAGGAGATTAGGACCCAATTTGATTTCCGAATGAACCTTATTTCAAGTAATCATTAGGTAGTAACTCAGGTTCTTATATAGAGTAATTAAAATTAACCATATCCTACATATACTTATATTTCGAATTCATAACATGCATTCACATCCAAGTTTGCATTTTAAATAACTTCCTAATTTCTGCGGGATGTTACACATGGAACTAAAATACAATGGAAAATCTCTTCTTTTCTTAGTCGGGTGCACGTTTTGGGTCCCATCGACAACCCCCCATTTTAGGTGCCTAGAATGAACCATGCTTTGATACCAAATTTTGATATAAACTTGGTGCATTTTTAAGTCCAAAAGGCATTACCAACCATTCAAAATGTCCTAATGGTGTAGTAAAGGTTGTCCACTCATACTTTCTTCTTTTAATCTAAAATGATGAAAATCGCTTTTGCAATCAAACTTGCTAAATATTTTGCAATCTTGTATGTGGGAGATTAAACTATCTTTATCTAGAATATTATAGGCATCATCTATGGTATTATCATTTAATCTTTTATAATTAATAACCATTCTAATATGTATTCCAAAAAAAAAAAAAAATAACCATTCTAATATTACATAACCTTATCCTAATATTACATAACCTTACCGACACTGATTTTTACAAAAATACCTACCGACATTTACTATTTAAGATTCGGCAAAGGTTTTTAGCCACAAAATGCATAAGAAGAATCTTAAATAGTAAGTATCGGCATGTATTTTTGTAAATACTAGTGTCGGTAAGGTTATGTAATATTAGAATGGTTATTAATTATAAAAGATTAAACGATAATACCATAGAAGATGTCTATAATATTCTAGATAAAGATAGTTTAATCTCAAGACATATAAGATTGCAAAATATTTAAGTAAGTTTGATTGCAAAAGCGGTTTTCATCATTTTAGATTAAAAGAAGAAAGTATTGAGTAGATAGCTTTTACTACACCATTAGGACATTTTGAATGGTCAATAATGCCTTTTGGACTTAAAAATGCACCAAGTTTATATCAAAACTTGGTATCAAAGCATGGTTCATTCTAGGCACCTAAAAAGGGGGGTTGTCAGAGAATCATTCTTTTAAAACTGATGTGACGATGGGGCCCAAAACGTGCACCCGACTCAGAAAATAAGAGATTCTCCATTGTATTTTAGTTCCATGTTTCATGTCCGGGTCTATAAATAGATGTAATGGTCAGTTGTAATAGATATTGAGAGTTATATACAAGTATGTACGCTCCTAGCACACAACTCACACACAATTATGAGTGGGGCCCTATACCCGGGTCTGAGTGAAGACTAGATAAGAGGTTGTGTAGATATTGAGAGTTATATTCAAGTACGTACGCTCCTAGCACACAACTCACACACAATTATGAGTGGGGCCCTATACCCGGGTTTGAGTGAAAACTAGATAAGAGGTTGTGTAGTGGTATTCATTTTGGATGTACATCTTGTTTGGTTATTATGAAAGCCTCATTTAGAGCATGACTCTTTCGGGATTTTAGTCATTTTGGATGTACATCCTGTTTGACTATTTTATTTCAAAATGAGATCTGAGCTCCAGAGACCAATGTTCCCAAAGTTATAGAACCACCAAAATGAGAGTTCCCACATATTAGTAAAACCCCTTGACAGTAAGATTTTGCAATTTAACAGAAACCTATTCATGACACGAAGGGAGCACATATGCTTCTTACTTTTATTCTTATCCTTTATATGTTTCCATTGTTTCAAAATCATCATAATTTCATATTTCAACTATTTATGCAAATGCATAATGAATCATGATAGGCATAAATATTATCTTCATCATTTGTTTTATTTGAAAAAAATAAAATGAAAAATATCATGCATCATTCTTCATACTCACTCATTTACATTGTCTATTTTACACCATTATAGGAAAAATTTTGTTGGAGGACTATTGAATTGTTGTTTGATTGTGAATATCCTTGTTATAAATATGGATCAAATCACGGTGAGACACCATCATCGATGTTGAGGAAAACTTTGCAACTCAAAGCTAAAATGCCTGAAATTGAGAGTTTGAAGGTTTTAGGCCGCATGTTGAAGAAGCCAATACAATTGACCCTCGCTAGGATGTACGGGAATGTCCTGAAGTTATTGGATGTGGATGTTCAAGTGGAGGCAATCACAGTAGTTGCTCAATATTATGATTCACCTCTTCGATGCTTCACTCTTCAAGATTTTCAGTTAGCCCACACTTTGGAAGAATTTGAGCGAATCTGCTATCTTTTCAAGATGAGAAGCCCTATCATTACATTGGGCATTACCCTTCCATGCACGTTGTTGCTGAGATTTTGAAAGTTCAGGTGAGAGTTCCACATGAAATGAGGCAAATTCGGAATGATACTGTGGGATTTTCGAGAAAGTATATAGAAGAACATCTTCACCACTTAGTAGAAGCAGAGGAATGCGACACTTTCATCGATGTGTTGGCCCTCACTATTTATGACATTCTCATATTCCCTAATATTGATGAATTTGTGGACTTTGCGGCCATTGATGTATTTGTGGCATGCAAATTTAAATGTGAAAACCCTGTCCCAACCATTCTTGCTGATGTTTACGATACCTTGAGCTTTTGTCATGGAAAGAAAATGGGTCTTGTATTGTTTACCAGCATTGTTCATATGGCTCACCGCTCATATGTTTCATAAAGGATACAAATTGGCATGCCCAGTTGCTGATTTTCGGATGTATCAGTTGAAAGCTAAAAGTGGTCGTGAGTGGGTACAAACTTTGGCCAAGCTTGATGGAAAAAGTGTCTGATGGTATCCTGAATGGGTAAAGTTTGCACCCACTGACTTTTAGCTTTCAACTGATACATCTGAAAATTAGCAATTGGGCATGCCACTTCTATGAAACATATGAGCGGTGAGCCATATGAACAACACTGGTAAACAACACAAGACCCGCTTCCCTTTCCTTTCATGACAAAAGCTCAAGGTATAGTAAACATCAGCAAAAATGGTTGGGACATGATTTTTCCATTTAAATTTGCATGCCACAAATACATCAATGGCTGCAAAGTCCACAAATCCATCAATAGGGAGTATGAGAATGCCATAAATAGTGAGGGCCAACACATAGATGAAAGTGTCTCATTCCTTTGCTTCTACTAAGTGGTGAAGATGTTCTTCTAGATACTTTCTCGAAAATCCCACAGTTTCATTCTGAATCTGCCTCATTTCATGTAGAACTCTCACCTGAACTTTCAAAATCTCAGCAACAACGTGCATGGAAGGGTAATGTCCAATGTAATGATACGGCTTCCCATCTTCTAAAGATAGCCTAAGATTCGCTCAAATTCTTCCAAAGTAGGGGCTAACTGAAAATCTTGAAAATTGAAGCATCGAAGAGATGAATCATAATATTGAGCAATTGTTGTGATTGCCTCCACTTGAACATCCACCTCCAATAACTCCAGGACTTTCCCGTACATCCTAGCGAGGGTCAATCGTGGCTTTTTCAACATGTTGCCTGTTGCGAACTCGGCAAGTATACCGATCGTTCCAAGTAACAAAAGTGATAAGTAAGATCGTCTCCACAGGGATTGTAAAACAATTACTACGATAACCAGTCCTCTTAAGTTAGATGGATCGATTTGTGGTTTAACAAATATTGTAACTAATTGAAAAGTAAAAGACTTGTTTTTAGATTTTTGTGAGAAAGACTAAAATAAGAATATGAATGAAATGTTTTTGTAAAAGATGTGAGAAAAGCACTGTAGCCAGGGTAGTAGCCAGGGTACATTCACCAAATGCTCCCAATTTTACCTTGGATTGATTCACAGTATTTATCGAAATTAACAACTCAGACAAATTATCATCTTTAAAATAATTAGTTAGATCTCAATCCCTTGGTGATCTAACCCTTTAATTCAATTGGAACCCTAATCCCTTAGTAATCCCGCATGAAAATAAGCATTATGCAGATAAATCCCACGACTGCAATTCATACAAGTCTATTCCTAGAACATGCATGAATCATCATCTTTATCTCCGTTCAGAATCAGAATTCCAATATCCCTATTCCAAACCCTAATCCCCAGAATATCATCCCCTATTAGGTTGATCAGATCTAACAGAAATAATATCAATACGCACAAAATAAAGATGAAGTATATTAAAATCAACACATAAAGTGATTCAATCATTCGTACTAATTGTTCACATCATGATCGCTGATCTGAATTCAACATAAACTTAAAATAAAATAGAAAGAAAAGTACAAGAACGAGAAGACGAACACGAAGAACGTCTTCCTTCCTTCTCCAAGTTGGATCTGCCTCTAGGTTTTTTGTGTATCTCTTCTCCATGAGGTTGAGTCTCTTATTTATAAGAGACTAAATAAGAGACTTTGACCTAATTTTCAAATTTTGAATTCCAATCCTTCGCGCCTCCCACGCTGACAGCGCCACTCCCGCGCTGTGAGCGTGGGAGCTTCTGCCAACTTTTGGTCCCTCGCGCTGTGAGCACCATACCCACGCTGGCAGCGTGGGCTTTCAGCTTTTCTTTGTCCTTTTTGACTTCTTTTACTGCATCTTTCCTGTGAGATCAGTACAAACTCAGTGTAACACCTGATATTCAGACTCTGGACAATTTTAACAGTTTATTCTGCCTTTCTTGCATTGATTGAGTCACTTTCTTCTTCTTTTTGTCTTGTAATTTCTTATATGCTGATCGCATATCATGGCCCAGAATCTTCAAACTCTCAATTTCAAGCATTTTAACTTTGAGTTGCAAAGTTTTCCTCAACATTGATGATGGTGTCTCGCTGTGATTTGATCCCAAATTTATAACAATGATATTCACAATCAAACGAGAATTCAACAGTTCTCCAACAAAAAATTTCCTATAATGGTGTAAAATAGACAATGTAAATGAGTGAGTATGAAGAATGATGCATGATATTTTCCACTATGCATTATGAATTTATGATGATTTTGAAACAATGGAAACATATAGAGGATGAGAATAAAAGTAATAAGAAGCATATGTGCCCTTCGTGTCATGAATAGGTTTCTGTTAAATTGCAAAATCTTACTGTCAAGGGGTTTTACAAATATGTGGGAACTCTCATTTTGGTGGTTCTAAAACTATGGGAACCTTGTTGGTCTCTGGAGCTCAGATTTCATTTCGAAATAAAATAGTCAAACAGGATGTACATCCAAAATGACTACGATCCCGAAAGTGTCATGCTCTAAATGAGGCTTTCATAATAATCAAACAGGATGTACATCCAAAATGGATACCACTACATAACCTCTTACCAAATCTCATGTTTCACTCAGACCCAGGTATAGGGCCCCACTCATAATTGTGTGAGTTGTGTGCTAGGAGCGTACATACTTGCATATATCCTAATAGAGACAAAGCCAGAATATGTACAAGACATAATATATGTCGATCATTGGAGCTATATAAAAGAAAAACACATGCAAACAAAAAAAATATGTGACAAAAATAAAATAAAAGGTAGATGAAACAAAAAAATAGAATTTTATCAATAATTTGCACAAATAACAAAATAGGCTTGACTCTAAAGATTTCCCCAGAGGAGTCGCCAGCTGTCGCAACCGAATCGCGACGTGATGGCGAAAGAAATTGAAGAATTAAAAAACCTTTTTGTTTGAAAACTGTTCTTTGAAATAGAAAAATGGATTCGGGAGTCGATTACGAGTAGCGAATGTATTCCTGCTTATGGTATTTTATAAATTATGCACCTTATTTGTCATTTTGATATAATCTTGCTATAGTTTCATACGTCGTGACAAGATTACTTAAATATAACATTGCTTATAAACTATTAACTAATAGGTGGTACACAACCCTAAACGATCATCCTTGCTCAGTAGGCTACCGCTAAGGACAGTGATGCCTATTATAGCCAACTACCTTACAATAATCGCATCGTGTGAGTAGTGGACTCTTCTCATATGTCCATATTATTATGCATTATGTATATTGGTGCATACTGGTGCTTTTAGGCCTTTCTTTCTGACACCCATTGACACATCTGGGATTACAATTGGTCCTTGACTTAGTGGTATGAAATCCTCAGTGTTGATCGGGTACCATTGCCCTGAGTATACCTGGCATTGATATGCGGCACTTTAAACGGGATTACTACATTGCATTGGATCATGGTTTGTAGTTGTGCAAGCTACTATCATATGACTGCACGGATACCTAAAAGCAATAAATTCACCACAGTGACATATCCGTTCAGGTAATAAAATCGACCATTTCTTATTGCCCCGATGAATACGTTGGTTGTACAATTCTTTCACTTGTCTTTTAAGGGACATTAAATGCCATCCAGTGTGTGGTGAATTTTTGCTGATTTGCCACCCATAGTACTTTGGTGTATCGAACCCACCGGGCCATCTCCTCACGAGCCTTTTGGCCATAATTCAAAAATATTGCACCAATTGCGCGTATGTGAGCAGCACCAAAGATGTGATAGGGAGGTTTCTTGCACCCTTAAGAACCTTCCTTATTAACACACTCTGACAAGTTCGTGGACATGTGACCGAACCTTTTACCCTCTGTATCGGAATGTAATCTATCCATACGGCTCTTTGAGCATGCTGCTATTTGAGGACTAACTTTTAATTTTTCTAATCCAGCCTCAAAATCCAATCGCGAAGTTGAACTGCTTAGAATAACAAAGACCAAATCTTATGAAATATTCCATACCAGATGTATCCTTAATAACATGAATAAGCCTAAACTACACCTAACTTCTTAAGTTGCTTCTTCAACTCCAGATTCTTGAATTTGTGGTTGGAATTACATAAGACATGGTATGCTTTGGGTGGTTGCCAGCCTAATTTTGCATTGTTGACTTCAGATAGTATGGTCGCATGTCGATCAGTATCAATGCTAAAAACCATGACCAGTCATCAAGATTCACCCCTTTTACAACAACGAAAGCGATCAGCAACACATAATTGTTTCCATCCACAGTTGTTGCAATTAATAGGGTCCCCCAATATTTCAAACACTGTTTGAAAGTCCAGAACACCCTGTCGAACACCTTCCGAGATCGATCCAGTTGGTTGTCAATAAAATGATCGTTCGGCTCTAGCGTATATATAGCTCCTGCTGAAAATAACAACATATAATCCAACCAACTTGGCAGAAAAACATAAGATTCATCCTAAGATTCATCCCAATCCCTATAAATTTTGACAATTGCCATTTGATTTTCCTTCCACGCCTTCCTATATGATATATGAAACCCATTATTTATTGTTATCCTTTCCTAGATTAGAGCAATTTTAACATTGGGCTCCTCCCTTATCATCTCTCCATGTGATCAAACAATTATTTATTAATAACTTCCCAAAAATATTAATAGAAAATGTGGACATTTGACATAGTTAGAATCATTAAACAAATGAAATTAGAGTTCAGCTGCTTGTGATCTTGAGAAAAAGTATGGTTAATACAGTTATGTTCGTTAATCCATTCAGTGTTACCTTTTTTTACATATGCCTTCACCCTCCACGGACAACCGTCGTTTTGATTTTCACATACCGTGATTAATCTTTTGGTATCATTTTTAGCTACAATGGTTGTGTGATACTCCACCATACAAAATTGTTTTATAGCCATCTGCACATTATGCTTGTCATCAACACACCTGGTCCTTATGTAGATTTTGGCCAATCTTCCAATTAGGTAATTGCGCTCCTTACATTGTAGTGACTTATTTGGGTGTGCCCAATTGATAGCCGTATAGTGACTTATTTGAGACTAAAATGGAATACTCTCATATGCTACACATATTTGTAGCAATGAATCAATAGTGCTAGTGAAAAATCATATTCAAAATTGTTTCATTAATTTGGGTTACTAACCTACCACTAGCGGGTCATGCATTCCAACAATGCCCGGTAAAGGAATCAGTTGACACACAGCGATAGACAGACATGAAGCGGGTCATGCATTCCAACAATGCCCGGTAAAGGAATCAGTTGACACACAGCGACAGACAGACATGAATCGAAATTGTCTTCCACGTCGATGTCTGATGAGTCACTATCTGGAATAACACCTTCATCCACCTCTTCGTTGAAGCTGTCCGTGCGGCATGTCAGAACATACTCATCTTGCGTAGGAAGCTTTTCAAATGACATTGGTGGCGGTGGAGGGGGTGACACATACTTCAGGATTCACCAACGGCTCTATGCTAATGTCAATGGACTGAATGGAAGGGAGAAAACGTTGACTGCTAGACTATCCACCATAAATGTGGAGTATGAATGATCCCATTGTAATCTCCACTAGAACCCAACTTTCTTTACCCAAGGCGCATCGAGCAGTCAACCGAGACAATGATTGGTCCATTGTAATATCAATTTATTGTATATTGACTTCTTCAGTTCATTAAAACTACACCGTTGTAATCTCATGCGAAATATTTTCGTATCTCCTTCAAGAACTTGTCCATTAGGGCCAAAATATTTTCTTCTATGGTAGTATACTAAGGCAATTACTTAATCATTGCCATCACTTGTTTTGAAAATTTTTACACAAAAAATACAGAAGAAAGGAAACAATGCAAAATGTTGATAATTCAGACAAAATGTTGCAACTGATGGATGTAAGAAATGGGGATTTAGGGGAGGTATTTATTGAACTATACTCGTTGCACCGTTAGGTGAGTTGTACATGTGGCATGAAAGATAAACGTTACTACTAACAGCGCGTATTGCTACGTAACGCGCTGAACAATGTAGCGAGTTTGAACCACTTGTCATCAAGCTTCCACATAACGCACTGCACAGTGTAGCGCATTTAAGCCACGTGTCAAAAAGTGCCACATAACGCGTTGTACATTGTGGCGAGTTAGGCCGCCTGGACAACTTTTGCAGACTGCATAATCTGACTTGTTGACTGGCCTAAAACGTTGCACTATTCAACGCATTACATGGTCTGAAAGAAACTGCCACGTGTCCAGACGTAACTCGCTATGTGTTGTAGCAAGTTAGGTTTTGGCATATTGTATTTGGCAGGTGGCATTCCAATAAATTATTATGAACAATGTGGCAAAAGTGTCGTTTTCCCCTTATAATAGGTCTATGCCGTTGTTCAATAGAAAAGATTCATTCTAAACCTGGAACTAGTTAACAACATAAGGGGTTGTTATAATAGGTCTATGAACAAAAGTGCCGTTTTCCCCTTATAATAGGTCTATGAACAATGTGGCTTGTATAATTTTGCATAATTACATGTACTTGAAAATTCCTTATATTTTTCAATGATCCTCATCCAACATTCAGTCTGATAAGAGAAGATTTGCTGCTAGGGTTTACTTACAAAATCTCGTGCAAAATTACACATTATGATTATGATTTTTGTTAGGGTTTAGTTAACGACAACAGATTCAAGAAAGAAACATGACTTGATTTAGATTCTTCATAAATTAAGCAAAATGTGAAGAAACTGGTAGATCAAGCAAGTAAATTTGAAAAAAGATAAATAATGCAGAAATTTTAAGAAAAGTAATTAGGGAACATTGAAGGCATTTTATAAAATTCTCGTAATATGATTTGTTATAATTGCAATTTGCCATTTTTCTCTCCATGTAATTATGTAAAGGTCGATTCCCTTCATAGTTTTTCTCCCTTTTATTCTGTATAAATTCGTAACTCTATTTATTAAGTGTGAATATGTCATTCAAACTATATTACAGCAAGAGCATGGTTTTCACAGGATTTTTAAGATCAAATTTATGGGGTTTAGGAACTGATTTTGCAATGGAGCGGTGATTTTCATCCTTACTAATTGATAATGAGTGTTTGGTAGAGGAGAAATTTTTTTTTATCTGGAATCATGATTTTCAGAAATATGATGGAAACATTAAGTTTACGATAATATCCGAAAATTAAAAATTTAGAAAGATTCAATTTTTCGAGAATCCTACAAAATCCCTTCTACCAAACGGCCCCAGTATTTACATGGGTTTCTACGATACAACAAACTACATTGTCAAGCTAGTAACTGTTGGCTCCTTTACACATTAATTGAGACTCGAGATAGACAAAAAGATCCCTTCAAAGACAAAATTGAGTATTAAAGAATTGGATCCTCTCAGGTGAAAAATTAGTTATGTGATCATGTTATTTGACCACAATCGCTCTTTGATGATGAGACAAGAGAGAGAAAAATGTATAATTTTTAAATGTGTGATCATAACAAATAACATAACCACGTAACCGCTTTTTCACATGGGTGATTTGTGTTGTCTCCTTATTAACTTGCATCTCCTGAGAATTTTTCGCGGGCCATATTGTGCAGACTTTTAAGTAGTAAAATTGAATTAAACACTTGTGAATTCATTTTAAAACTTTGACGGTTTCTTCATTGGAATAATTTCTTCAGATGTAATGCAATTCATCTTCTCTTGAAAATCTGATGAGAAATGGTGGAAATAGGTGAGATTTTGATAAAAAGGAAATCGCGTGAAGGAGCTAAAAAAGAGAAAAGGAGAGTGAAAGAATATGTTGTCCAGTTAAGAATGTGAAAGTATAAGTTGTCTTTTTCTCATATCTTATCACACGAGTTGAGATTCCCTCACATAGGCAAGTGTTAAATAAGATTCTAACATGAAGTGTCTCTTTCTCTTCTCTTGTCCCGGCTTGAAAGTCCAAAGTCCAAACAGAACATTTCTTGAGTTCAATGCACTGGTCAAACGTAAGGTCATATGGACTTTCTATCATGATTGTGTTTAAGATTCATCACTCCTTATATTTCCTATTTACTTTTGAAAGAGACAGAATCTTCTTTCACATATATAAATGGGTTTATCATCTATCATTTAATATAACTAGAAAAATCATTTAACATAATCATGATTGTGAAAAATTTTCTATTTACTTTTACATCTTCTTTCAAATATATAAATGGGTTTATGATCTATCATTTAATATAACTAGAAAAATTTTGCTACACTCACAACATTTTGTGGGCCCCGCAGCAAAAAAAAAAAAAAACTCCGGCACGCAAAACGAATCTCTATAATATTACACAATCACTTTTCCGACAACATAACTCTTATAAAACCCTTTATAAAAATATGGTAAAATGTGTGTCATTTTAAAAGATGTAAAGTTGTGTCATTTTGAGAAAGAGAAAGAGATAGATAAAGGAGAAGAGAGAGTTGACAAAAAAATAAAGGTGAGTCCCACTTTTTTTGTGAGAGTGAAATAATATAAATTGTGTCAATTAAAAGGATAGACATTTTTCCCATAAAAATAATAAATCTTTCATTCAATTAGGAAATAAATCTTTCACATATATTTCCTAATTGCTGATTTTGTATCGATGGTTAAGATTGAATATAAATTTTATTATTCTAACAGCGACACAAATTAATCTGGTCTGTTTTTAAAATATTAAACTATTGTACTTTATTGCTCACGCTTTAAATTTGAAAATGTATACAAAATTAGCATTTTTTTTTTTTTTTGCGTGTGTTGATGGCCATCAAGGGTGCATGCAGTTGTTAATAACTATCAAATTAATAATTTCAAAACTACTAGAAAACAAGCGTCCAGGTTAAAAGCTTGTAATGAACCCATGTCCAGACGTAATTTCAAGCTTAAGTCATCAAAGAATGAGAAAAGATGGATGTCCTAAAAAATATTCATTGAAATGAAAAAATGATAAGAATAATATTAATATTAATATTAATGAAGATAACATCACAAAGAATAGACCGAACCTTCCTTTATACAGAGATTAAAAAAGAGGGGGAAAAACACAGATTTACAGGGCTATACGTATATATATATATAAATATATATTTATAGCAGCTGTACCGTATCCACATTATAGGATGAATGCGAGGCAGCAAGCAGTGCTGCTCCAATGCCCGATCCATCTTTGGTGACCTTAAGAATTACATGCTTAGCAATATCTTCTCCCAATATTTCGTTCAAACCTGCATGTAAGTACTCCCTAAACAATGTATAGCTAGAATATAAACCTCCTTCAATTGCCACAACTGTTCTTTTCATTTTCATATCACTTCTACGTCCACCTGTGATGCCACCGCTCCCATCCCTACCAATCTTTTTCAAGATACCAACAATACCAGCAGCTGCCAATCGAGCAGCTCTACGAGTAACCACATCACACACCTTCACCACAATTTTTCTTACCTTCAAAGGAACCTCAGGAATCTGAGACATCCCAAAACACCCATAACGAATGATTATTAGACTAACAAGCACACCACTCATTTAAGGACAAAAAATATGGTGTTTGACTTGTTTACCTCAAGGGTGTCTTTAAGGATTCTTGCTACTTCTCTCAAGTCAGGAGAAACATCCTCATGCATGTCAGCCATCAAAGGAGTACTGAAATTGCATAAGGAAATAGTTGAAATCTATGTCAAATTAGGAGGGGAAGAGAATAATTAAACTCAGAACGTTAAAAACTTGACAATATGCATACAATTCGAGACATCGAACCAAAATATGAAACCAAAGTCAATATAATGTACATTAATTTTAGGGTTCCCTTTCACCATCTATTCCAGAAAAAGACACAAAGATGACTGATCAAATTCTTAAGTGTGCAGTTCAGGGCAAATAAATCCCGCCACCCCCACCTAATATATAGCAATGTCACTTTCCTAGAGCAACCTGAGGACCTTTTTTTATATAATTAAAAGAAATAATTATTAGGGGAAAAAAGAAAGAATAATTGATCAATCATGTAACAGGCATTTACAATTGGTCAAAAAAAAAAAAATCAAGTTCCTGGCAATTAACAGAAAATCATAATAGAATTTCATGTATCTTCAGCACAGCATTGACCAAATAGATGTATACCCATGTCAATGTTAATATAACGTATATTAATTTTAAGTTGTTAGTCAGTCTCTTATATACACAGTGCATGACTAAGATACAGTACACACCTCAGTATGAAAGGCATGGAAAGCTTAGAAGAAATAGGTCCAAACATATCTGACTCTAGCGACATCCTGAGAATCACTCTCCTCACGATGTCACCAAGATACATTCCTGATATCATTTTCTCGAAACCCTGCACCAAAATCTCCAAAATCTGAGTCATCTTAAATCAAGCAACAGGATTCATGAGAAGCAGAACCTCACCTGATCATTTGGATTAGGGCTTTCAGCGTCTAAATCAATGTCATACAATGTTCTTGGTAAGTGAGATGACCAAAAGTTTCCCCATTCCATATTCACAACCTAATAAACAGATGTTCAAAACAATAGTTGATAGACATTAAACAAAAGTTCAAAAAATAAAAAAAAATAAAAAAAAAAAGAGTAAGAGAAAGAGAAATACCATGCATCCTGATGTTGTAAGAAGACCTTGACACTTGATAATAGCATCAGTCCGTTCCAAATAGCAGGCATTGGTACCAGTGCCAATTATTATAGCAGCAACAGTATCTGCATCATGATAATGTCCGAGAGCTAATGTTCCAACAGTGTCATTAACCTGATTAAAATGAACAAAAAATCATGTTTCAAGTAATACGATGAAACAAAAGGGTTTATTTTACATGACAGTATACACTGCTCTCCATATGAAATTAGGGACATTAAACAATCAAATTCAACAAGGCACTTGGTGTTTGGAAACAACGTTTGATTTCAACTACAGAAAGCAGTAGACATAAAGACAGTAATGGAGTTGATACGCAACACAATACAATTGCCTGTCTTGAATTAACTTATCATCAAACAAGATAATGATAAACACACAGGTAACAGTTAGCAAAATTCAGACATCCTATAAGAATACAAATTATATCCTAGAACAATATAATTTAATAAAGGAAGAAATGACATGAGAAATTGCAAGACCCATTAATACCACTTGCATAATTATGATAAGGAAAGATAGAAACATAAATTTGGATGGTAATAAAGTGGAAAAAAAGAAAAATGAAATCATAATCTCAGGACAAAGACAATTTCCTTACCAAGGCAGCCACCCTCATGTCTAGGCCTTTTTGTGTCAATGCTTCCTGCAAATATGCAGGAACATCTCTTCCTACCTGAGAACAAACAGATTTTGCACTTAATATTTATCATGTCATTCAAATATATAGCTTTGATATTTACTTCAATACTGTTGAAAGACAAAATGCAACTTGAATGGTTTTTAGGCACCTATTTTGTTAACTTACAGAGGGAGAATTAAATAAACAAATAATCATTTTTAAAGTCTAACTTGGTCAAGAGAGTTAACCCAAAATCAATAACTAATTGTCACTACTCAACAAATCAAATACTTTAGGCCTACAAATAAATTAAAAAAAAAAAATCCGAAAACTAAACAAAATACTACCCTGTTCAAGATAAAGTTTTTTTCTCCTTAAACATGCACAAACCTCCAGTGAAGTTAGTGATCAAGTTCTACCAATAAAATGGAACAAGAATTGCTGCTTTTCACAAAGATCACTATGAATATATGCTTTTCACATTGAAACTGCTTGAAAGCCAATGGACTAACCATATCTACAATGGAAAACCCTTTCGTCCATTTTATTAAAATGCCTGAGGAAACAGACATTTGTTTCACAGGGAAAGAAAATGTAAATCCAAGTTCCCTTCTTCTGTCTGGTGAAAGCTCAGAACCATCACCTTCTTTCTCAATGAATTCCTTTAATGAAGAAGCAATGAAATCAAAGAGATCCTGCAAGCAGCAAAATCAATTAAAATCTGCTTTACTAACAAAAAAGCAAAAAAGAGAGCCAGAAAACACTAAAATTGCAGAGGATTGATTAAGTCACCTCGCTTGTGCTAGTCATTAGAACTTCGGGAACGGGCTGTTTCTCTACTTCATGTTCCAAGACAGAAGATTGTTGGTCACGTAAATGAACCCGCAAAACCCTGAAATTTGTACCACCAAGATCTAATGCATAATATGTTCCTCTCTCAGTCCTGATCAAAGAAAAAAAATGTAAATATCACTTTTGTATTTGACCCATGCAATCATTAAACACGTGGATACAAACAAATCTATATATCAACTACATTCCTTAATCAGTTAGAAGCTATGCTCTAGCATGTTCATAAAATGCAAACATCAACATCTATAACTAAAGAAAACGATAGTGGTGAGCGCACTGTGCATGCTCATAGCACCATCTCCGGACTCCACCAGGTGAATCTTTAGAACCAGATTCTCAGTAATACTCAAAAATAAGTATAAAGAAAATTATACAACAAGTATTTAAGGATTCTATAACTATTCCTAAAATTTTGAAATTATCTGGTGTAGTGATATGAAACGTGCATCACATGTCAAATTTTCAAAACAGTACAGTGTTGAACAATATATATTTGATGTTGAAAAAGGCGAATGTTCTTATTTTAATATTTATTTTTTTAAAAAAAAAAATCCCAATCGACCAATTCTAAAATGTCATGCTCGAACACAACCAAGGAACTTTCAAGGAATAAACAAATTAGCCAAAAAAGAAAACGGTTATAATAAATACGAAAGCAAGAGAGAATAGTATAGTATTTATACACATTAAAAATAATGAAAATAATAATAATAAATGAATGGAAACGGACAACATTCTACTAGAGCTTTAGATTTTTCCAATCAAATAAAAACAAGTAAACAAAATCCCATTCGCAAACGAAGAAAACATGAGTATTATAGAATGGCACAGTTAAATAAAAACACAGAAGAAGCAAAGGATCTCAAGTGTTGAACCCAATGATTTACCCATTAGGGAGATTATCAACGTAGGTGAGAAGCATTTTGAGCTTGGAACCACCTTCTGATGCCAAACCAGCGTGCATCTCCACAGCCATGGCGTCCACCACCTGCCTCAACCTCCCAACCGTCGTATCACAACCTTCCTCAAGTTCCCTCAACACTTCAACCACTTTCTTCCACTTCTTCCTGCTTCTCATTCTACGCACCACCACCGTCGCAGCCACCGCACAAGCCACCGCCGCCACACTCACCGACACACCAACAACCACTCTCCCCATACCCTCCCCCGAACCACGATCAAATCAAAACTACATTGTACGACGCCGTTTCCGTACTTCCCTCTGATCGTTCACCGAGAAGAAACGTCGCCGTTTGGTCATGCACGCAGTCGTCTGAAGACTCTATCCACTGCCTAATCTAATTAAAAAAGCTCCCTCTTTCAATAACATTACGCTCCGGCGAAGCACTCGCCGGCGATTAGACTCCGACGACTGTTGCCTGAAAAGTGCCGAAGAAAGAGGGAGAAAAAAAAAGAAGAGAAGAGAGACGCGGCGGCTTCGCACTATAAAAGCAATTGGAATGGACCGATACGGAAACTAATATGGTAAAGGAAAAGACAGATTTGTCCCCGACAGGATGCAAAATTTCGGATTTGTCGTGGTTCTCTCGGCGCGATCTCTTTACCGTTTATGAGTGGGATTTTGATATTAATGACAACTTTGACTCGTGTTCGCGTGCGTTCTTTTTCACTCACTTGTTTTTTTAAATTAAATGATAAAAACAGTTGTCAAGTAATATTTGATCTTGATTTCTTTTTTTAAAAAAAAAATTAGTGACATTTAGTGTTGGTCAAATCTAGATAACAAACTAGCAAGACTTTTAACTTAAGTTCAATAAATATATTTATTCAAATTGACCAGATGGATTATATAAAAAATAGTATGTGAAATATGGGACAGGATTATTTGCACTTTATCAAAGAAAAAAAAGTTTTAGCTTATCACAAAAAAAAAAAAAAATTTACATCTCATCTAAAAGTTCTTGATCTACTCGTCTTCAAAGGAGGAGTCAAACTTTTTGTTTGACATCAATATATCTTTTCCCATAATATATATAAATATTTTTTCAGCCACTTAATCATATCATATTTTTTTTAAGGATACAAATGCTTTGAATAAAGAAAATTAAGTAATATTTTTTCAGCCACTTGACCATATATATATATATATATATATATATATATATATATATATATATATAATTTAACATGACCAGAAAAAATTTCTTACACTCACAATATTTTGTGGGACCCACAGCAAAAAAAAAAAAAACTCTAGCACGCAAAATGAATCTCTATAACATAACACAAACATTTTTCCTACAACATAACTCTTATAATACCCATAAAGAAAATATTGATTATCGGTTACATAAAAATTTGAATTATAAAAACACACTTGATCTGTTTTTGTTAAATTATATATATATATATATATATATATATATATATATAGTGGTAGATTATATTTATAAATCTTTTATTTACCTACTATATTATGTATTTCCGTAAATATATTTCTAATTGAGTCTATTTCTGGAAATACATAATTAAGTTCATAACAATTTATAAACTAAAGATTTGTAAATATATATATATATATATATATATATATATATATATATATATATATTCCAAATAACTATTATTAAAAATTCATAAACAAAAAATAATAAAAATAATCCTAATTTAATATGTAGTAGTTAGTAAGTTACTTTTTCAAAACTATAAAGTATAAACTTTAATGACTTGCTATAATTTATTTTCCATTTAAAATTAAAATAAAACAAAGACCGCATGGCTTTAATTAAGATGAAGCCGGGTCATAAATTTTAACGTAAATACAAAATACATCTTAAAAAAAATAGAAGCATTTCTTCTTCTTGTTTTTTATTGAATGAATTCAAAGAAAAATATATTAGAGAATAATATAAATTATTAAAAAAAATTCACCTAATATCTTAAGATTCTGGGTTAAAGTAATTTTTTATATGATATTAGAGTTTCAATAACACGAAGTTACGAGTTGGATCTTCACCACTCTCTACTTGTAAAATTAAAATAAACATAAAATAAAAAAAAATCGGATCTATGCAATATCCACATTTCAAGGTTCAAAGGACTTTTGCGTAAAAAGGTATATTAGAAAATAATATAAACTATTAAAAAATTCTTCATCTAATACTTTAAAATTTTGCTTTGAAATAATTTTTTACAAGAAATATCTTTGCACTTCCATCTTCTTTTATCTTTTTGTTATTTTCTTTTTTAACCTTTCTTCGTGGTATCAAACATACCTGGACCAAAAACAATATTCATAAAGGAAAAATGTGTATCATTTAAAAAAATGTAAAGTTGTATCATTTTAAGTGGGAAAAAGAGATAGATAAAGGAGGAAAAAAAATGGACAAAAAATATAAAGGTGTGAGTCTTAATTTTTTTTTTTTTTGAGATACAGAATCCCACCTCTTTGTTATAGTGAAATGACACAAGTTATGTCATCTAAAAAGACAAATATTTTTCCCTATTCATAAACAATAATTGTTGATATAATTGGGAAGAAATTTGTTTCACCTAATCAAAATCTCCAACCTTGAAAATATAAGAAATAATCTTCGAAAACCCGTTAAGCTTAAAAAACAACAGTAATAACTTCCGCAATGAATAAAGGGTTTCATATCATTTATGTCGTAAGCAATAAAATTATTTGTTATATACGCATAAAAAATATATGACTTCGTGTAGATCATATTAAGAGGAGAAATAAAAAAAATATGGATCATATATATTTTTGGGGTTTATTTTTCTCATGTTCCATGAGAAAATAAACCCTTCCTACACACATCATAAAAAAATATGTCACTTATTTTTTTTAAATAGATGAATCACACACTTGATATATCTATGACATGAGAATTGAATTCTCCTATAATATAATATTTACTTTTTCCTATATTTTTATATGTATATAAAAGATAATTTTATTTTCTATAAATGGAAGGATATTAAATCAATAAATAAAAGTACAAAACAAAAGAGAATGGCAAGACTGTAAATCAAAACAAATTTAAGGGTCTTTAGGTCTCTGTGGTGCATACGGCATACTCGTGTTCCTTTTTAAAATAATAACGTGATTTATTATTAGGTTTAATATTTCGTGTTATGAGATATAAAAATAAGGCTTTATTAATCTCATGCAATAAGAGACAACTCTCTCATGCAATAGAAAAAATCATGTGTGGAACTCAAATATTATAGAAAAAAATAAAAACAATAAAAAAGTAGTAAAAAATTGATGTATGTGTAGAGAGAAAAATTTTTTACTACAACATAAAAATATATCATAAAAATATTATGTAAGATTCATATTTTTTTACATGGCACACGTAAGTCTCACACTTTCTTATATATACGCACAAGATAATTTTATTTATTATAACATAAGAATCATCAAATCATTTATTTTTATTATTATTTTAAAAAAATTAAAAGTAAAAGAAATATTAATAAATGAAAAAAATATGTATCATTTTAAGGTATGTAAAGAGAAAGATATACATAAAGAAAGAGAGATAGTGGACAAAAAATATAAAGATATGTATCTCTTATTTACGAGAATAAAATTACATAAATTTTATTATTTAAAAAGATAAATAATTTTTCCTTTAATTAATTAGTTACATAACATACATAATCAGAGACAGCTGCGTTTTTTTTGTTTTTGAAAAAGAAAGAGACAGAAACGGCGACGGTTGCTCCGTATTCGGATTTGTACGATGCCAGCTGGTCTCCGCTAAGTCCAGCTGTACTGCTCAGCTCTGCTTACTGACGCACAACTAAAAGCTAAACCCACGCACCCCACCCTGCTCTACAGCTCTGCCTTTTTTTTTTGTTCCCTTATTTTAAATTAATTAATTAATGTATAAAAAATAAGTAGCATTATTGGCATTTTTGTTTTTTTAATCTTTTTCTAATCAATATTTAAATTAAAGTTTGTAGAGATGCATGTCTTGTCGAAAAAAAATATTTTGATCAACTTTTTTTACGAACAAAATAGAAAACAATACTACATTCCCTTTTAATTTGATTGAAGAATATTATACATCCTTTAATTTTGCTGGATGATATTATAAAAGTAAACATGATTTCACATATTTTTAACATTTCTTACATAAATATCTCACATATTTTTTATAATTTTGACATGTATTTCGTATATCTCACATATTTGCTAAATATTTTACATATATAGTAAAAAAATTTATTGATGATGATCTTTAATAAAATCTGGGTCAAATTTAATAAGGTTGGATTTGGATCCTCTTACATTAAAAAATATATATATGATATGGTCATATGGTGAATTATAATCATATAAAAATGGATCAATAGTGATAAAGGAAGAGAAATAAAAAATATTGAAATATAATCATATAAAAATGGATTCAATAGTACGATTGTAATTTTTACACATGACCATATCATCTTTTTTTAATATGAAATGATACATTTCCTAATAAGGCTATATCACCTAAAAAAAATATGTCAAACTTGGCAATTAGACTTTGATCAAATGATTAATTTATTTTTTTTGGTTAAATCTGATCAAATATGCCTTTGATAGAGGGAAAAGTGAAAATAAAAAGCGTCACATTTACATGAATCAATTTTATACAAAAAAATCACTTTTATATTTTTTTTAATAAAAATGTAATTATAAAAAAAAAAAGAGAACAAATAATTTAACCATCACACAACTAAAACAATTAAATATTTTATCCTTTAACCATATATATATATATATATATATATATATATATATATATATATATATATATATTAGGAAAAAGATTCTGTTTGTTATACAAAATGATTTATTTTATTTTTTTGGTTAGGAATAAATGATAGATGATAAACCCATATATATATGCCTTTAATAGAGGGAAAAGTGAAAATAAAAAGCGTCACATTTATTCTCTTTAATATTAGTAAAAATGATTGGAGAATCACTTTTACTTACAAAAGGAAAATCACTTTTAATATTCTAGTATAATAATAAAAATGTACCTCTATATATATATATAAAATTAAAGAGAACAAACAATTTAACCAAAACACAAGTAATAAAACAAAAAGTAAGTGATTTTTTTAATTTAAATTTTGAATAAAAAATATTAATTTATATCTTTCTCTAACTTAAAATGACATACGACCTTAAAAATGACAAATATTTTTTTTCCATATTTATATTAAGGGAAAGAAAATAGGGTGGGGGAGAAATTTTTTTTCCAAATTTTGGAAATATTTATTGTTTAGTCGAGGGGAAATAGGAGAAAGGTAAAGAAAAAGAAAATTATGAAAACGATAAATTTAAAATTTTCCTTTCAAACTTCAAATATTTCTTTCCTTTTTATTTTCTTTCCTCAGTGTATGGATTTATTTGACTATTTAATCACTACAAAAACAAATATATGCACATGCTTTTGTTAATAGATTAACACTAATATTTATTCCAACATAAATTGTACACGATTTTTGATATAACCATTTGTATATTAATAATTTTGAATTTACATTATATGTGAACCTGTGGATGCCATATTTTAATTATATCTGATAGTTTCGTCACACTTCTAAGTAAAAAATATAAAAAAGATCTTCACCAAAAAAAAATATAAAAATAATAATTCAATTCTAAAATGTTTAGCTCACATTTAAAAAGAATAAAATGTAAGAGGTTAAATATAAAGAAAGCCTTTAAAGTTTTGAAAATACATAATTTTCACTTCCTAGCTAATGGTGTAGCCACATTGGAACCAGCAAGTAAAAAAGAAAACCTCTAAAGTTTTGAAAATACATAATTTTCACTTCCTAGCTAATGGTGTAGCCACATTGGAACAGCAAGTGTCTTGATAATGGCTGGTTTCCAAAATTAGAAGTTTTATTTTGATCTTTAGTAATGTAAATGGTTTATTTCCTTCATAATTTTTGGTTTTGGTACTAGCTTCCTTCAAGGTTGGTTGATTTTTGACAATAACTTTCCAATTTTTCTTGTTTCGCCACTGTTCCTAACATCGATTTTATAGCATGAACACTTGTTGAGAAGTTTGAGACATACTCTATATTATCACAGGAAGCCACGAAGGTATGTAGTGGACATATATACCTTGTTGCGTATACAGATTTCGAAGCAAAAATTCAATTGAGATTATTCTCAATTGAACCTAATTATTCTTTTTCTCTTGAGAGAGTTGGCCCTTACATTCGTTTTGATGTTTGCATGTAATTTGCATCTCTTAGCTACAGCTTTTGTATCCATATATATGGCAACACTCATCGTATTATTATGTGCATGGAGTGGTCGCTTTCCATCAGCCCTGGCATGTATAGTAAGAAAAGTACATTGCATGTCCTAATTCGTATATGCCATGAAGCTTGTCGTATGTAGAATCTGTTGATCAGGAAGACAGGAACAATATGCGAGGACATTTTTACATGGATAACTTCAATCAAATTTCACATGGTTTATATTTTGGCCTTTTGGGATAACCAACTTGTTCCTTTGGAAATGGAGGAACATTCTTTGAGGGTTTCTACTTTGAGTAATTTCCTAATTAACTATTATTGGATTTGTTATACATGGCTTTGTCAATGACACCCTTGCTTGGAATGATATTACACATAATTTCCTAGGCAACACAAATCATATTCTCCATGTTGCTTGGAATTTTTTACTTGCGAGATAATATTAAAATAAACTCTATTGGTCTTCTAAGAATGTTTAGCTAGCAATTGGTGGTTGTTTCTTACCGTGTAAACTTTGGGAAATCATATTCTTATGTGGCATGAGATTGATCTCTCATGTTGCTCTCACTTCAAAAAATGTGCCTTTTTTTTCCATTTTAAATTGGTGGGCCCACTTCATTTGTCTCTTAACATGAGAGAAGTAATCCCCCTAAACTTTTTAACGAATTTTCTCAATTCTCACATAGTCAAAGTTAAATGCTAGGGTATTATGGATTCATAAACTTGCTTAGAAATGGGGATTCCAAAGTAATATTGTAGGTTTCGACTCTAGTTTTAGTGCCTATATTATAAAATGTTAAAAAATGTAACTCATTTGATGACACATGCTGAGTAGGTAAGGAGAAAATTTATATTTGATTCTCACCAAATACATTCTTGGAAAAGGATGAAAATTTTAACTGTGACTAAATCTTGACTCGAGATTAGTCCCATGGTTAGCTCAAAGAATCAAAATTCACGAAAATACTTAGAAGCTGAATCGCCTCACAAATATAATTAGAGTCGGTAAAAAATAAAAAATGACTTGGCTAACGTTTTGCTATTTTTGAGTTGATCATGTGAAGTTGGTTGTACAAAAAATGGGTGAACAGGGATTACAATTTTTTGTATATTTGTATATAACCTTATTTGGAGCTCCAATTAAGTTTGGGAATTTTGTTCTGCAGAGATATAGATAAAAATAGATCCAAAACATATTTGGGGAAGGAATAAGAGAGACCAACTCCTCGTTCCGCAAGGTCCCTTTACAAATGAAATTATAAACTTTAGTAATATATACATATACATATCCAAATATATAACTTTACTATGTACTAAAAAAAATTAAAAAAATATATAACTTTACTTTTTAGTCATTTTCTTATTAACTAATAAACACATGCATGTAATTTAATTTATGAATTAGCTAAAATATTTGGGTGAAGAACAGGTCTTTAGGAAGCTGAGGTGAAGCACTCGGGTGTTTTGGACTTTTGGTAAAAGGGAAAAAGGATGAGGTTGCATGAAGTAGACGGTGAGATGGGACTTCAACTTTTCAAGTGTAATGATCGGGTATCAGTGAGGTGAGGTAGGAAAAGGGTGGTTGATAAGAGGTTGCCAAGAGATATAACTGTTCATTTTAACGAGTGATTTCGTTGAGTTGGAATCCTATATTGACAGTTGTGCTCAAAACTTATTGTCTAAGCCAATGGAAAAATCTAAAAAAATAGAAAGAAAAGAAAGACAAAGCTCTCTTTTTGGTTTTGTTTTTGTTTTTGAAAATATTCAATCAATTCATCATTCTGTAATTAGTTTCATTTGGAGCGCATCCAACATTAAAGTTTTAAATCCCTCCAAGATAATCCTAGGACTAAAATACTCTCAAGGGCATTTGATTGAGGAGAATTTTTTTGAATATTAAGGAAATATAATTGATAGGGAAATGGTTGGAAAGTGAGTTTGGTAGAAAAATGTAAAAAAAAGTGTTTGGTTAGAAAAAATTTTACCGGACAAATTAGGTAAGATTTATAAAATCTATATTTGGTTTGAGATAAAATATAGATGAGAAATAAATAGCAATTACGAAAATATCCCTATTTTTAAACAAAAGCACCATCCCATCACCAAAGTCTCATATGCTTCCCAGTTCAACGCTTCGGCACGCCTTGGTTCAAGCCCATCATCACTCATAATGAGGTCTTGTTTCTTGGAAGATTTCTTTCGGTGAAATTTTAAATTGTACTCTTCAAACTCTTTGGAATACGAAAAAGCTTAAGACAAAAAAACGAATTTCAAAAGAGGGTATAATGGTCTCCAACAATTTGTCTACACATTCATTTAGCCAGTTTTTTCATAAAAACCACCTCCAACAAATCTTTCTCAACAGTGACAAAACCTATCATTCCACCCATAAATTCAAAATGCAATGCAAATATAGGATAACTGGGTATTTAGCTGAATCTGTGCAACCAAACAAGTAATTTCTGAATTTCTTCTTCACTTGCATAGGAAAGTTTGAAAACCCTCCAAACCAAACGCCAGCCACCTCATAAGTGCAAATGTGCAATTCCTATGCATCAACTCAACTCCAATAACTATTTGATTCCATTTTGTTTTTTTGGTAAACAAATACGTAGCTCTTTGCACAGCGCCGTGTATGAACTAGCACCGAAAATCCAAATTCACCAATAAGGCAAAGCTTTTAGTAGCTTTTATTTCCTAGCATCAGGCGTTGTTTTTCCATCAAAATAATTCAAAAATATGAGTTACCGACAGTAGATAGTAATATTTTTTTAGTAGAAAATAGAAAAAAAGAATAAATTAAAATTCAATAAAAAAACATAAATCGAGAAAGCCTTCTATGTAATGCATTACCAATGTTGTTTTAAAAATTTATCAGATAAACGCAACGCTACAACAAATAGTGGAAAAATCCTTTCACGTAGAAAAACATTTTGAGAAACATGGAAGATAAAACACAAACAACTAATTTGAGTTAAAATATATTTTGTAATATAAAAACAAATTTTCTTGCAATTAAAGACAAAATTGATCTAAATAAACATTTTTTGCTGTATAGAAATTTCTGGCTCACCATATCCAAGGCATTTTGCGCACACACATATATAAACTTCAGTTTGATTATTATTTCCAAGTAAAGGCTCTTCAATAATAATAATAATAATAATAATAATTATTATTAGTATTATTATTTAGCGGAATGAGTAAAACGACGCCGTTTCTGAATCTCTGGGTAACCGATCCAACTATTGAGTTTTATTTTCTCTCTTTTACTTTTGTGTCTTTGCCATTGAAGGAAGAAGAGGAAGCAGAAGGTTGCAAATTGAGGGAAGATGAGTAGGAACGATTCCAAGTACTTCTCCACCACCAAGAAGGGTGAAATCCCCGAGCTCAAAGAGGAGCTCAATTCTCAGTACAAGGTTGCGTTATCTACCCTTCCATTCATTTCCCAGATCTCTACTGATTCCCCCTTCATTTTTACTGTTCCTTTTGTTTCTGATTCAAATTGTCATTTCTGGATCGTATTTGGCTGATTGAGGTTAATTTGTGTATTCCTGATCCTTCGCAATGCAAATTTTCATTCGTATTAATGTTGATTGAGATTTTAGTCTTGATTTATGTTTTAGGTTTTATTCCCCACGGTTTTAGTGCTTCAATTTAAATCTCTCACTATGATATTCACTTAATAAACTATGAAACTCTTTGCCATGTTCCCGTTTTATTTTTCTGAATTATGTTGTTAGCATATGTGATTTTGAGTCATTCTATCAGCTATTGTTTCCAAACAGGCAATTGGGTATTACATTACATTACTATCTTGGTATGATTTGTTGATGTTCTGATTAAAAACTGATCATATGGTGATTCCTGTTTCACTGTTTCAAATTTGGTAGACTTGGTTCTTGTCTTGCCTTTTTGGTAGCCTTTCTTTTATTGATATAGTTGGAAATTGCATGTAAGAAGGCATGCCAATCTCACTTCTCTTTTTCATGTTTTGCAGGATAAAAGAAAAGATGCCGTAAAAAAGGTGATTGCTGCTATGACTGTTGGGAAGGATGTCTCCTCATTGTTCACAGATGTGGTGAATTGCATGCAAACAGAAAATTTGGAGCTGAAAAAGTTGGTCTACTTATATCTGATAAATTATGCAAAAAGCCAGCCTGACCTTGCTATACTTGCAGTAAATACATTTGTGAAGGTAAAAGCTGGAATGAACATTCTTGTGTTTGTTTGTGTTCCTTCCTCTTGTAATCTTTCTGTTTTGGTTCTTTTGTTGTTCTTTGCTATCACTAATTTCTTGAGTTTGTGGGTTGTCTTACTGTATATCCCCTTTTCCCTCTCCATCTTGTGCTCCCAATTTTGATACTATAACTTGTTTTTTTTTTTCCTCATGTAATTCATTCGAAATCTTTAATCCTAGTTCAGAATTTTTTTTTTTCAAACATAGATGTTTATCTGAAAACTGATATCATAGATTATTATACTCATGAATCGAATATTGTTCCCCTCTTCTCTATGATGGAAGTTAATCTGAAATTGTATGATGCATTTGTTTCTCATTTCATTTTCTAAAATGCTGAACAGGATTCACAAGATCCAAATCCTTTAATTCGTGCCTTAGCTGTGAGGACAATGGGCTGCATTCGTGTTGATAAAATTACTGAGTATTTATGTGATCCTCTTCAAAGATGTCTAAAGGTAATACTTGCACAGTGCTGTTATAATTTGCATGCTACTATTATCAAGTTTGAAAATTCAACTGCTTTTGATTTCTTAGTGTTGATAACAGTACCAAAATGTTTTTTGGGCCACCTATTTGTAACCCTTACTTGTGTTTGATATATTCAGGATGATGATCCATATGTTCGAAAGACAGCAGCCATTTGTGTTGCTAAGCTTTATGACATAAACGCAGAGTTAGTTGAGGACAGGGGTTTTTTGGAATCTCTGAAGGATTTGATATCTGATAATAATCCAATGGTTGTAGCTAATGCTGTGGCAGCGCTTGCAGAAATTCAGGAAAATAGTAGTAGACCCATCTTTGAAATAACTAGTCATACACTCTCAAAGCTCCTCACTGCTTTAAATGAATGTACAGAGTAAGTTTATGTTTCATATGTTTGTTATCATAATCGAAATTGGAAACACTTTTTACTTTAGTTATAGTGCAACTCCTTTCCCTCTAAGATTGAGGGTATAATAGTTGATGGTAGATTCTGATGCTATTCTTAGCACCTGATTTTAGTTATGAATTTGTTCTCTTAGGGCAATATATGTTAATAAACCATCCTTTGTAAAGATCATAGTTAAGAGAAAATGGGGTGACAGTCTCAAGGAAGTCCTGAGGGAGTTGAGTCACTTGTATCATAAAACCAAAATGTCTCACTGAATTATTTTGTGCTGTTGGTTGTGCAATTTATTAGCCATTGTCATCTTGTCGTTTCCTTATCCATCTTTGATTACTTGTTGTTTCATTTAATCTAACAGAACTTATTACTTCATTTACCAGATGGGGTCAAGTTTTTATATTGGATGCTCTTTCTAGATACAAGGCAGCTGATGCTCGTGAGGCAGAAAACATAGTAGAAAGAGTTACCCCACGGTTACAGCATGCCAATTGTGCAGTTGTACTATCAGCTGTTAAGGTATTTTCCCCCCCGTAACTTGTTATCTTGCGTTACCATGTGTCAATGATGATGCTTCATAGATCACATTTTGCATGGTTTGCTTACCGCAATTGATTATAACATATAGATGATCCTTCAACAAATGGAGCTCATATCCAGTACTGATGTGGTTCGGAATCTTTGCAAAAAGATGGCTCCTCCTCTGGTGACATTACTCTCGGCAGAACCTGAGATACAATATGTTGCTTTGCGGAATATCAATCTTATAGTACAAAGAAGACCGACAATTCTTGCACATGAAATTAAGGTAGTGTTCTACATTTTAGTTTGTGAACTTGTCACTGAGTTATAAATTTATAATACACTTGGGCACTAGTGAAGAACTTCTCTACTCCATTGTGGAGGATGGGGTGATTATGGAGCTCTTATTCTATCTGTAGGTGTTCTTCTGCAAGTACAATGATCCCATCTACGTGAAAATGGAAAAGTTAGAAATTATGATAAAACTTGCTTCAGACCGAAATATAGACCAGGTAAGCTTTACAATATACTACTTTGAGTTCATATTCCCTCTCTTTCCTCATTATTTTATTTGTTAAAAAGTGATTTCTATAGTGATTTTAGTGAAAACTACCTACAATGTGTCTAACCAAAGATGTGTTAATCATTTATCCTATCCCATGGATACAAAACATTCTTTAGCCATTTTTGCTCTTTTCTTGTTTTAGTTCTCTTTTTTGGAGGATACTTTATCCTTGTACTTTCTCTCTTCTCCCTAATGAATTTTCTTCTTCTATAAAAAAACCAAGTTATCCTGTTACAGTGATGAGACTCACCTTTCATTTATTCCTTTGATGCAGAATTGGAGCTTTACCATTTGCATAGTCATTTAATTTAGTAGAACATCTTTTCTTGTATAACTTTTAGTCCCTGCAACTTCACTCTATTTGGTATATTATTAAGCGTGGGATCAGTTTTGACTTTTGTTGATCTTTTGGTTATGATATTGACAGGTTTTATTGGAATTCAAGGAATATGCTACCGAAGTTGATGTAGATTTTGTTAGAAAGGCTGTTCGTGCAATTGGTCGTTGTGCCATCAAATTAGAGAGAGCAGCTGAAAGATGCATTAGTGTTTTGCTTGAGTTGATCAAGATAAAAGTAAACTATGTGGTTCAAGAGGCAATAATTGTTATCAAAGATATATTTAGAAGATACCCCAACACGTAATATTATCTTTTCTTGTGTGCTTTTTTTTGGGTGGGCGAGGGGTGGGCGGCGAGGAGACAGAATATTATACTTCAAACTCTATTCAAACCTTTGTTCCATTTTGCAGATATGAGTCCATAATTGCTACACTTTGTGAGAGCTTAGACACATTGGATGAGCCTGAAGCCAAGGTATGAGTTTCTGCGAGTGCCTTTCTGATCGTCATTATGCATTAGCATGCATGCTTATCTTTTCATTCCCTTTCCTATATGGATAGGCATCAATGATCTGGATAATTGGTGAATATGCGGAAAGAATTGACAATGCTGATGAGCTTCTTGAAAGTTTCTTGGAAAGTTTCCCTGAAGAACCTGCACAAGTCCAACTACAATTGCTGACAGCTACTGTCAAACTTTTTCTAAAGAAGCCAACGGAGGGCCCACAGCAGATGATTCAGGTCCTGCCTCATAATAAATATTTTGTTCACAAGTGTGTGATTTATTTTAAAACTGTTTTGTAAAATAGTTATCAAAACAGTTGTTTTCATTTTTTTTTCTTTTTAAAAGTTAAAACCAAAACAAAAAACAAAAAAATAGTTCTCTAAATTTATCTTATAGTTTTCAAAACATTTTTTACAAAACAGGTCTTACCAAATGAGTTTTTTATTAAAAAACTGTTTTTAAAAACCATAATCAAACAGAGCCTTATTTTCTTGTTTTATCATTTCAAATAGATATCTTTGCTATTCTTTCTGCTGTTGCATCTTCTTGGCTGATTGTCATTAGTGTGTTCTACTTTTGCATGATCTTCAGAAGTAACTTGCTTGGCTGCTTCAAGAAGCAATATGATGTGGTAGAAGAAGATAAACAGGAGTTAAGAATTTGGGAAGTAGGATAGATTGAAGTGGTATGATAATAAGAGGAATAATAGGGTTTAATAACGTCAGAGGTGAACTTCTTACACGGCTGAAAGATGCTGAATACAAATTCCTAGGATTATTAAGATATTATTACTAAGCCCAGCCTAATCTTTCATAGCCCATTTAGCCTGGAAGTCTAGACCTCATTAGAAAGTCACTTGCTAAGCATGCAACTACCTATTACTGTATTACATAGAAAACACTTTAAAAAAAGAAAGATTAAAGTAAACAATTTGAAAAGGAGAGCTTTAAAGAAGTCACTCCTGCATCACATCGGGTATACATCTTAGGTAATTGCGTGCATTCCTTGTTTTATAAACTGTAATGTTGTTCTACAGTTCTACTCGTCACAACACTTTATTAAGATGTTATGGTCTCTGATAATTATTTTTTCTCCATACAAAAAAGAAAAAGAAAAAAGAATCCTGGCATTGTTGAAGAGGTCATCTCTGAATTATATCTAGAACAATTCCTAAAATTACTGGAATCAAATCTGAAAGACAAATCTGCCACTCTATCATTAGTTGTCTAAAGTTGGATTTAAGAGTCTCCTTTATATATTTTTATAATAATTTCTGCAGTTTTTTCATGTACATTTTTCAGATCCTGTAAGTTTCACGTTATAGCTAATCTTTACAGGTTGTTTTGAACAATGCCACTGTGGAGACAGATAATCCTGATTTGCGAGATCGTGCATACATATATTGGCGTCTCCTCTCAACTGACCCCGAGGTTTGATTTCTTGAATTAGCTTCCAATCTCTCTATTTGCACTTGTGCCAACATGTGGCTAATTAACTAAGGTGCATACCCGAGTGAAGAATGGATAATCAAACTGAACTTATCAACTGTTAACACTTATACACTGCTATGATTGACCTTTTGTCATTAATTAGTGTTTTGTGTCTAACCACATGCAAATAACAGGTTTGTTCTCAAGTTATTTCTTTTAATTTCTTCTTTGGACACCAATTTTGAGCTGTACGTTTGATGTACCTAGCTTGTCTTCCTCAGGCAGCTAAGGATGTTGTGTTAGCTGAGAAGCCTGTGATAGCTGATGACTCAAACCAACTTGATCCCTCTCTACTTGATGAGCTTCTTGTCAACATTGCTACATTATCTTCCGTTTATCACAAGCCCCCGGATGCATTTGTAACCCGCGTGCACTCTTCGGCCCAAAAAGCCGAAGATGATGACTATCCCGAGGGAAGTGAAACAGGGTATTCTGAGTCAGCTGCAAATCCCGCAAATGGTGCTGCATCACCACCTACTTCCAGCTATTCAGTTCCTGCATCTCTTGCACCAGCTTCCCCTCCACCTCCTGCACCTGTGCCAGATTTACTTGGTGATTTGATAGGCATGGATAATAGTTCTATTGTTCCTCTTGATCAACCAACTACTCCTACTGGGTGAGTGAAACAGGGAAGTAATTGTGGCTTATATGAAATTGTCTACCATAATCTGCTATGCATTTAGAAGTGTTGCATTTAATTATTATACGATTAAAAGGTTGTTTCTTTTGCATAGAAATAGTAATTAATGATAATTTATGATTTTATCTATTATTAAATATTAAAACAGGTTTACGGGAAGACCTATCAACATATGTAATGGTTGGCCAGTTTCTAAAATCTTCATTACTATGAAATCATGCATGATTATATATTTTGCCCCGCTTGCAGGCCTCCATTGCCTATTTTACTTCCTGCATCAACTGGTCAGGGTTTACAAATCAGCGCACAGCTGACTAGGCGGGATGGTCAAATATTTTACAGTTTGTTGTTTGAGAACAACACTCAAGTTCCACTTGATGGCTTCATGATTCAATTTAATAAGAACGCATTTGGTCTTGCGGCTGCTGGACCCCTGCAGGTTATTATTGCATATATGTTTTTTTATTGGAGATTCCTATCAAAATAAAGTTCTAATAGATGGTTTGTTGCCTTTCAGGTTCCCCAATTGCAACCTGGAACATCAGCTGGGACACTCCTTCCTATGGTTATGTTCCAAAACATGTCGCAAGGTCCTCCTAACTCAATTCTGCAGATTGCTGTAAAAAACAATCAACAGCCCGTGTGGTATTTTAACGATAAAATCTCATTCCATGTATTTTTTACTGAGGATGGTAGAATGGAACGTGCCTCTTTCCTAGAGGTATACCTTATCATTCGTTTGATCCTTTTACTGCAATAGGTTCCCGTTTGATATGATTTAGGCTATCCCTGATTCTTTGATGTGCAAAATTTTCATTTTTTTTTTGCTTGAATGGGATTGTTTTTATATATGTTACAACTAAAAAGGAAGAGAGAGAAAATAAAAAAGCGGGTTCCAACCATATTTTTTGTGTGTTGCATCCAGAAAGACAAGGACAGTTTAAACCTTTTACACAATATTTATGATTAATACTTTGATTAGAAATTGAAACCTGATTATTAACTTTGCTGCAGACATGGAGGTCCCTTCCTGATTCAAATGAGGTTTCCAGGGACTTCTCAGCCATTGTGATTGGCGGTGTGGAAACAACTCTGGACCGACTGGCGGCGTCAAACGTGTTCTTTATTGCAAAGCGCAAGAATGCGAACCAGGATGTTTTTTACTTCTCAGCTAAAATCCCTCGAGGCATACCGTTATTAATTGAACTTACCACAGTGGTTGGAAGCCCTGGCGTCAAATGTGCAATCAAGACACCAAGCCCTGAAATGTCACCATTTTTCTTCGAAGCCATCGAGACTCTTCTCGGGAGTTAATATTATTATTATTATTTTGATTTTTTTCTTTTTGAATTTGATTTTGTTTATACTTTGTATTTGTCAGCATTTTGATAGATATTCTGGACAGTTATTATAAGTTTGAAAAAATTCACCCACTGATATATAGTTGTGGTCTCGTGGACAGCTTTCATTGAGAGGTTGGATGGCTTGTAACGTTCTGTTTTCTTTGTAAAACGATGATCATTACTTCGATGCTGTTAGCTTTTTGTATTAGATTATGTTCCTTACAAAACAGCCTGATGCTGGAGAAGTCTTGCGAGGATAAAAAATTTAAAAAGATTGAATCGGGATAAAATTCACTGCAATTAACAAATATAAAATGAAACTTTTTGTGATGGGAAATTATGAAATCAACATTTTAGTAGTTAAGGATGAGAAATGATTAATTGCTGAAATATTCAATGAATCAATTTTAGCTTTGGAGGTAAGTTATTTCAGAATGTAAGAATTCCCCTGTTTTTTTTTTTAGAATTTCTTATAGGATTTTATAAGAGTTATGTGGTAGAAAAAATGATTGTGTTATGTTATAGAGATTCGTTTTACGTGATATCTTTTCCTTTATAATTTATTCCAAAATTATAATAATCTTTATTATTATAAATTTTTTTATCTTTCAATCCAAAATAATGTTATTTCAAAAATGAATGTGTGTATTCATGGAAATTAAAGCCAATGATTGAAATATTCAATTCAAAACGATTTCAGAATATAAGCATTCCCTCTTTTTTTTTTAGAATTTCTTATAATATAGTTTATAATTAATTATATGTATACATGCATGGACATGTGGCGTGGATTTTGCCAAGTATAGAGCAAGCCTTTATGACACCACAGCAGAAAAGCAAAGATAAACTAGTGATAACGGATATAACACAAAAGGGCAGTAAGAGAAGAGGGAAGTGAATTCATCTCATCAAATGGCGCCAGCTTCATTGCCTCTGAATTTGAATTTAAAGTTGAGGTGTCAACTCCAAACCAACAAGGTCGCGGAGCTGCCGGAGAAGACTCGCAACTCGAGAGTGTTAGTCCTCGGCGGAACGGGTCGAGTCGGAGGATCCACCGCCATTGCCCTCTCCAACCTCTGTCCCGACCTTCGAATCGTCGTCGCCGGCCGAAACAGGTCAGTGCATGTGCATTCATCCTCACTCGTGACTGTAATGTAAGATTGTTCAGTAATTCTAATTCGTGGCTGTGATCGTGTGACAGAGAAAAAGGTGAAGCTATGGTTGCAAAACTTGGCGGCAATTCAGGTTTTGCTCATGTTGACATCGACGACGTCAATTCTCTGGAAACTGCATTGAAAAGTAAAATTGCATTTCCAATCCACATTTTTTATTTATTGAAATCGGTTATTGATGTTATTGATGCCAATATAGTGTTAGATTTCTTCTGCAGGTGTGGATCTTGTAGTCCATGCCGCTGGACCTTTCCAACAGGCAGAAAGGTGTAGTGTTCTTGAAGCTGCCATAAATACCAAGGTAACCTATATCGTCCAATCGTTGATGAATCGCTACTTTGTTATGTTCATCAAAATCTCTAAATGTATCTTGCCTTTTTTTTTTTTGGTATTATATATCTTGGCTTTACATGTACACGCACTTAACTAACTATTCTTGGTTCTTTTCCTTATTTTCTTTTTGATACGTTTTTACCGCAGACTGCATATCTTGATGTTTGTGATGACACAACCTATGCATGGCGTGCAAAATCCTTTATGAGTAAGGCTTTAGCTGCAAATGTTCCAGCTATAACTACCGGTGGAATATACCCTGGAGTGAGCAATGGTGCTTACTGCTTACCTATGCGCATTGTTCTTATGTTGCCAAATCATTATCAGAATAATCACCACTCTATGTTAAACTGACCTGGATAATACTTGAATGTCAACAGAACACTTTTTTTTTGGATGAGTATAAAAAATGATGTGAGCTGTTGACTTGCATGCAGTTTGAGATCATCTATTTGTAAGATTGTGTGATTGATCCATGTTGCATATATAATATGGCTCAATCCAAAATTACTGGACTGCCTCCCAGTACTCATGAAAAGCAATAAAGAAAATATTTGCTGATACGTACAACTTCTGATCTCTCTTGTGTTAATCTGACCATTCAAGTAATTCCTGCACATAGTTGAGAAGCTTATCTTAGGATTTTGGTTATTCAAGGGTTTTCTAGTATGTTGCTATATACACAAGACAAGAGTGCATGCTGATTGACAGTAATATTAATAGTAGATCACTATGAATTTATAGCTGGTCATGGTTTATGGTGAGTGAAAATCTTTTGCATCTGCTGCATTTTGATTTCTAACACTTCCTTGAATTTTGTCAGTCATGGCAGCAGAGCTAGTCCGTGCTGCAGAAAGTGAAAGTAAAGATAAGCCAGAGAGGCTAAGGTCACAGTTCCTCTTATATAATTCTGAAGTTTATGAATTTTTATTTTCAATGCAAACGTATTGCGGTTAATATGTCATTACTTATCTCACCAGTTGGATATATATCATCATATGTTGAATTCCTTGATATGATATGCCTAGAAACCTAAGATACTTGAGAATCAGACATAGTGCATATCGAACACATCCTTAAGGTCCTTCTATGTTGTTAAGTTATTTTTAGTCAAATCTATGTTCATTAATATACATTATGGTATGTAGGAAATAAGCTTTTTCATTAATCTAATGTACAGGCTTTTTTCCCCCTCACAAATCGCTGATAAGAAATAAGCTTAGCAGAATAAGGAAGGAAAATCAGAAAGTCCAAAAAAGGATGAGAGGAATAATTTTAACCAAGGACAGAAAAACCTAATCTTATATGTTTATTTTCTGGGCTTTCATGTTGATTTTGCAACTTATAAGCTGCTATGCCAGCACAGATTCTACTACTACACAGCTGGAACTGGTGGTGCTGGTCCAACCATATTAGCTACAAGCTTCTTGCTGTTGGGAGAGGAAGTAGTTGCATATAACAAAGGTTGTTGTCTAGAGTGTTCGTACAATTTATTTATTTTATCAAGATTAAATTACCATTTTGTTTGTAGGATTAAATGATGATGCTGGAATGTTCAACTAGGAGAAAAGATCAAACTGAAGCCATACAGTGGAATGCTCAACGTTGACTTTGGAAAAGGGATTGGCAAAAGAGATGTTTATCTATTGTAAGTTTGTTGATATATAGTAAGCACTGGAAGTCAGAATAACCCTGAGGAACCCTGATTCAAAAACAAAATAAAATAATAAATCTTCATTGGGTCTGTTTTATATCATCAGTTGTAATATACATTTTGCGAAGGTCATTTTTCTGCTTCTTTACCAAGCTTCCGTAACAGGATTCTGGTACTGTTTCAGTCATATATGATATGATATATGGTCTACAACAAATTGGTTTAATTACCCCTGTATATTTGCTTTCTTTAGAAATTAGGATACCACTTCAATAATGGTTTTCAGGAATTTACCAGAGGTTAGAAGTGCTCATGAGATTCTTGGAGTGCCAACTGTAAGTGCTCGATTTGGAACAGCTCCATTTTTCTGGAATTGGGGAATGGAAGCTATGACAAAACTTCTTCCTCCGGTATGCTCTTGAATCACTTGGATTGGCTTATTTGCAGATAACTGCAATTGCTATCAGTATGCATGAAAATATTCTCATTACAATACTGCTTTTGATAGGCTACTCACTCTGTTATGAAATGGTACTGCATGTTGCTATGCATCAAGTATCTCCTTTATTCTTAAAATGAGCTGCATGACATCCTGAATTCTGATGTAATGATGCAAACAAGGAGGAAAGCAAAGTCAAGCATAAGTTTTGTAGACTCGATCTCATTATTTCCTTTTGAGCATTATACTAAGCTTGGTTGATTTTTGGAAGCTTTGATTCAATTAATATGAGCTGCATCTTATCTGGCACATCCTAAAAGTAATACAATATTCAATATTTATGAGCCTCTGCTTTGCAAATATAAACTTGTTATGTTATGCATTTTCTAGTACTTAGGTTTTGTTAGTACATAGAATAATATTCTAACAAATTTCATTTTTGTTTTAAATGATTTTATTCAAAATTTGAGTTCGTGCAATCTAAATTCATTTACAATGAAAATGTGAATATCTATAACCCGGAATATCAGTTAGCAATACTGAAACTTATTCTACCATTTCAACTCTCCCAAACAAAAGTAACTTTTAGAGTTGCTTTTAAAATATAGTATCATGAATATGAATTCATTTAAATTATCTTTATACTCTACTTTTATTTTTGTATTTGTTGATTTTGGTTATATTATGTTGATAGCAATGAAACAAAGTTCGAACATTTAAATGGAACAGACATGTAAACTTGATCAACCTATGATTTATGCTTTCTGTATACAACTGCAATGGTGTTTCAGAAAGCATTATCAGAGAAAATGTGATAGGTATCTGAGCTGAATCTATATTTTTTAGGGAAAAGTTCACCAATGCCCCTGTGGTTTCCTTCAGAATCACTTATGCCCCTGTGATTTTTTTTATCACATATGCCCCTGTGGTTTGCAAAAGGGTATGTTTTTTATCACATATGCCCCTGTGATTTTTTATTTTTTACAAAGCACATGGATATATGTGATAAAAAAAACCACAGGGGAATAGTTGATTCTGAAGCAAATCACAGGGGCATTGGTGAATTTTTCCCTATTTCTTATGTAGAGGAGGGATATTCTTACTACCAAAATTTTCTACTACCAATTTACTACCTATCTAATCACCATTGGATCAACATTTTCTCTTTTTTCAAAAACTTTTTAACATTCTCTCTCTTTGATTCAATGGTGATTAGATGGGTAGTGAGTTGGTAGTAGAAAATGTTGGTATAAATCCTCCCTCTTTTATGTATAAACTTTCCGTATGAGTTTTGAAACTGATATCAGTTTCAAGAGAAAGTGTACAAACTCAAGAAAAGAGAAGAATATGAAAGGAAAAAGAAGAAACCCTGGAGAAACCTAGAGGGTCCTGCTTCCTCCTCCCCATAGTCTCACAATTTCCCCTCTCCTCTCTTCTCCTTTTATCCTATTCCTACTATCAGGTTGTTACAATGCACCCTTACCATGTGCTGATCACAATTCCCTTCCACACTATTCACAACAGCCTCTAATCCCCTGCTGCTATTCCCTTCCTTGCTATTGTACACCTTAGTACCAGGGTATCTATCAAAATGCAATAGGGAAAGGAAAGTATTCTACCAAACTTCCTTTAACTAGAGCTCAACAAATCTGAAGAGTTGTTTTATTGTTAATAGGAAGCATTTGATTTTTAGCGTCAATGTTTGTTAAAAACCAGAATCCTGCAATATAATCAATTTGGATACTATGAATACCCGAGAACATGATACTAGACTGTGGAAATATAAAAAGAAAATTAGGAAAAAGGGATGCAAATGAGAAACAAGTTACATATATCATGAAAATGAAAATAAAAGTATATGTTGTTAATTATTATGTGATGACTTTTGAGTAAACATGCAGGAATTTCTAAGAGACAGAAATAGAGTCGGAAGGCTGGTTGAGTTGTTTGATCCTGTTGTTCGAGCAATTGATGGGATTGCTGGAGAACGTGTATCAATGAGGGTGAGGCAAATGAAAAGGATTAAACTAGTGCTCAGTTTAACCATATTTTTCTTTATAAAATTACATAGAATTGTTGTTATGATGTTTAGTACAGTATGTAAATAAATTAATTATGTCATCTCCTTCTTATCTACGTTTACCAAAAAATAAATCTCTTTCTTATCTACTGGTCAGGTTGAATTGGAGTGTTCAAGTGGCCGCAACACCGTTGGCATATTCAGTCATAGAAGACTTTCGGTGTAAGTTTTAACCAAGTTTACATTAAATAGCTTTTGGCGCATGCGTAATTTATGAAAACAATTATATTTTGGTATTATGTAAATAATTTCAAGGGATAATTATTTTGAAATATTTTACAATACAATTTTTTTCATTATTTTTATTCTATGTATTAAAGGGAAATTAATTATGATTATATCTACACTATTATAAAAGGGTTTAGAGGTTTTTTTTTTTTTTTTTAATAATTATAGTTTTAGTAAACCTTAGACAATCCTTTAACTTAGAGCCACTGGAAGGGGACTAATGATGAGGTGCTGTTAGTTTGCATTTGAAACCTCGTTGGTACCTTTATACTATAGTTTTGATTTTAAATAAAATTTTGTAGTTGTTAAGTCCGAGATAGATCGTATTGCTATACCGGATGGTATGCGCTCAGAGATAATGTATATCAACTGTATACTAGGCTAAATGACGAGGTCCCAATCACTGCGCACAAGCAATAAGCTTTACAACCAAAGAGTGGTGTGTGCACTGTGAGTGGAATAAGTTAAGTAATTCAGAGGTGAGTTGGGATGTTTACTTATTTATAGGGCTTTCAGTTTAGCTCCCCCAGTTAGATCCTCTCTTCTTCAGTTGAGATCCGATCCGCCTTAATCGCCCTCAATCAGTGACTGTTCCAGCTGTTGAGATACTTCAGAATCTCCTAGTGAGATATTCTAGGGCGGCAGTTTCCCGGTGTTCTTATCCATAACAGTAGTTATAATGAACTCTTTCGTTATTACTTATGCTTTCTTTAAAGCTTTCTTCACAGTCCAATTGACCCAACAGAAAAGATTAAGGGCCCCACAAGGTAGGACACATAAGTACAGAGCCTGAAGGGCTCAGTAGCCTAATTGATCAAACAGAGAGGAGATTGTGGGTCCCACAAGTTTGGTAGGGCCATAATGGAGGGTCCACTAACGAATCAGTATTTTTGTTATAAATTGTCCATGCTTTGAGATGTTAATTTCATGAATCCATAATCCGTTAGTGTTCTTTATTAGTAATGACGAATACAGCATGCGCATTTTTCAGATGTGTAGGAATTGCAACGGCTGCATTTGCACTTGCAATTCTTGAAGGAAGCACGCAGCCTGGGGTTTGGTTTCCTGAAGAGGTATTTGTATCTAATTTTCATAGTTTTTCTTCTTTTTTTTCGACTTATTTTAAGTTATAACATTAAACTTTTCACCAAACAAGTTTTTCCTTTTTACTATAACTATTTCATCGAATTCTACATGCAGCCTGAAGGACTTCCAATTGAAGCAAGAGAAGTTCTTCTCATGCGTGCTAGGCAGGGAACGATTAACTTTTTAATGAACAGGTAAACTTTCTAACCTTAGTGCTGGTGTTCTGTATTATTGGTATCTTACTTTGGAAATTTTTCACTATGCCGTTTTATTTGTTTTTTTTCTTTTTTCTTTTTTTCTTTCTGAAAAATAAACAGGTCACCATGGATGATTGAAACAGATCCAAAGGAGCTTGGATTAGGAATATATGTATGAGTCTTCCCATACAAAAACCAAAGTGAAATTCAATAAAATTCTTCCTATTGTACACTGCAATGCCGTAAGTGTATTAGTTCTTGAGAGAGCATTCTTTTGTATCCATGTATGGGATTAGTGGATGAGATGTCCAGAAGAGCAAGGCACACTGCCTCTCTATTTGGATTTGCTAAATGAAAATGAGGTAGAGCCTTCTCGTAAAAAAAAAATTGAAAAAAAAATAAAAAATCTTGTAATTGTTTCTTATGTTATTTTTAAAATTTCCATTTTTTTAAAAGAAAGCAACGTAAGGTATGTCAATATGTTATTTTCTTTATTAATTTGAAAATGAATAAAACAATATACTCAAGCGAATATGTTTACGGTATCAATGACACTAGTCTCAACTAGCCACTGGACGTATTTCACAGAGAATTTTTCTTTATTATAATTTTTTAAATTTAGTAGGATTATTATAGCTAATTGAGTAATTTTGTTAGGTGAAATTGAAGTTGCAGTTACTATATAAAAGACAAAATGCCTCATGGAAATGGATCCTCGAGTATGAAAAAAACATGATATGGTAATGTGAGAAGATCACAACCATAGAAAGGTAAATCAACTAATATGATTTTGTAACTATTTATTATAATTTTTTTTCCTTTTCTTTATCACCATTAATTATATGGTTATGATTTATCACCATTAATTATTTTATTTTTTTAGTTAGATCCAAATCCGATGCTTAAATATAGCATGCAACAAGGTTGTCTTTCTCTTGCCAAGAGAATTTTCCTATCTCCCTAAGCATTGACCAGCCCAGCTTCTCCAACTGCTATGTCATCGATTGCAGAATTGTATTACCTACTGGACCTCTTTCTAACTCGAAAGATTGAAGCCGCATAACATCTGAATAAATGCATCAACGAACTTACTATAATGCATGAATTCGTAAAAGCAGCACATAAGTTAAAAGGCAGCACCTAACTAGGCCACACTCAATGAGTCAAACTGCAATCCAGATCCTAGCCGAATTAACATTCCATATAGATTTCCTTATTTCCTACAATCCTCTCTCCACTGTCTCCTGTTGCTTTGTTCATATGGGTAATACTGTGTATCCACATTATTCCTAGCCATAAATCATTAGTATAAATGAAATGACCAAACGAATACACAACACAATCTACAAAATGAGGTACATATCGAGAGGGATCTCCTTTCTGGCTTCCTCCTCTATTTCAGAAAGCCGAACACGATTTTGTTTTAAATCATTAGTATAATTAATTGATCTATCAAATATTCCAAGCTGATTGGCATTATCCACCTCCTTAATGAGAAGAGAGACAAGTTTCCCAAAATCGCTGGCTGCTTGGGCATAATCTCTGAGCATTTCATACAGAGTTGCACGTCTAGACAGTGCTTGCAAGAGCATCAAAGCATTTTTTTCCTTCATATTATCACATAATATACCTGCAATCAAAGGGTTCAGTATTTATCATTTTAATTGACACAACTTTATATCATTTTTAATGAAATTACGTCATTTTGGTGTATTTTATCATTTTCTCTAATTTATAAAATTAAAAATAAAAAGAAATTGGAGGAGAGAGAATGTAAAAATTTAACAAAACGACGTAATTTCATTAAAAAATGGCATAACTTTGTATCATTTAAAATGACAAACATTTTTTTCGCAATTTAAAATCCTAAATAAAATAATTCATTGAGTAGCATGTAAAAATAGATATATTATAAAATCGAAAAATTAATACAGATTACACAGAAGAAAGAATAGGAGAATTTTAGGCCTTGTTTAAATCATGTTTCTAAAAATAGTTTTTTTGTCTTCAGAATTAAAGAAAAAAATATTTTGTAATTTTTTTTATCACATATATTCCTATAATTTGTAAAAAGTAAAAAATCACGTAGATATATATGATAAAAAAATACCCTTTTGCAAATCACATGGGCTTATGTGATAAAAAAACCACAAAAACATAGGTGATTCTCGAAAAAACCACGTAGGATTGGTGAACTTTTCCAAAAAAAAAAATAAAAAATTGTAACTTTCTTTTTTAATCAATTTTTTTTTTTTGGTACAGATTTTTAAAGAATATGTCAGATTCGTTTTTTTTTTTTTTGGATACATTGTCTGAGTCTTTTATTTTGTGTTTTGATTTCTAATGGTAGCATCTGTCAGGCGCTGCTGTCACGGATAATGCCCATCAAACTAGGCTACAAATTATTTCTAGTTTCTATATTTGACTTGAACAATTATTTCTGTACATGAAGGTTTACATAGAATCTTTTGCACCAAAACAAAAATGAACCCAGTCATGAATATATATATATATATATATATATATATATGTTACTACCAATTAATCTCACCGTTAGATCGCTTATTTTGATCCAACGGTTATATTTATTCTCATATATATATTTAATATATATATCCATCTTTGTATGGTTATGATTTTCCATATTTAATGATTTCACTTTAAATTTGGGGAATCATAACCATAGAAAGATGGAAATAAATATAACCGTTGGATCAACATAAGCGATCTAACGATGAGATTGACTGGTAGTAACATGGTAGTAACACAACTTGGTTGTTACAATATCCTTCCCCATATATATATATATATATATATGGGTCAGGATCATTTTACACAGTGTAAGTTACACTCTCAATATTATCCGTTGATCCAACTTATATCTAATGGCTCTAATTTTTTAGTAATATGAGCCATTGGATACAAGTGGATCAATGGTCAAGATTGAATGTAAGACTTCTAACTCTTACACTTTTGTAAGAATATCCTACCCTCACAATAAAGAGGAGAGAGAAAGTGGAATAATGAAAGAGAAAAAAAAATGTGGACCCCACCTCTTAGTTGTATGTGTATAGGAAAGTTTTCTTGGATTATTTAACATTATAATCATTAAACCTATATATATATATACACGAGGTAGGTTATAGTTACAACCTTTTTTCTTTACAACCTCTTACAACCATATATTATAACCGTTGATTTTCGGCAATCAACGGTTATGATTTTCCCAAATTAATTTCATTAATTAATTATTAACTCACAATAAATGATAACCGTTGATTGACGAAAATCAACGATGATAAGATATGATTGTAAGAGATTATACAAAAAAAGTTGTAAGTATAACCTTATATATATATATATATATATATATATATATATATATAGGGACATGATCCGTTTATAATTTTTTTGGAATTTTTTTACAAATTACACTATATTCTCCCGGGAGAACATAGTGTAGTTTGCAAAAGTTTGTATTCTCCCGGGAGAATATAGTATAGTTTGTAAACAAAAAATTTGTAAATATAACATGTCCTATATATATATATATGGGGTAAACATTTCTCAAGAAGCTTGAGATAAGTTTATCACCTGCTAGCCCCAAAACTACGTCGTTTTGATTAATGAAGTATTTATGTAAAGGTGAAAAAAGTTACAATGTATATAATATAAAAATAAATAAAATTACAATAACATCCTTCATTAATCCACGTAGAATTACATATATATATATATATATATATATATATATATATATATATATATTTGTTATCTTTTTAGGATGTTAGATAATCATTTCACTCTAAATTTGCGTTACTATTTTATCTGTCAGCCTTTCGCTTTTGATATAGTTGCTATATCTATGATTTGTGATCTGATGAGCGTCGGCTACTCCTAATGCATCACTTCTGTGTTTTTTTTTTTTTTTTAATATATCTTCGTTTAACATTTTGTTTTGCTATATATTTTTTAATTTAATTAAGCCTGTCATATTTCAAGTGGGTAGCAGAAACAAAACATGATCACATTAATAATAATTATACAGACATGATCACGTGAAGTTCTTAACTTGCTGAATAACTTGATAATATGCCTCAATGGGTATCTTCAATTATTATACAAGACTCTGTAACTAACTCCGTCTCTTATTACAAACAATCACATACAACAGTTAACACTTAACAATACACGTGACAGTAGCTTACACACACATCAGCTTCACACTACTCACAAACTAATACACAAACTAATTACTAAACTCTTACTTACAAATACAACAGAGCAACTAACTAGTTACACGTAACAATAAGTTGTTATATACTATCAAGTTACAACGAAAGAGAAGAGGGAAGTGAATCTCATCTCATCAAATTCAATTCAATCAATGGCGCCAGCTTCGTTGGCTCTGCATTTGAATTTGAAGTTGAGGAGTCAACTCCAAACCAACGAGGTCGCGGAGCTTCCGGAGAAGACTCGCAACTCGAGAGTGTTAGTCCTCGGCGGAACGGGTCGGGTCGGAGGATTCACCGCCATTGCTCTCTCCAACCTCTGTCCCGACCTTCGTAAAATCCAAATCAGATGATTTTTTTTTTCGTTGACATATTTTATCCACAAACATAATTTGAATTTGTAAAATTGTATCACAAAACAGGTCAGTGCATTTGTCATTCATACTCTCGCGCGTGACTGTAATGTAAGATTGTTGAGTGATTATGATTCGTGGCTGTGATGTGATCGTGTGTGTGACAGAGAAAAAGGTGAAGCTATGGTTGCAAAACTTGGCGGCAATTCAGGTTTTGCTCATGTTGACATCGACGACGTCAATTCTCTGGAAACTGCATTGAAAAGTAAAATCGCATTATCAATCAACATTTTTATTTATTGAGATCGGTTATTGATGTTGTTGATGCCAATATAGTGTTAGGTTGCATCTGCAGGTGTGGATCTTGTAGTTCATGCCGCTGGACCTTTCCAACAGGCAGATAGGTGCAGTGTTCTTGAAGCTGCCATAAATACCAAGGTAACCTATATTCTTGTTGCACAGATATCAACACGGAATACTATAGGACACAAGTTAATTTTAAAAATATTAGATTTCGATTGATATTAAATATTTTTTTTGATTTATGCAATGTATATTTAATATACAATAAGCTAACTTATAATACTTTTATTACGTCATTAATATTATAAAGAAACATAAGATATCATAAATATTTATATTCATAAAATGATAATCGTAATCAAACAAATTTAATAGTTAGAACTAAAAATGCAACCTAATTTTTTACTTTTTTTAATCTTAAGAGTGTCGGGGAAGTGTCGAATTGAAAGTGTTGGTGCATAGTAGACTATATCTTCCATCAACGATTAACCGCGTTTCTGAATCGCTACATTTTTATGTATATCAAAATTTTCTGCACTAATCTATGCTTATATCTTGCCTTTACATATATATACACGCACTTTAACTAACTTTTTTTTATTCTTTCCTTTTGATATATGTTTTTGCCGCAGACTGCATATCTTGATGTTTGTGATGACACAACCTATGCATGGCGTGCAAAATCCTTAATGAGTAGGGCGTTAGATGCAAATGTTCCAGCTATAATAACCGGAGGAATATGCCCTGGAGTGAGCAATGGTGCTTACTGCTTACCTATGTGCATTGCTCTTATGTTACGAAATCATTACCAGAAACATTTGTTCACCGCTCTATATTAAATTGACCTGGATAATACTTGAATGTCAAAAGTAAACTTTTTTTTTTTTTTTTTGGATGAGTATGAAAAATGATGTGAGCTATTGACTTGCATGCAGTTTCTGGGTTTGCTTATCCCATTCTTATTCGTACTCAACAGTGTGAGATCATGTATTTGTAAGTTTGTGTGACTGATCCATGCTGTATATATAATGTGGCTCAATCCAAAATTACTGGACTCCCTCCGAGTACTCATGAATAGGAATAAAGAAAGTATTCGCTGATACATAAAACTTTTGATCTCTCTTGGGTTAATCTGACTATTCAAATAATGCCTGCACATAGTTGGGAAGCTTATCTTAGGATATTGGTTATTCAAGGTTTTTCTTCTATGTTGCTATATACACAAGAGAAAGAGTGCATGCTGATTGGCAGTAATATTAATAGTAGATCACTATGAATTTATAGCAGATCATGATTTATGGTGAGTGAAAATCTTTTGCATCTGCTGTATTTTGATTGCTAACACTTCCTTGAATTTTGTCATAGTCATGGCAGCAGAGCTAGTCCGTGCTGCAGAAAGTGAAAATAAAGATAAGCCAGAGAGGCTAAGGTCACAATTCCTCTCATATAATTCTGAAGTTTATGAATTTTTATTTTCAAAGAGAACAGATTGTGGTTAATATGTCATTACTTATCTCACCAGTTGGACATAGGTCCTTCTGTGTTATTATTTCTTGTCAAATCTATTTTCATTAATATACACATTATGGTATGTCATTAATCGAATGTAGAACCTCCCCCCCCCCCCCCCCCCCCCCCCCACAAATCTGCTGATACGAAATAAGCTTAGCTGAATAGTGAAGGAAAATCAAAAGTCCAAATAATGATTAGAGGAATAATTTTAACATGGGGCAGAAAAACCTAATCTTATATGTTTATTTTCTGGGCTTTCATGTTGATTTTGCAACTTATAAGCTGCTATTCCAGCACAGGTTCTACTACTACATAGCTGGAACTGGTGGTAATGGTCCAACAACATTAGCTGCAAGCTTCTTGCTGTTGGGAGAGGAAGTAGTTGCATATAACAAAGGTTGTTGTCTAGAGAGTTCGTATAAGTTATTTATTTAATCTAGATTAAATGATGATGCTGGAATGTTCAACTAGGAGAAAAGATCAAACTGAAGCCATATAGCGGAATGCTCAACGTTGACTTTGGAAAAGGGATTGGCAAAAGAGATGTTTATCTATTGTAAGTTTGTTGATATATATTGTAAGCATTGGAAGTTAGAATAGCCCCGCGGAACCCTGATTCAAAAACAAAATAAAAATAATAAATCTTCATTGAGTCTGTTTTGTATCATTAGTTGTAATATACATCTGTGAAGTTCATTTTTCTGCTTCTTTACCAAGCTTCCATAATAGGATTTTGGTACTGTTTCAGTAATATATACAAATTGGTTTAATTACCCCTGTATATTTGCTTTCTCCAGAAAGTAGGATACCACTTCAATAAATGTTTTTCAGGAATTTACCAGAGGTTAGAAGTGCTCATGAGATTCTTGGAGTGCCAACTGTAAGTGCTCGATTTGGAACAGCTCCATTTTTCTGGAATTGGGGAATGGAAGCTATGACAAAACTTCTTCCTTCGGTATGCTCTTGAATCACTTGGATTGGCCTGTTTGCTGATAACTGCAATTTCTATCAGTATGCATGAAAATATTCTCATTACAATACTGCTTTTGATAGGCTACTCACTCTATTATGAAATGGTACTGCATGTTGCTCTGCATCAAGTATCTCCTTTATCCTTATAATGAGCTGCATGACATCCTGAATTCTGATGTAATGATGAAAACAAGGAGGAAAGCAAAGTCAAGCATAATTTTTGTAGGCTCGATCTCATTATTTTCTTTTGAGCATTATACTAAGCTTGGTTGATTTTTGGAAGCTTTTATTCAATTAATATGAACTGCAACTTATCAGGCACATCCTAAAAGTACTACAATATTTAATATGTATGAGCCTATGCTTTGCAAATATAAACTTCTGCTATGCATTTTCTAGTACTTAGGTTTTGTTAGTACATCGAATAATATTCTAACAATTTTTTTTTGAATGATTTTATTCAAAAATTGGGTTTGTGCATCTAAATTCTTTTACAATGAAAATCTGAAGAGCCATACCCAGAATATCTGTGAGCAATATTGAAACTTACTCTACCATTTCAAGTTGCTTTCAAAATATAGTATCATGAATATGAATTCATTTAAATTATCTTTATACTCTACTTTTATGTTTGTATTTGTTGATTTTGATTATGTTATGTTGATATCAATGAAACAAAGTTCGAACTTCGAACATTTAAATGGAACAAGCATGTAAACTTGATCAGCCTATGATTTATGCTTTTCAGCGTACAACTGCTATTCCCTTCCTTGCTATTGTACACCTTAGTACCAGGGTATCTATCAAAATGCAATAGGGAAAGGAAAATATTCTACCGAACTTCCTTTAACTAGAACTCAACAAATCTAAAGAGTAGTTTTCTTGTTAATAGGAAGCATTTGATTTTTAGCATCAATGTTTGTTAAGAACCAGAATCCTGCAATATAATCAATTTGGATACAATGAATCCCCAAGAACGTGATATAAATGGAAATATAAAAAGAAAATTAGGAAAAAGGAATGCAAATGCGAAACAACTTACATATATCATGAAAATGAAAATAGAAGTATGTGTTGTTAATTGTTATGTGATGACTTTTGAGTAAACATGCAGGAATTTCTAAGAGACAGAAATAGAGTCCGAAGGCTGGTTGAGTTGTTTGATCCTGTTGTTCGAGCAATTGATGGGATTGCTGGAGAACAACGTCTATCAATGAGGGTGAGGCAAATGAAAAGGATTAAGTGATTAACTAGTGCTCAGTTTAACCATTTTTTTTTCTTTATAAAATTACGTAGAATTGTTGTTATGATGTTTAGTACAGTATGTAAATAAAGTTAGGGAAATAGTTTTCTTATTTTAGATGAGAAAATTTTCCCATGTCACACTCATACTCATACTATATGAATGGAGTGTTCATCTGGCCGATTTTTTTTCTTCTCACCTTTTTCGGTGTAAGTTTTAACCAACTACATGTATTGTGAGTGTAACATCAGAAAATTTTCTAATGTAAAATGAAAAAATTAATTCCCATAAAGTTATTATGTCTTCTCGTTCTTATCTACTTTTACCAAAAAATAAATCTCCTTCTTGTCTACTGGTCAGGTTGAATTGGAGTGTTCAAGTGGCCGCAACACCGTTGGTATATTCAGTCATAGGAGACTTTCGGTGTAAGTTTTAACAAAGCTTACATTATACTAGCTTTTGGCGCATGCAAATTTAGGGACGTTTGAATTAGCTTTTAAAAAATGAATTTTTATGCATTAATTTTTTTTATTTTTTTAAAAGATAAAATTATTTTATGTTTGGATATATGATCTGAAAATCACTTTATATTAAAAAAATTATTTTGATGTTAAAATAAAAATAAAAAACACTTATTATATATAAAATTACAATAGAAGAGAGTTGAACCGGTCGGGCCGGTTTTCACATCACCGTGAAATAGCATGATCGTGGCATAAGGAGAGATAAATGGTATAGATAAATGGTATAATAGGATGAGATAAAAATTATATTTTCAAAATTTATATTTTTTAATTTCTGCTTTTTTCAAAAGCAATCAATTACTAGTTAAAAAAAAACAGCATTTTAACTTTTATTTTAACTTTTGCTTTTTAAAAGTTATCCAAACTTCTAAAAATTCTCAAAATGACTTTTATTTTAAAAAAAAAAACAACTTTTTTTAGGAATAAAAGCTAATCCAAACAAGCACAATTATGTAAATAATTTGAAGGGAAAATTATTTTGAAATATTTTACAATATTCTTTTTCAGAATTTAATTATTCTCTGTATTGAAGGAAAATATATAATATTATAATTGTGATTGTATCTACACTTTATAAAAGGATTTATAGTTTTCTTTTTTAACAATTATAGTTTTAGCAACCCTTGGATAATCCTTCAACTTAAAGCCACTCGAAGGGAACTAATGATGAGGTGCTCTCTGTTAACCTTTGCATTTGAAACCTTATTGGCACTTTTTTACTATGGGTTAGTGGTGTGTGTATTTCTCATTTAATATGAGTATTCAAACTTTACATTATGATTTTCTTGAGTTCTACATCTAATTTTTTCTAATACATGGTTCCCTCATGCTTTTTATCTCTACAACATAAAGATTTCAATTCTCATTTAACATGAGAAATATAAAACTTTCTACTATCTATTACTAAGGGTGTGCATTTTTTTTTTTTTACATTATGCTTTCTTGAGTTCTTCGAAGTTTTCACTCCAAAGTCGAATTTATAAAACACAAAAGATTCATATAAATAATCAATTCAACCCAAAAGTTTAAGTTGATACACAGGCCCACCTACCATTTGAAAGAAAGTGGGGGCGGCATGTAAAGAATTACTTCAACCCAAAACCTTAAAGTGATAGATGATAATCTTTTTAATACTTTATATTTTATTCTACACGTCCAAGAAGGTAGGACATATGAGTAGAGAGCCTAAGGTGGTGTTTGGTTGGGATGGTTTTTGGAGGGCCCACAATGGTATGGCTTTTACAAACACCATGTTTGTTTCAACATATTTTCTCCAAAAACCTATCTATCCAGGATATTAATTTATGAGAAACATAGATGTTCTTTCATTAGTTAAAACCAATTTGAAGGTGGGATTTTTCAGATGTGTAAAACCGATTATCTCACTTTTAATGCACTGTTGATTTCATAGGAAGCGCAGCCTGGTAATTTTCCCTGTAAAATTTTCCCCACCAAATAATTTTTTTTACATTTTTCAAAAAAAAAATTTCAATTTATCCATCTTTCCAATCATTTCTCTATCTATTACGTTTCCTACTATTCTAAAAAAATTTCTCACGGTAGCCTGATTGATCAAACAGAGAGGAGATTGTCGGTCCCACAAGTTTGGTAGGGCCCACAATGGAGGGTCCACTAACAAATCAGCATATTTGTTATAAATTGTCCATGCTTTGAGATATTAATTTCATTATTCAGTAAGCCGCTAGTGGTCTTTCTTTATTAGTTATAACGAATACAGCATGCGCATTTTTCAGATGTGTGGGAACTGCAGCAGCTGCATTTGCACTTGCAATTCTTGAAGGAAGCACGCAGCCTGGTGTTTGGTTTCCTGAAGAGGTATTTGTATCTAATTTTCATATTTTGTCTTCTTTTTTTCGACTTATTTCAAAGGTTTAACGTTAAACATTTCATCAAACAAGTTTTTCCTTTGTGCTATAACTATTTCATCGAATTCTACATGCAGCCTGAAGGACTTCCAATTGAAGCAAGAGAAGTTCTTCTCAAGCGTGCTAGGCAGGGAACGATTAACTTTGTAATGAACAGGTAAACTTTCAAACCTTAATGCTGGTGTTCTGCATTATTGGTATCTTACTTTGGAAATTTTTAATTACGCCGTTTTATTTGTTTTTTGTTTCTTTCTGAAAAATAAACAGGTCACCATGGATGATTGAAACAGATCCAAAGGAGCTATATGTATGAGTCTTCCTCTTCCCATACAAAAACCAAAGTGAAATTCATTGTACGCTGCAAGGCCGTAAGTGTATTAGTTCTTGAGAGATCATTCTTTTCCATCCATGTATGGGATTAGTGGATGAGAAGTCCAGAAGAGCAACAAGGCACACTGCCTCTCTATTTGGATTTGCTAAATGAAAATGAGCTATAGCCTTTTCGTAAAAAAAAAACTTCCAAAAAAATAAAATAAAAAATCTTGAATTTGTTTCTTATGTTATTTTTAGAATTTCCTTAGTTTCTTTAAGAAAGAAACGTAAAGTATGTCAGTATGTTATTTTTTTTTATTAGTTTGAAAATGAATAAAACAATAAACGAGTATGTTTACATAAGTCTCAACTACCCACTGGACGCATTTCACAGAGAATTTTTCTTTATTATTATTATTTTTTTGAACATAGAAGGATTATTATAATTTATTGACTAAATTTGTTACGTGAAATTGAAGTTTCACAGTTACTATTAGTTCCGACCATTACCATTGTGTGTGTGTGTTTGTTGTTTTCTTATGTTTTTGTTTTTATTTTTATGATGGGAAATGTTAGATTAATTTTAGGGGGTGTTTGGTAGGAGGAAAAAAAAATTACCCAAGAGAATGGGTTGAGGTAAATAATTTAGCCATGTTTGGTAAGAGTAAAATAAAAAATTAATTGTTAATTTTTTTTTTGCTTGGTAACAATTTTAAACATGATATCAATAGGAAACATTATCATCCAAGGTATGGTAAAACAATTTGCCCACAGCCAACACACATTTTCTTATCTTACCCAGTAATAAATTTTGACCTATCAAACACTTTTTGTTATCTCACCCGGCTATAAATTTTCCACACCATGTTCCTGAAATTTTTTTTTGACCGGTAAAAAAAAAATATCTTTTCTATCAAACGCAGGGAAATATAGTTTTCCACTTGCTGAAAAGACATAAAAAACCAGAATACGTCCATTATGACGGGGGATAAAAAATACTCTTCCTTTTCACCAAAAAATACCCTTCCCGCATAAGGCCCAACTGGAACTGGTGCTGTGGTAATTACAATCTTTGAAGTGGCATTACAATTTAATTTCGTCTGTACATCTCAATATCAACTTTCTGACAAGTGTCTATAAAATTTACATATCTCAAAAAATAAGATCTCTCACTGAACCCTATTTCAAAATTTTCAAGCTTCCTTTTCATGTTTTGGTTATCAGCCAAGCTAAAATACCAACTCCTTGCTCAAATTCATAATCAGTGTAAAAAAGACAATATGCTTATAGCATGCAACCCGGTTGTCTTTCTCTTGCCAAGAGAATTTTTCTATTTCCCGAAGCATTGACCAGCCCAGCTTCTCCAACTGCTATGTCATCGATTGCAGAATTGTATACCTACTGGACCTCTTCCAACCCAAAAGATTGAAGCCACATAACATCTGAATAAATGCATCACCGAACTAACCATAATGCATCAATTTAGCAGGCCAAAAGCAACACCTAACTAGCCCACACTCATCAAACACCCTTGGGATAGATGATAAGGAGTCTGGGCTTCTTAACCAGAAGTTTCGAGTTCGAGCCCTGGAAATAAAAAAAAAAAAAGGATTTGGGAGAGCTACCCTTTTAATAGGATTCGACAAGTGCTCGAACACGATGTAATCCGAAGGATGAACCGGTTGAGAAACTAAAAAAAAAAAAAAAGTCTAGCCCACGCTCGATGAGTCAAACTGCAATCCAGATCCTAGCTGAATTAACATTCCACACAGATTTTCCTATCTCCTACTTGATCGCCCAGGTTCAGAACCTCTAGAAGATAGATTACTACCATATGATCTCCAATCCTCTCTCCACTGTCTCCTGTAGCTTTGTTCAGATGGGTAATACTGTGTATCCACATTATTTCTAGCCATAAATCCATGGCGTTTCTTTTGGGAATTCCTCATTTCTTCTTCTGCATCATATCGTGCGCGCTGCAAAATGAAATATCCAAATGAATACACAACATAATCTGCTCAAAGCTTAAAAACTTGTACATGAAACGTTTGATTATCTCGTTTGTGCGGGAGTAATAAACTTACAAGCACTTTAAGGTCCTGCTTTATATACTGATTCTTTCGTAAATGGAGAGGGAAAGCAGTTATTTATTTATTTCTTATTTTGCTAGGAGTGTCCTAAAATTTTCTCATCTGCCGCTGTTATTGATGCACATTTATCATTTGCGATTTCAGAGCTCTTGTATACTAAACACCATTCATAATCAGAAAAAATATCAAACTGCGTTTTTCCGTTTTCATCCAAGATCATGTTACAGTAAGCAATTAGGTCTTCGGCTAGAAATTAAAAATGTAAGCAATTTGGTTTTAGTGACCTAGGAAGGAAACACATTAAAATCTGCACCATTGATCCTTTACTGTAAACAATGTTTAGAACGCTTCTAAGAATTTGGTGTTAGTGACCTAGGAAGGAAACACATTAAAATTTGCACCATTGATCCTTCACTATAAACAATGTTTAGAACGCATCTAAGAATTTGGTTTCCAACTAAGCTAAGAAAAAATTTCAATTCCTATTTGCTATATATAAGCTACTGATCGAAGGTCAATGGCAGCTGTTACTTGCCTTAATTTTAAGACAAAGAAGCTTCTTAGTGGACAACATGTCAACAACAACAAATCCTTATCCCACTATGTGGACTACATGGGATTCATGGATCAATTGACACCATTGGGATTTATAAAATATGAACCTTTCAGTGTAAAACCATATAGAGCAAGCTTCTCAGCAACATTTGTTATTTGAAAACATATAAAATACCTTGGCAGGATCTGACAGTACAGCATATGCCTCCCCAATTATTTTGAAAAGCCTATCAGCATCTCTATGTACTTCTTCAGCAATCACCTTCCATGTCCGATCATCTCCATTGTCACTTCTTGTCAAAGACTGGCCAGCCTACGGAAAAAAGTTAAAATGTTAAAAAAGAGAGGTTAACATAGGAGCATCAAACCAAGTGTCCAATCAAAAAACCTTATCCGGATGATGTCTAAGTGCAGCTTTCCGATAGGCCTTCTTGATTTCAGATGTTGAAACAGACGGTTCAACTCCCCTGCCATCACAATATCAATCAGCCAATGGGTTAAATGAATGATAATATTTCCCTCAATTAGCAACAGATAGGTTTTAGCATTATACTTACTCTGTCATACTTTAAACATAACTTACACGTGGAATGATGACAATTATAAAACAGCACAGCATCAAAATAAATAATTGCTGTCCACCATGTCTTTTTCCAGGGTACCAATACCTTGATAGGTTATCAACATCTATTGAGTGCTGATTTTCACAATAAATGTTTGACAACTAATTAAGGTACCAATACCTTGAAAGAAGAGTAGAGAGTACGTTGGTAACTCCTTAAATTTATACAATAACTTCTTAGTTGAATCTTTACCAAATTTTTCAGTAATTCCTGTTTAATAAAAGTTAAATGACAATCATGTTTTTCCAAAGTCAGAATCAAGGGAACAGAAGGACAATCTTGTTTATTGATAGTATAAGAAGTTTTACAATGATAATGGATCATATATATACAATTTCTAATAAACCAACAGAAAGATGACATATTTTCCAAATTTTGAGCCTCTTTCTTGCATAATAAATTTTTTGGATTCTGGATACATTTTTAGGGAATTAATACCTAGATGCAGGCTTTGAATAGTTATAAATCCATTCCTTCTATATGAGTCAAGTTTTTTTTCATGAAACGTTAAGCTTATCAATCTTAAATCAATTGCAAATCCTAACATGAATTCTATTTAGTTTCTGACCCTAGATATTGAATAATGGATCCTTAAAGTTGCCAACAAAGTAGGAAGATTCTAACATCTACCCTGTATGTCCAAAATTTACCCATTTCATCCTCATAAATGGATTGATATATCTTATAGCTTTGACATAGAAATACACACAAAAGTAGAAATGATGGTGCCTTAGAGGAAAATGTTTTATTGACAAATGGGGTTTTCATTGATCTGTTATAGATGACAAGATAACGAAGTACTAATTATTAGTAAAGTGCTTACAAAATGAGGTACATATCGAGAGGGATCTCCTTTCTGGCTTCCTCCTCTATTTCAGAAAGCCGAACACGATTCTGTTTCAAATCATTAGTATACTTAATTGATCTATCAGATATTCCAAGCTGATTGGCATTATCCACCTCCTTACTGAGAAGAGAGACAAGTCTCGCAAGATCGCTGGCTGCTTGGGCATAATCTCTGATCATCTCATACAGAGTTGCACGTCTAGAAAGTGCCTGCAAGAGTATCAAAACATATTTTTTCATATTATCACATAATATACATGCAATTAAAATCCTAAATAAAATAATTCATTAAATAGCATGTAAAAATAGATATATTTTCTAATGGTAGCATCTATGAGGATCTGCTATCAATTGAGTATGGATAATGCCCATCAAACTAGGCTACAGATTATTACTAGTTTCTATGTTTGACTTGAACACGTATTCTTGTCATGAAGGTTTACATAGAAGCTTTTGCACCAAAACAAAATGAATCCAGTCAATAAAAATCATTTCACACCTATATCAAGATCAAATCGTTCTAGCAGGCAATCGTTTCAGTAAACCAAAAAGAAAAAAAAGTGCTGCCATGTCCACCTCGTTGCGGATGTGTATATAGTTAGAGTAAAATGCTGGAATTTTCAGACAGTGGTTTTGGCCAGTAAATCTTCTTTGGTATAGGATAATTTTCTTGCTTGCTTGTGGGTTATGGACAGGGTTTCTTATAAATATAAACTCAGCTTCTTCGTTAGACATTCAGACATGATGAAGAGCTCTTTCAAGAGGCCTTCTTAAAAAGCAGCCGAGGAAATTGTATAGAATTAGGCTTGAATTGAAAGGAAATATGGGGATAAGTTGGGTAGGTATTTGGGATGAGTGTTGGTGAGGGAGAAGTCCACCTCCATGGACAAATATCTCATATTATCAGAATCCTGATCCTATGTTGAAAAGAAACACCGAAAGATATATATTGTTCTGAACTGCCTTAGAAGTGCAAAGAGAATAAATATTTATAGATCCCATAGTACACTAGAACTGACTAGACTCTTAAGTGACTAAATTAATAACTTTTGAACTTCCTGTAATTAAATTGGACCCCTAATTACAAAGTTTGACTTTCCCAGGCTTCAATACCTTATCAAATACACACAATCATAACTCTTTAGCAGTTGTACTCTTAAATACAATGAACAATTACTTGAGTAAATGAAATATCTATTAATCTCAAATATTAATTATTTTCTGCAACAATTTTCCCAGCCTGGGCAGGGAAAAGGAGGTCAATTATAACTAAATCTCAGGTTTGTGTCTAATCCCCATTGGTAATGCAGGGAAAAGGAGGACAATTATAACTAAATGCTAGGCTTGTGTTTGGGCTATTCTAGATCATACTATTATAGCCTGGACAATGTAGCCGTTTAATTTTTTAGATTTCTGTTTTTGTCTTTTACTTTCTTTTTATTCAAGTTAATTAATTTATATGGCTAGGATTAGATCTATTTGTTTCCAGTTAGGATTTCTATGCTATAAGAAGGGGTATAAATATAATAGTTGTAACTTGTAACAGGTATACCTCAGATTTTTATTTTCATGACCCTAGGTATAATTGTTCTATATGTCCAGGTAGACCTATCGGATTCAATTAACAAATCTCCAGAAAAAAAAATAAAAAATAAGTTTCAGCTGAAGATAGAAACCTTCATATAATTTCCATCAAGAGCTATAGCCAGACTGCAGTCTGCAATAGCTTCGGTTATTTGACCTAATACTTTATATGCAGCGGCACGATTACAATAACAGACAGCTGCAAATGCACGAGACTCCACATTACATGATAAAGCAGATGTATAATGTTCAACAGCTTCTGCATGTCTTCCAGCCTGAAATGCTTCATTCCCTGCAGTCTACAATTGAATAGGTTTACATAAATCCTAATCAAAAACAAATTTCATGATACAGGAAAAGGACAGAATGAATTAAACTAATGAAAAATTCTTAGAATACAGCATCAATGTGGCACATAAATTGTTTTTCTTGTGTCGTTTGATGGCGGAAAAGTTGTATTAGAGAAGAGCATAGAAGTACAAAGGAAGAGTATAAATTATCAAGTTAAAGGAAGTAAGGAACTACAGCATATTATTGTGTCAAGTGTGTTTAAGGGGTACTGAGATGGGCTTGCACAAGTTGTACTATCCTTGAACTAATCCTCAGTATTTAATATAAATACACATACAGTGAGCCACTTAAGAAAAAAGTTCTTTTCAATTAAAAATGTTAAAAATTTTATATGATAATACATAATTTTTTCACAGTGCTTTTTCTATAGTGAAAAAACACAGCAATTTTCTTCCTTTGTCTATTTCTTTCTACAAATTCAGATATGATAGTATATGCAGAACGATTGTCGCCTAGAGCAACAGCAAGCACGATCAGTAGAAAGAAATAGATTGCAGATGAAAAGATTTACAATGCTAGCGCGTCTCTTCCCAAACTTCATTTTAAAAGTCAGTTGAAAATTATTGGCTATAAAACAGTATATTAGAAACAAAATGGTTCACTCAAGTAAAATAGGAAACGTAATAATTAACTCACAGAACAAAAAACATAAAAGTATAGACTGTATAGTTACTTTGAACAGCGGAAATGTTCTAGCTATTAACCAAACAAAAGAATGATAATATCAATAATCATCAGAAAGATATCATGAAATAGAGTATTAGCTAACCTTATGATGCAAGAGCTCACGTACGGTGGCAGCTAGTGGTATAAGTGAATCCAAAACCTTTCTTCCACTCCTGCATGGACAATATCAAAGCTGATGACAAAAAAGATCATTATTGCTGTCAAACATAATCATTTTTTTTTTCCTTATTTCTGTTTACCCTTGAGGAGGGGGTAGAGGAGGGTGAATGGATCAGAGGTTGGTAATACTTACTTGTTTATGGAAGACAACTTTTCCTCTTGTTGCTCCAGCAAAGCAAGACCTTCTTCAAGCTTTCCTAGGTGAAAGTAGGCTTTAAGCATCATTGAGCACCGCCATAGTCTGAAGTAGAAGCCTTTCGAGAGTTGTGAATTATTCAGATCTGTGACTTGGCAACTAGCATCCAATGGACAAGCATTCTTCTCAGCAGAACCAAGGGTCTTGTCACACAGCTGAATCACCTCCTCATATCTACACAGCTGATATTTGAAGCAAGAGTTATCCAACACGGAGTCAATTGGTATAAATTACTGCAAATAGACTTATGCTGACTTTTGATATGATCTAAGCTTAAGCAAAATTCCAGCATATCATAAGTTGTACTGACCATTAAAAGAGCCTCTGCTTTCATTTCAAGCAATTTTTCAGAGTATGAACTTATCAACAATGCCTCATTAATATGTTCTAATGCCTTCTCTGCATCAGAGGATGTTCTTCTTTGCAAAAGCTCAGCAGAATGATTGATGAAATCTGATACTTTCTGTCATCCATTACAAACACTAATCAGTTCAGGAAGAGGGGGACAGACCCTCATGCCATAACAAGTTAAAAAATTATAAATTCAAAAACCTTGGGATCTTGTGAAGGAGAATGAAGAAGGAAATGCAAAATTAGCACATCCATCAAGCAGTAGAATGTGATTGCACAAAACAACAACATACAATCTCTCTCTTCTGTCTCCAATTTGACAAAATATTTTAACACTTATATCATTATAAAAATATTTCCAATATTTCTAAAAACATATACTAGATACATGTTTCGAGAAATAAGAGAGAAAATCTTAAAATACCTTGCCATGAATTCTTCATTATGCCCCAAAATCCAATGTTGAAATAAATAGTAAAAAAATAACTTCTACTTAAAATTGACTAAATGCAATTTAAAGCTTAAACTATTGTGAGAGTTTTCTCATTGATATCAAACCAGTTTGGTGTAAGAGGTTTCCAATATTACCTCATTGCACGTGCAGCCTTTAGCTAATTAAAAATCTTTAACCAAAGGAAAAAGCTAACAATTAAAGCCTCCACAATATATCAAGTTATCTACTAAAAATAATGATAAATAATCAAACCTGTGCCTTTTGTAAGCCATCAGAGGCTTCCACAGCACTTTTTCGATCTACACAAATGTCAGTTCCTGATTGCAAGCACCTTTTGAAATATTGTGATGCACCTCCAAATTCCCCCAGAGCAAGGTAACAACTTTAACAAGAATGAAAACAAAATGACTTGAGGGATACAACCATCTATCTCGATGCTTAAAAATATACACATGAAGCAGGAGCATGCAAGGTGCTAGACACTTGCATATTTCCATATTATAAATAACAATCAGGCATTAGGTGCTAGATATTAATGTATTCATACTTTCATAGGGGAAAGGTTTCCCTCTTTAGATTCACTTTTAATCCCACTGGTACTGTTTATAGCACTCAAACAGCCACCGATTCTAGAGCACCTGCACACCCACCTTTACATTCAACTATACCTAACAACCCTTATGCACCTATTTTCTACTCAAGAAAACCCTAACTTTGATCTGTTATATCATAAGGTTTCTGTCATCCAACATTAAAATTAAAATTCATACAACTTAAATCACTGGGTATAAATTGACTAGAAGAAAAAATGGAAACTTACTTTGCAGCTCTAAGTTGCACCTTGAGGAAATTTTGATCTATTTCAGCAGCAATCAAACAATCTTCTAGTGCATCCCTCATCCTACCAAGAGACATGCGTGTGGCAGCAAGGTTGCTATAACATAGCAGCAAAGCCCTGAGACAGCTCTGAGATGCTTCTTCTTTAGACACACAACTAAGTCCTTGTTTGTAACAATTCTCAGCCAGAGACAAATCCCCATTTTTGTAGGCTTGGTTTCCTCTGATATAGAGCATATTCAACTTGTGAATAACGGTTGCAATGTTGATAAGTATCAAAGGAACTATTTTATAGTGCAAATCCCATTTGTACGCATTCACAATAAATATAAGTAATTGAACTCTATATCATTACACAGATCAGAAGTAGTAGTAATAAGCTACGCCTTCTTATCCAGAACAACAAAACTTAATACATAACTATGCTAAGAAACTCCACGAGACTTAATTAATTATTAGCTAAATTTGAGGGAAAGGGGGGGGGGGGGGGGTGAGGATTGAATCTGTGACACCGAGACTCTGATCCCATGTAAAAAATTAATTCAACCCAAAAGTTTACGCTATTGAATGCGGTTACATTAATAATTTTATATATCTCTAACAGAAAATAGAGTAATATAACTTTCAAAAAATATACTCACCGGAGCCGCCATTTTTCACAGGCGGCTTCCTGAGCAGCAATGGTTGCAGCAGAAATAGAAAAAGAAGCCTCCTTCATACCCTGATCCTCATTCACATCACAATCCCTTGTTTTGGGTTGAGGAGAAGGTACTTTGGCTTTTAGACCTTGCCCTGATGTGAAAAGAGATGAAGTTCCAGAAGATGTAGAAAACACCACAGGTGATGATGAATAAGGAGCCTTTGTGTTTGGAGGGTAGTTGTAAGAATCATGACCAGTATTTACCCAATTTTTCTTTTTGTTATGGCGATTCGGGCTAGAAGATTGAGCTTCAACCGAGGAAGAAGCAGCAAATGTGAAGGCAGACCCACTTACATTTCTTGAACTGAAAGCACTACCAAGATGCAACATTCCATCACTATCACGGGCTTCAGTTTCTGCTGATGGACCAGCCGCATCACTTGTTATGTCCACTTCATCATTGGCGGACTTGAAGCTTTCAGTTTCAACCCCAGAAATAGAGTCCTCCTTTGAGTCTTCAACACAAATATTTTCACGTGTATGGTACTCTGAGGTTGAAGTTTCCTCCTCTGTTTCTCTGCATGCAACATCACCCCCATCTATGGTCAAGCACTCTGTGGCCGCAATTAGATCTTCATCAATGGGATCAACAGAAGTTGTTGGTACTGAATCATTAGCTATAGACTTGTTATCAACACTGAAAGACTCATTGGATGTCACAGAATTTTCCCTTGAGCTTTGATTTTCAGCCAGTTTTTCCTGATATGGAGACACGTCCATTGGTGAAAAAGTCTCTAAAGAACTCTGCGGATCTTCTTGGGAAACACTTTCCTTAAAAACAAAACCCTGTCCAAGCCAAGGCTGGGCTGAGGTATAATGCATCAGTTTTGCTCCACTTATATTGGTTCTCGAGTTGCTACATTTTTCCTTCGGTTTTCCTTCTTTCCTAGTTTTTGGTGCAGGTGTTTTAAACTCAACAAAAGATGAGCCTGAAGTATCTTGTTTCCCCTTAAAGACAAATTCATCTATCTTGGTAACTCCAACAGTTTGAAAACTTATGCCACCTGATAAGAACCCAGAGGATGATGCTGATGCAGCATTTTGGGACATTCCAATATCTTCCTTGAGTTTTTCTGAAGCAACATGACCACCACCACCACCACTTGCATTTCTTTGGTGGATACCCTCCACAAAAGGGTTACACAAATTTGGTTCAACAGAGTGGTCCTTCTTCTCCCAACCAAGGTTTAACTTGTCCATTTCCCTCAACAAAATTGCCTCTGTCCCCGTTTTACATTTTCCAAATCTCATTACATCAACTTCACTCTTGTGAACATTATTATCAATAGCACCAAAAGAGTCATCATTCACATTCACATTCAGATTCTTCATTTGGTAGATAACTTCATTTGTTGAGCTCTCAGAAGCTGCATTGCTACCTCCTCCAATCTGCTGAGTTTCTTGAATGCTCAATTTCTTTTTCAACTCATTCTGGAGTTCCGATTCAACACAAGCATTAAAACCTGTACCTTCTTCGGTTACAATCTTCAACTTGTTCATCTCTTCGGGAAGCTTCGAGACAAAGTTTTCACCAACACGGGAAGAACTCTTCTCATAACCACCACATGCAAAAGCGGTGAAACCCTCATTCTTCACATTCCCAATTTTGAGATTCCTTAATTGATCATCGATTCCCCTCTCCAAATTTGAACCGAAATCAAATGTGGCATTTGCAGCAGCACCACCACCACCACCACCATCATCGCGAAATGGATTGAAATCGGGAGCATTGTTGGGCTTGCGAGCCTTAACGAATCTGGGCCTGGAAAAGTCCGAAACGGAAGGGGTACTGAAGGTGAAAGATGAGGTCGTTGCGTTTGCGTTTGCGTTTGCGTTTAGATTCGAAAACCTATCGTCTCTAGCGTTGGATGATTCCATCGATTTGTTGAATCGAAAAGTGAGGTGAGATCGTCCTACTGCGACGGAGCTACGGCGACTACGGACGCCGGAGATATCGGAGTGTTCTCATGTATGTTCCGATTGAATCGACGATTCTTTGGGTTTCGGCAATCATTGGAAAAAACCAATGCAACAAAATATGTCTAATCTAATCTAATAAACACAAAAGTAAATTCAACTAATAATAATAATAAAGGGATTAATTAAAGGCACAACCGAACAGGGTTTTTGCTTTTCATTTTTTCATCTCTTTTAGTTTTTACAATTATCAAATCGTGTGCTTTAATATAGCTTTTGTTGATAAAGGCCTGTTTTTCTTATTCTTACCTCAAATTTTGATTAGTGATGATTTGCTTCTATGCAATGGTTCGTATATTTATTAGGGGAAAAATGTTTCCCCATTTAATGTAGATAAGTTATCTGTATTTATTTTCAAAATGACGTAAGGATTGAAATCTTAAAAAAATATGAGTATAAAAACTATTATAACCCTGAAATAAATTAAAAAAAAAAAAATTTTCAAAACACTATGAGAACTGAATCTTATATGTATGCAGAAAAATCAACCCATTTAATAAAGAGTAAATGATTTCTCTTAAATTATATTCACTAATAAATGAGCACCGTTATAAATACAATGGTATAAAACGATTTGATCTAAAATTAAGAGGGAATTATTATAAGCTTGAGTTTATTTCTGTGCATCTAAAATTATATCGTTTTATTTATTTATTTTTTATATTAATTGATTCACCTTTACATGATTATAATTTCTTTTTTCTTTCTTTTTTTGGATATTATTATTTTTTGGATATATTATCACTATTAATCCAACTTTATATGATTATAATTTAATAGTGGAAAATAAAATTATCTCAAACTAACTTGAGAAATGATAAGACCTTATTATAAACATAAAAGTAAATTATTTTAATATTTTTTTAAAGGAATGAATATTATTGTTACTCAAATTTAGGCATGTGTTTTTTTATTAAAATAAAAATAGGTTCAAGTAATAACAACATTCGGTATTCTATGGCTTAAGAGCGGAGATCTTTTGTTAATTGGTATGGCGTTTTTTTAGCATAAAGATGTAGGATAAGTGATGGTTATAAAGGTATCGACAAATAACCCCTCAACAATAGACGTAACATAAATCGAATGTGTCTAACTGTTGGCAACTTCTAATTGTTATTATTGATTAGCTTAATTTTCTGCCATTAAAATTAAAATTTAGTTATGTTGAATTCTAATACTGTAAATGCCAACTGATTATATAACTTAACAAAACAATGAAACCTGACATATTAATTGCATAAAAAATATTAAATTGATGTGTCGTATCCAATACTTTTGATATTAAATAATATTTTTAATTTATGTAATGTATATTATATTTAATATTTAAAACTTAACAAAAAATTGAAGCGTTAGAGTTTTTAATTCCAACAATTTTCGCAAAAAAATATGATTACTAAATATTTATATTAAATATAAATATTTGGAATATCTTATGTTTCTTTACAAAATTAATGAATATTATAAGTTTAGATTCATTTTTTTGTTAAATTATTGAATATTAAATATAATATATACACATAAATTAAGAATATTATTTAATATCAAAACGTGTCCTAACGTATCAAAATCTAACATTTTTTAAAATTAACGTGTTAATTGTGTACTCGACTAAATAAAACACAAAACACATACATTTCGTGAGAGAAAGACGGAGCAAAACTTATTTTTGGTCATAACATGTAGTATTCTAATGGTTCACTTATTCAAGGAAAACCTCAAACTCAACTCCATTACCAAAGCCCAGCAGCTATGGGTAATTAATTGCATTAGCCTAACATTTACTAATGGGCTCATAAGAAAAAATAGGCTGCACTCCAACTTTAAAAGAAACTATAATGATTTGTTGGGCTAGGTTAGAAGGAAGATTTGAAACGCAACATGAAACATGGCTATATTCATGATAAATTCATTTTTTCAGCAGATCTCTTTTACATTTTAATTGATTATTCAATTTAATCATATTACACCACTACATTACGTTATCATTTTATATATAACATATGTGGAAAAAAAAATTACTGCATAATTTTTTTTTCTCCAAGCTCATATAAAAATAAATGAGACTCATAGTAAAAAAAAGAGAGAGAAAAAATTAATGATCCCACTTACTTTTACATGACTAGTTTTTACATGTGTATTACTTGACCAATCCTTACATGAACTTCTAAATTAGGAGAAGATTTGAGATATTATCGATGGAACTTTCCATCTATTAGTGAAACCAGGCCAAACTGAGCAGAAATTAATCTTGTGAAGACTTTTTTATTAAAAAAAGTTAAACAATTATTATTTTTTATATGTTAATTAATACACATGATAGTTTGTATTCGTTCAAATTAATTTGTTTTCGTAAAAACTAGTGGATATTTAAAATAATAAAATGGGTTTTTCACCACACATAAAAAGGCTTTAAAAGGATAATCATAATTGAAAAGGAAAAGAAAATATTTTGTAAAAAACAATATAAATAAATGAGAAACTGCAAAGAGTATTAATAGACTATTTGTATCTTTCTAGTCTATTGACTTCTCATAAATGTCTGCAATTGTAGAGTTAGCAGGGTATGAGTTTGTGAGAGAAGGATTTAGAGGTGCTTGAAATATTACACCAAGAGATAACATGCAATTGTAATTGTACGGAAGGTTCAACACTGTTACCTCCAGCTTTGGAAACCCTAGATATAATGCAAGTTATTGGACTCCACTCCATATAGATCCAAATAACCATGTTTTCACCTATTAGACTTATATGTGAACATATCATTGGATTATATTATTAATATATCCAACATGAAATTCAAAATGAATAATAAATTTCAATGGACCCGGTCGAAACAAGTCTGGCGTATGGGCTAGTCTTACGAAGGGCTATTTGACTATCCTGCCGTTTTTCTCATTTGAAAAGTATCACTTTGTTTCGGTTCTTAAATTATACATCAATGATTATATACTCAAGTATATCAAGTCTCATGAACATATATGCATATATACCCGATTGAGACTCACATACTTGAGCATTTGTTCTTCTTGAGTTCTCGAGTATATATGTCAAAAGTTATAAGCTTCCAAAGTTTTATAAAAAAAAATAAAAAAAATTTTTGTAATGCCAATGGGTTTTGTGATACCTACAAAGCTATTTCTGTCAAATTCTTAATACTGTAATACTTCTCTTTCATTCATTTTTTCCCTCATAATCAGATATGTATTTATATACAAACTGTACATTCAAAATCCTAACAAACTAGATAAAATAAAGGAAACAAACTTCTGATTCTAAAGGAAACAAACTTCTGATTCTATCTATTTTGAATTTCAAATTGCTACATTTCAACACTCCCCCTCAAGTTAGTGCATAGATGTCAATCATGCCTAACTTGCTAATCGCTTCTTCAAACACTCTTCCAGAAATCGCTTTGGTCAGTACATTTGACAACTGATCTTCAAGCCGGAGCGTATACACCATAAGCAACAAGCTTGAACAAGAAAGACTAAGAAACATAAAATAAACAAGTGGGGGTTGTAACAACTCTACAACTCACCCTAAAGAAAAATAAAAAATATAATAAACTAAAATAAAATATTATCTATATAAAAGAATCTAGAATATGTCAACTAAAAATAAAATAAAATATTTATATCTCTAATACTCCCCCCGCAAGATGGAGGGTAAACAACATGAACACTCCATCTTGGGAAGAAAGAAAATAAAAGCTTCACGGAACATCAACCGGAGAAATACAGCAAATCAACTGGAATAATCATCGAGCTGGTAAATATAATGTGCTGGAATGAACATCAGCTAAGGAAAGAAGAGGGTTGGGATGGACATCAGCCACCAAATATAAACGGTGCCGGAATGGACATCGGCAAAATCAAATGTTCTGAAATGAACATCAGCAACATGAACCATGCCCCCTGAATTGGAAGCCAAAATAAAAGCCAAACAATGGCAAACTAAATACAAGCCAAATCAGACTTGAATAACACCACAAACATATGAGGGAATAAAATTAAATTGGCCAAATACAAGGCATAAAAGAAAATCAAAATCAAAATAATAAATCACCGAAGAAGATCAAATCACGGCCGGAAGAAACAAGATTTGGAAGTGGTTCGGTTTGGTTCAAAATTGGTTCGATTCGGAAGTGGTTCGGTTCGATTAGAAACAAGATTTGGAAGGAGAAAAGAGACGCGACAGTAAAAGTAGCCATTATAGAAAGAGAAAGCGGGAAAATAGAGAGATTCTAGAGAGTGAAGAAACAGAGAAAGAAAATTCAACAATTCAGAATGTGAAGGTGGAGAGTTTGAATTCAACAATTCAGAAAATTCAACAATTCAAAAATTCAACAATTCAGAAAATTCAAAAATTCAACAATTCAATTTGGGATCTTTGCATAGAATAATGTTTTGGGGAACATGAAGAGGTTTGGAGTTTTCAGAAGCAAAGTTGGCCATTGAAGAAGAAAATGAACAATACGAATACAGTTAAAAAATGGTGTATAAAAAAAATTATGACGATTCGGGGCTTCACAGTAGCAGCAAGTAAGTAAGAAAAAGAGAAGATAATCCGAAAAATTCAAAAGAGTGAACCGGAGGAAGGAAGGGGAAAAGGTACAGATGCAAAGGAGATCTGGATGATCAAGAGATTTTAAAAAAATGATGGCAGCGGATACTCCATTCATGGAGGGTGAAAAATTTGCTCTGATACCATGTCAAATTCTTAATACTGTAATACTTCTCTTTCATTCATTTTTTTTCCTCATAATCAGATATGTATTTATACACAAACTGTACATTCAAAATCCTAACAAACTAGATAAAATAAAGGAAACAAACTTCTGATTCTAAAAGAAACAAACTTCTGATTCTATCTATTTTGAATTTCAAATTGCTACATTTCAACAATTTCGTCGTTTCGTATCACGAAAGAATTTCTTGCACTCTCCACTTCTTTCTCTGTCTTTTTTTTTTTTTTTAGAAATATTCCAATCAATTTATTGCTTCGCGATTAGTCTGATTTGGAACGAGTTCTGAAATCTATCTACTCAATTATTGTCAAAGAACCTTGGGATACACCACCCCAAAAGCTAGCTCAAAGGGTGAGAGTGCCAAAGGCTTTATAAACTCCACATTAGTTGCCCATTCAATCAATGTGGGACTATATATCTCAACACGCCCCCTCACACGAGAGCCCACTGGGCTTGAAGGGTGGACAACATACAAGCCCACCTACATGTGGAAATTCCACTACAAAGAAAGTGGGAGACGGTGAGATTTCGAACGCTCTGATACCATGTCAAAGAACTTTGGGATACACCATCCAAAAACTAGCTCAAAGGGTGAGAGTGTTCAAGATCTTATAAAGGCCAGTTGTCCATGTGAGACTATATATCTCAACACCGAGGTACCATTATTTGGTTATATACACATGCGACACATCGTGCCAAGTAGTCATTTTAATAAATTAACTTAAAAGTAAGGAAACTAAAATGAGTGACGTTTGAATTTGATTTGTGGGCTAAATTTAGAAGATAGAAACGTTTGAGTCGTGTTAGGCTGAATGAGATAATGGACTTCTCAGAGGTGTTGTGCCTTATTCAAAGCCATCGGTACTGTGATGATATACGTATTTTACAGGGAAATTGGATGAAAATTCAAAGTCAATCGGCATATATTGTAATGGAGTGATTGACGGGTAGAAAAGTCTTCTACATGTAGTGATCCAAGTCCTGCGAACTCTCTTACACTTTATGCCTATATATAGGTAGTAATTGTGTAGCAAAATATATACATGAGTTTAGTTCATAGTACTTTCATATAATCAATGGATACATTCTTCTCAAAACGCAACACCGCCATGTCTGCTATATTGCTCCTTATTGGAATATTATCTTCCACTGGAGTACAATTTACCGGTCTATTACTCTCTCTCTCTCTCAAAATAATGCATAGATGTCTTCACTCTCCACTGCTCTGTGTCTTTCTCTTTTAATTCAATTTACCAAAGTCAGTAATTACTTGAAAGAATTTAGACTATAACCTCCAAGTTAGACACCCCTCAAACAAAAAAGAATGATATATCTATCTTTCTTGTTTTAAGTTCAACTATATATCATATATCCCTTTTCATGTTCCATTTTATTGTCTCTAAATTAGCATCAGATGAATATTTTCAACCTGTTGTTTTTTTAATCAATATACATATATGTACATGGAAGGGCCGGCTTGGCTCAGCGGTAAGCTTGCTTGCCGTGGTGTGTCAGGTCGCGGGTTCGAATCAGTCTCTCTGCAAAAAGTCTCTCTGCAAAAAGCAGGGGAAACGAAGTGGGTATTTGAACTGGGTCGGCCCTTATACACATATATGTACATGATGTCTAGATTAACAATTTCAATCTCTTTCAGAATCACTAACTTTTTGTTCAACATTAATATATCATGCAGGTGCACAATCCGTGGGTGTCTGCTATGGATTAAATGGAAACAACTTACCAACTAAGCAAGCTGTGGTGGATTTATATAAATCAAAAGGAATTGGCAAAATGCGTATGTACGATCCAGATGAAGGAGTTCTTCAAGCACTTAAAGGTTCAAACATAGAGGTGATCCTTGGTGTCTCTGATAAGAACAAGCTTCAATCTCTTACTAATGCTCGAGCTGCAGAAGATTGGGTCAATAAGTATGTGAAAGCATATTCACCAAACGTCAAAATCAAGTACATTGCAATTGGTAACGAGGTTCACCCAGGTGATGCTGCAGCAGGTTCTGTTCTTCCAGCACTAAAAAACATTCAGAAGGCAATTTCTTCAGCCAATTTACAAGGACAAATCAAAGTCTCAACCGCAATAGACACTACCTTACTAGGAAAATCTTACCCACCAAAAGAGGGTGTTTTCAGTGATAGTGCGAGTCAATATATAAAGCCTATTATAAGCTTCTTGGCAAGCAATGGAGCACCACTTCTTGCAAACGTGTACCCTTATTTCTCCTATGTTAATAACCAACAAAGCATTGGTCTTGACTATGCTTTGTTTACTAAACAAGGAGCAAATGAAGTTGGGTACCAAAACCTGTTTGATGCATTGTTGGATTCTGTGTATGCTGCTCTTGAGAAAGTAGGGGCACCGAATGTTAAGGTTGTTGTGTCTGAGAGTGGTTGGCCATCTGAAGGTGGAACTGCAGCTACTGTTGGTAATGCAGGAACTTACTATAGGAATCTGATTAATCATGCTAAGGGTGGCACTCCAAAGAGGCCTAATGGACCCATTGAGACTTATCTTTTTGCTATGTTTGATGAAAATCAGAAGCAGGGTCCTGAAATTGAGAGACACTTTGGTCTCTTTAGACCTGACAAATCACCTAAGTACCAACTCAGTTTCAACTGAAACATGTGATTACTGATTGTAAACTCAGTGTGTCACTTAATTAGAATAAGGGAACCTCGTACCTATGTGGTTTTAGTTTCTACGCCAATAATGTACTCTGCACTTGTATTATGTTTCTAATAAAGGCGAATTATCTACGACTTTATATTAATTGATTATCCAAGTTTTAAACATTTTCCATATTTGTGATTTTTGTTCTTTGATATGAACATAGAAAAAAAATGTGAATATTGACGAGATTTAAGTGTATGAAAGAAATTCTGTTAAAAATGGTTTCGGATTTAGCATGTGGTCATATTTGAGAGATTAATCTCTCACCGATTAAATGAGGAGATATTCTGATAAACTATAAAAAAAAAAAAAATACCCTTTACAAAAAAATAAACTGCATTTATAAAATGAATCATATTTTAGCTGAGAATACTGCTATTTAATTGAAGGGTTTTATAAGAGTTATGTTGTAGGAAAAATGATTGTGTAATGTTATAAAGATTCATTTTGTGTGCCGTAGTTTTTTTTTGCTTCAAAAAGTGCGGACCCCACAAAATGTTGTGTATGTAGGAAATCTTGTTCTGACATATAACATGATAGATGCAAATCCCATTAAAGTATTATATGGTCAATTAATCAGCCTTCCTTTGTATTTGCATAATTTCATTACCCTCGTCTGGGCATCATGAACATCTTAATTAGCAGAGAACTCCATAGGTAATAGTTTCTCTAAAATGGATTTTTTTAGCCGCCACTAGTATCTTTTTAAAAAAAAAATATTAAAATAGATTATATAATGGACTAGTGGATGCATGTATTTGAGTATATTGGAGGACTTTTGTAAAATATTTAGAAGAAAAATCCAAACAAGTGGGTTAGAATTTAGAAACCTCCAAGTTCCGATGGTATGAATCCAGAAACAGTCATATTAGTTGCATAGACTTCCGAGAAGAAAACAAGGACTTTGAGTTGTGAGTCTTGTGACATATCATTAGAAATTTAGAACGTTTCTTTCATGTTAGCCTGACAAGTACGCAGAATGGCCTCACCAGTGATAAATATTTTTGTTAGTATTTGGTCACTGGTCATCAATGAATTTTGTGAACCTTTTTCACCGAAAAATGGTTGGAATTCAAAACAAATTCATGAACTTCTAATCAATGATTGACGGGTTTCAAAGCAATGTTATAAACACCGGATGCACTCGCTCGGGTTGATTCAGAAATCGGTGAATCGGTTATATAATCGTTTTATTTTTTTTATATAACATAATCGTTTTGATTTTTATATTAGAGCAGTCATATAATGGAATGGTGCGACCCGGTTAATTTTTGTAAATGCTAATGACATGGTCGATTCAAATGATAACCCATCTCGGTTCATAAAATAAAAATAATTTGTTCAATTGATGTCTTTTTTTTTTTCACTCACAAACTCAAATGATTTGTTTTCTTTTGAAATATTTGAGTGGTCTGTTACTTATTTACTTACATAGGTTATCTACCTACAATATTATTATTATCTTGGTTATACAATATGTAGGAAATTTTGATTTGATTTATAATTAGAGATATCGTCTTGTGAACCTGAAGCACCAGTATTACGAGTATTATATGTTTGATTGATCTTTTGTTAGACAATGATGTATAAATTATTATTTTTATATTAAAATATTTGTAATTGGTATCAGTGGCGGACACACGTCTGCGCAAATGTCCGCAAGTGCGGACATGAAATTTTCGATTTTAGTTTTTTTTTTTTTGGTTGTTGTTGTAGGTCTTTATTTATCTCTTAATTCAATATTTATATTAAGAGTAAATGCTATTTTAAATCCTTAACAAAAAATACGGTTCCCACTTTACTCCCTAATAAAAAAAATTATTCTTGAGAAAAGTGGATCAATTTAGTTAAAATCGTGGTCCCTCACAAATTCAAAAAAGATCCACATTAGTCCCTCAATAAGACTAAAATGGGTCCACTTTGAATTTCATAGTGACCAGGTGATTATTTTTTTTTATAATGGACGAAAGTGTGGATCGAATTTTTCACTTTGAATTTCATAGTGATCATGTGACTAATTTTTTTTATAATAGACGAAAGTGAGGATTGAAATTTTTCTTAGGGACCAAAAATGATATTTATTCTTATATTAGTTAACAACGTAACAACGTACAAAGATGATTAAAATAACGTAGCAACGCAAATTGATTAGAGAGAAAACTTTTTTGTCACGTAACCATTCTCATGTTCTCTTCATCCTTTGTTTCATTTTTCATTTTTATAACAAGAGAAGATTGATTGCAGGTCTGACATTCTCAAATAAGTTAATCTCTAGACACGAAGTCTGTGATTTTGCTTGTCTTATGTATAGACAGTGTTGACTTTTTAATTCACCATTATAAAATAGAATGATGATGTGTGAATGTACGGGAGTATATTCTCATATTTATTTTGGAGGATTGGTAAGATTTATGGGGGAAATGATTGAGTCAAATTATTGTCTGCAGTTTGTTGTGGAAGCAACTAGATTATAAGCGGGTTTAAGCGTTAATTTAAACTTTCTTTACAATTTCTTTTTTTGGGAACCCCTGTCACTAAATGTGTGGACATAAAGAAGTTTTTCTGAGTCCGTCACTGATTGGTATTATTCTTTTATAGATATTTAAGTATATTTATAATTTTTTAATATAAACTATATATTAACATATACTATTACGACTGAATCAATAACCAATAACTCCAAGTATGAATAACCGAGTCCAATTTAATAATATTGGTTGAAAGTCTTTGTTATTGGGTTTGTACCATACGATGCAAATTGCAAAATATTGGTCTTATTTGTGCAGATAAATATCGGTTAGCCAATGGAAAAGCATATCAGTGTTTTGTGTTAAGATTTGGTTGACATTTTGGTATAATCCAATAATCCATCGATATATTCTTCAAAAGCAACACGGCAATGTCTGCCATATTTGATATTGCTGCTTGTGGAATGCTTGTAGTATCGTCCATTTGTCCAGAATTTACAGGTCTTTCTGGCTCTCTCCCTCTCTAACTAACACACCTGGTATTTCTGTTCCATCCTTGGTGTGATTAATCAGATTCATACAGTAAGTTCCTACATTATCAGCAGTGGCTCCAGTTCCAACTTCAGTTGGCCACTCACTCTCAGGAGATTATTTAAAGTAATCCAGGACCATCATTTATAGGTGGTCTCTTGATATAAATAAGAGGGTAAAATTGAAAAAATGAGAAAATAATAGGAATAAAAAAAAAAAATAGAAAATTAATGGTATGAGAAGGAGCACCAAAATATCCTGGAGCATATTAAATATTTCACACTCTCACATACAACCTTTACATTTGGTGCCCCTATTTTTGGCTTCAGTTCCAACTTCAGTTGGGCCACCCACTCTCAGATACAACCTTCACGTCTGGTGCCCCTATTTTCACGTAGGGTTTTATATTTCTCATTCAATATGAGAATTGAATTTTTATATTGTAGAGACAAAAAACATGTGGGACCTGTATATTAGGAAAAAATTATGTGTAGAATCCACGTTGACACGGAAATCGAAGGATGTGTAGGAAAATTCAAATTCTCACGTTAAAGGAGAATTATAAAACCCATATATATATAGGGTTTTATAATTCTTATTCAACATGAGAATTTAAATTTTCATACACACCCTTCGATTTCCGTATTGACATGGGTCCTACATATAAATTTTTCTTACATATGGGTCCCACATATTTTTTATCTCTACAATATAAGATTTCAATTCTCCCTTAACATGAGAATTATAAAACCCATATATATATATATATATTGTGGCGCATCCAAAAAAAATTATTTATATGTGTGCACTTAGAGGTGACGGATCGAAGACAACGCCTCTGGAATTTTTTTAAAAAGAATATTTTAAATGCATAAAAAAACAAAAGAATATAAATAAGTGGTTCCTTTAAAATTTTTGGATACTCAACAAATATTACAGCACTCAATTTAATCCTTTAGAGAAAAAAAGTTAACTCGTGATTCTGTTGAAATTCAAAATAGACCCATAAGGGATTAATGTGGATTTTATTTGAATTTCAGACGGATTATAATTTCAACCAACTGGGTCAATTTTGAAATTCAGAGCATCACAAGTCGATTTTTTTTTAAGGGAATAAATTGGGCTCTATAATTTTTATTAAGGATCCGACAAATACTTTATTTTTTTTTCCCCAAAGATTTGTGTCTGCACTTGCCCACAGGGGCACAAGTGCAGGTCCACACACACACACATATATATATATATATATGGGCAAGATATTCTTATACCGGTATAAGAGTTAGAAGTCTTACCCTCAATCTTGACCATTGATTCACTTGTATCCAATGACTCATATAAATAAAAAATTAAAGCCCTTAGATATAAGTGGGATCAACGGACAAAATTGAAAATGTAACTTACACTGATGTAAAATGATCCTGACCCATATATATATATATATATATATATATATATATATATATGAGGCAGTATCATCTTACACCGGTGTAAGAATAATAAGTCTTACACCAAATCTTAACCATTGATTTTCTGAATCTAACGGTTAAGATTTATTAGGTGTAACTCATTAATTAATTTTTAATTCCCAATAAATCTCAACCATTAGATGCACAAAAATCAACGGTTAAGATTTAGTGTAAGACTTATTATTCTTACACCGGTGTAAGTTGATCCTATCCCTATATATATATATATATATATATATATATATATATATATATATATATATATATATATATATATATATTCTACAGTCACTTTAAATAAGGTTATTTACAGCTACCATTTATAACTATGTTGTACCGGAAGTACATAGTTAACATTAAAGTTATTTTTTTCTCTCTCCACATCAGCAAACAGGTTCTAAAAAATAACTTAGAGAGAGAGAGAAAAACAACTTTGATGCTATAAAATTACAGTCACTTTAGATAAGGTTATTTACAGCTATCCTTTATAACTATGTAGTACCGGAAGTACATAGTTATAACATTAAAGTTTTTTTTCTCTCTCCACATCAGCAGACAGGTTCTGAAAAATAATTTGGAGAGAGAAAAAAAAGTAACTTTGATGCTATAACTTTGTACTATCGGTACTATATAGTTATAAAAGATAGTTGTAGATAACCTTATATAAAGTTGCTGTAGAAATATTCATCCCAGAGCTAGAAGAAAAAACTCAGCTAGTGCCAAAAGACTGATCGTGTATAATTCAGCTAGTGTCAAACTTGTATTACTTTGAAAAACTTAACCAATAGTAAGGCTGTACCATAATTTTGGAAGAAAATCTGAATCATCTTTAAAAATTAGCTTGTGCCAACTACCAAGGCACCAATTGACATACAAGTGGCACCGCCACTATATATATATATATATATAGAGTTTAGCGGATGTAAAGTGACTGCACCTAAGGATTGGTGCAGTCATATAAAACTAGGTCATTTTATAATATAAAAACATTAAATATGGAAAATAATAACCATACAAAGGTGGAAATAAATGTAAAACATTAAATATGGGAAATCATAACCATACAAAGTTGGAAATAAATATAATATTTTTATTTTCTACAATTAATTTGAAATGCGAACTTCCTTTATCCCACCCAAAACGACGTAGTTTTTAGGTGACTGCACCAACGCTTATATACAGTCACATTACAAATCATTTTGCCATATATATATATATATATATATATATATATATATATATATATATATATATATATATATATATAGTTCGATTTTTCTGCAATTTTTCATATATATAGGTTAAAATATTTAATTTAGGGAATCATAATCATACAAAAGGTAAAAGCATTAAATGTGGAGAATCATAACCATACACGTGTCGTTGCTACACGTACAGCAACTTTAGATATCATGTTACCATATATATATATATATATATATATATATATATATATATATATATAGGGAAAAACATTTCTCAAGCAGCTTGAGATAAGTTTATCTCAAGCTGGCCCCAAAACTACGTCGTTTTGATTAATGAAGGGTGTTTATGTAATTATAGGTGAATTAATGAAGGGTGTTTTAGTAAAATGTATATGACAGAAAAATAAATAAAATTACAATAACACTATTCATTAATTCACCTAAAATTACATAAACATCATTCTTTAATCAAAACGACGTGGTTTTGGAGCTAGTTGTAAATAAACTTATCTAAAGTGGTTGTAGAAATATTTTTTTCATATATATATATATATATATATATATATATATATATATATATATTGGAGGTTCTTTTGACTCCAGAGAAATATTTAGAAATCTTACTTCCCATCTTAGCCATTGATGGACGGAAATCATCGGTTATCATTTGTAGTATAATTAATAATTAATTAATTAGTATGATTTTCTAAACTGAAACTATTAGATAAAAAATCAACGGTTAAAATGTAGAGTAAGACTCGTAAATCTTGCTCTGTAATCAAAATATCTCTCTGCACATATATGTGTTCAAGATTATTTTACGTCCTAAATGTTTATCGTTATAACATTTCTTTCACGTTAGGCTGACAAGTACGCATAATGGCCTCACCAATAATTAATATTTGGGTTAACTTTTTCTACAATTACTTTAGATAAATTATTTGTATTATGCGATTTTAACTGTCTTACCGGTGAGATATAGACATATAGTTATAATAATAGAGTTGATTTTTTCTCTCTACTCGTACATTGTTAGCTGACGTGGCGTGGCAGAGAGAGAAAAATAATTTCATCAGTATAACTATGTCTTACTGGTAAGGCATAGTGAAAATTGCGCACCGGAAGGTTATCTAAAGTAAATTTAGAACCCCAAGGGTAGCTCAGTTGACAACTGAGCTCCCAAGGGTTTGCTTGTGTCAGGGGTTTAACTTTAAACCCTGCCTCAAGCAAATTCATGGAAAATCTTAGGGGGCCATGCTTCCTTCTCGGTTGGAGGATTAGTCTCATCCTTCCTCCGGTAGCGAAGCTCAAAAGGGGCTAGTCTACAGAACCGTACCCCGAGAGTAAGGTGACCGAAGGAGGTTGAATGGGGATACCTCCGAGTTATACCAAAAAAAAAAACAAGTAAATTTAGAAACCTTTTACCCTTAATATTTTTGCTAGTATGTGGCCATCAATGAATTTTGTGAACGTTTTTTCACCAAAAAATGGTTGGAATCCAAAACAATTTAAAGATAGCAAACGGCCTAATTTGCCTGAATCTGTTCAGCTCCACTTTCAATTTGCTAAAAGTGGGGTAGGAAAATATCAACTCATCTCATTTTGAAATAGGCTGCCGGGTCCACTCGCCTAAAAATAAAATATTAAAAATATATATAAATATATTAATGTTAATCTCTTATTTTTAATCTTTAACGTTTAAATATTTTTCAAGTATAAAAATAGCATCAAACAATAAGTTAAACAAAAAAGAATGATTTGAACCAATAATTTCATTTAACATAACTATACAAATATAATATTAAGATTAATTAATAAATTCAATGTCATTATATAACAAGATAATGACATCATACATATTAACATTTGCAAATGAACACACGATTACATCTTGTAACTAGAATTTCATAATCATCAATTTGATTTGTATAGATACTAGCATTTAAATTTAAAATAAACTTAAATTGCTTTTTTTATTAATCTAAATCAAAAGCAAATAAAAAATAATATTTGTAGTAATATAATAACATTATGACCCTACTAGAAAAGATTTTGTACATAAAATTATAACAACATAATAGTCATTCATAAAGATCAATCAAGCTATAATCTAACATTTAATACATTTAAAAAAACAAATTACAAACGAGTTGACGTGCCTATAACCCATTTTAACTCAACCCACATATAAGTGGGTTTTTTGGGTTGTTGGGTTGAAATACACAACCTAACGATTGTCTCATTTTTTGGGAGTGGACAGGTTGACCCATCGGATATAATTTATTTTGCCATCTCTAAAATAATTTAATAAATTTTGGTATGCAAATAACAACATAAATTTTAGTTTTTTTACATGGATAATCCATAGAAACACCTCGAAAACCACGATGACACCACATTACTTGACTAGCTCTAGTCATGAAACAATAAAAAAATTACAATTTTTTTTTAATTTTTATTATTATTTATTTTAGAGAAGAAAATAAAAAGAAATAAAAGAAAAAAAAATTGTTCCACTGCCGGTAATGGAACCACAATTAAAAAAGGATTTTATAATTCTCATTTAACATGAGAATTAAAACTTTCCTACACACCCTTTGATTTCCGTGCTGACATGGGTCCTACATTTAATTTTTTCTAACATATGGGTCTCACATATTTTTTATCTCTACATGAGATTTCAATTCCCATTTAATATGAGAAATATAAAACTCTTAAAAAAAATGACTAATCCTTATATGAACTTTTTTTTTTTTTTTTGAAAACAACAACAAAACAAACTAACAAACTACTCTAGGTGTCCCAACACCCATACCATCCTTAAAGTAAATTGTTGCACCTCACAGTAGGGGTCAAAAAATTTATCAACAAATAAAGTTTTGTGTGTCATCCAGACAGCCACAACATTTTCTTCTCTAAAAGTATGCTTAAACTAAACTGACCAATTTCTCTCAAGAAGGTCACGCACCATGTTTCCAATGTGAGCTAGATGATGGTTAATTTGGTCAGCTTGCTCTATGAACTTCAGAACCTGAGCAGAGTCTCCTTCAATAATGATGTTTCGAAATACTTGATCCCATGCAACAATAAGACCCACAAGGATAGTCCAAAGCTCCGCTACGAAATAGTTACCTTGCCCCAGAATTTTTGCAAATCCTAGTATCCATTCTCAACTGCAATTCCTTATCACCTCACCACAGCCAAAATTGAGGTTGTCATTCGTACTAACTCCATCCACATTTATTTTCATCCATCCATCCAGAGCAGGATTCTATTTGATCACTTGGTTTTGGGTTGAAATTTGCTGAAGACCTCCTCTCTGTATTAATCCTTTCGCAGCAGTAAATTCTTCATTGACCAAGAATAAATCTAATACTTTTCTGAATATTCGGTTTTACCCATTAAAAATGAATTCATTTCATTCCACCCATAAACACCAACAAGCCACGTCAAAGAGGAGAGACCAGTTTTTGTTGCTCGTATCATCTGCCTTACATAAACTTTTAAACTAGGAGATGATTTGAGATATTGTAAATAGATCTTTCCATCTGTTAGTAAAATCAGCGCAAACTGAGCAGAATTTAATCTTGTGAGGACTTTTTTATTAAAAAAATAATAATTGAACGAATTATTTTTTTTAGATGTTCATTAATACACATGATAGTTTATATTTGTTCAAATTAATTTTTTTTGGAAAAACTAATGGGTATTTAAAATAATAAAATAGACTTTTAAAAGAGGAATCATAATTTAAAAGAAAAAACTTTATTTTATATAAAAAAGGTTTGATATTTTTCATGTTGTAGGAGATAAAATTATCCCTTATATATACATCAAAATACATGAGGTCCATTTGGAGCCATGTGAAGAGAAAAGAAAAAAAGAAAATATAGGTCTCGTATGTTTTTGGGTAAAGAATTTCTCTAGTCAATGGAGATAAGTTATCTCCGGTGAGCTTAAAATAATATCATTTTGGGACAGAAATTAATGTATTTTTGTAATTAATATATTGTAGGGTTATATTAATCTTTATCATTATAATTTTTTAATCTTATAACCCAAAACGATATTATTTTGAACTCATTAGAGATAACTTTATTTTCAGTGACTTGAGAAATACTTTTCCTTATATTTTTATGAATATAAAAAATAATTTTATTTTTTATAACATGAAAAATATTAAATTCATAAATAAATTAGAAACTGCTAAGAGTATTGATGGACTATTTGTATTGAGTTTGGCGGATGAAAATTGTCTATGTATTTAAGTTTTAATAGTGCACCAGTCACTATCATGTAATTTTTTTTTTTTTTTGGTATACACAGTGACTATCATGTATTAGTGTCACTATTATATTTTAAAAAAAAGAATTGAATGACCTTCTATTCTATTGACTTCTCAGAAATGTGTGGAATTGTACAATTAGGATGCATGGAACTCAAAATGAATCATAAATTTCTCATGGACCCAGGCCGAAACAAGTCTGGTGTGTGGGCTAGTCCTGTGAACTCTTTGCCCCTATATTGCTGCTACTTTATGCTTATAGTATGTTTGATTTTGTTAAAAATCAAGTCACACAGTATAAAAAATATCTTATTTAATTGTTTAAATAATGTAAATATTGAATAACAGTATAATCAAAGAATAAAAAAAAATTAAAATTTTATTATCCTCTAAAAAAAAACAATGATTATCCTTTATTACTCCAAATTTATGATAAAGTTTAGTTTGTTCTATCTATAAATACAATAAAATATTAAATTCTATCCATTGATCATCAAACAATTAACAACATAAAATATTATTCCATGACTTAGAGTGAAGATCACAAAACAGATTCTGTTTTTGCAGTACTTGTAATGACGATCTCAACCAATACGATGAGGACCGAGAATTGTCGTAGGCAACGAGTGAAATCTCTATCTTTAATGTTTGGATTAACTATTTTTATTGGAAATATTTTTTTAAGGGATATGATATTGTTACTATCAAATAATATTATTACCAATATTACTACCATATCTTAGCCGTTTATTTTCGTCAATCAACGGCTATCATTTATTGTGAATTAATAAATAATTAATTTATTTATTTTGTGAAAATAATAATCATTAATTAACGAAAATCAACGGTCAAGATATGATAATAACATTGGTATTAAATTTCTTTTTTGGTAATCAAATTGGTAGTAACATTATTTGGAAGTAAAAATATGCTATCCCATTTTTTAATAATTATTTTTCCCTAAAGTAATTCAATAAAACTTTCTTAAAAATAAATAAATAAGGAGATTCAAACATAAATAAGTAAAAGTATAGTAGTTATCTAACGGCTCTACCACAAAAAAAGGTATTCCTGCATATTATGGTATTCTATTAATTGAAGAAAAATATTAAGAATTGCACCAAAAGACAAAAATTAATGGATAAAATTTAACATCATTAATCATCGACACTTTAAAAACTTTAGACGTGTCGTGTCCGACACTTCTTAACACTTTTCAACACTCAAACACGTGTTGTAGAAACTCAACAAATGATTCAAAGGTGCATTGTGTTGCATTTTTAGTTTCAACTATTAGATTCGTTGGATTATGATTATTATTTTATTGAGTTTATTATAAATATTTGGGATATCTTATTTTTTTTATAAAATTGATGGATATTATAAGTTTAATTTCATTTTTTTTGTTAAATTATTGAATATTAAATATAATATACATTGTAAATTAAAAATATTATTTAATATCAAAATGTGTCCTAACGTGTCAAAATCTAATATTTTTTAAAATTAACGTGTCGGAATGTCGTGTTGTGTCAAGTGTTTTGTGTCGGTATCGGTGCTGCATAGTCTATCACAATTTTATCTAACAATTTAAAATAATTATAAAATTAAATCAAAAGAATGTTATCTATAAATGTCATTTTTAATTATATTTTATAATAATCAATTTACATAAATAATAGATTTTGTAATGTTAATGATCCGAACCAAAAATAAAATACTTGTTATAAAAAGACAATCTAATACTCTTAGGTGAGTCAGTTTCTTTGATAAGAGAGATATATCGAGTCGATTGCTAAAATTATTTTCGTTAGGGTGCGGTCTACACTAACATCCCGGTATTGATATTTAAAAATGATAAGAGAGAGGAGGCTGCAACATGGGTAATTATCTTATTACATGCCTATACACTCCATGTGTGAAACCCACCATGCTCCATGCTCCTCTTCAACTGAATACTCAAAGTATTTTATTTTTATTTTTTTTTGGTAACAATACTCAAAGTATTCTACTCGCCGCCTTCTGGAGGAACATTTGGCTACCTCGAGTTCAATCCGACTCTGGTGCCCATTATTAGGCGGGTGTCAGAGGAACTCGTGGCAAAGAATCATCACCAATGGACTAAGGCTAAAGCTAAGCCAATCATATTAAGTGGGTATCATGTCACAACCCAAAATCTTAAGAGATTGAGTTAATGGGTTCATCCACTTATATTCACTTCATTTAACTCATAACTAATTAATGTGAGACTTATTACACTTGAATATCATATCCCAACAGCTAGGGACAGTTCTGAGATTAAGACTTTAAACCCTTCCAAAAAATGATACTAACAAGGATCAAATACATATTCTCTCACCCCTATCTATTCAGTTATCTAATAGCAACTGAGCTACTATTATTTGATCATACGCATGTTACTTCGGACATCGTGCAGAGGGAGTCATTTTAATAAATTAAGTGACGTTTGAATTTGATTTGTGGGCTAAATTTAGAAGATAGAAACGTTTCCGTCATGTTAGGCTGAATGAGATAATGGACTTCTCAGACGTGTTGTGCCTTATTCAAAGCCATCGGTATTGTGATGATATACGTATTTTACTGGGAAATTGGATGAAATTCAAAGTCATTCGGCGTATATTTTAAAGGAGTGATTGACGGGCAGAAAAGTCTTTTACACGTAGTGATCCAAGTCCTGCGAACTCTCTTCCACTTTATGCCTATATATAGGTAGTAATTGTGTAGCAAAATATACACGAGCTAGTTTATACTTTCATATAATCAATGGATATATTCTTCTCAAAAGGCAACACCGCCATGTCTGCTATATTGCTCCTTATTGGATTATTATCTTCCACTGCAGTACAATTTACCGGTCTATATATTACTCTCTCTTTCTCTCTCTGGCTTTCTCTTTTAATTTAATGAGTAAATACTTTTTTCGATCCTCATCAAATTTTACGATGCCCGTTTTTGTCCCTAACAAATAAAAAGGCTATTCGAGGTTCTAAGAAATTCAAAATTGACCCATTTTAGTCATTTTAAGGGACTAATGTGGGTCTTTTTTGAATTTGTGAGAACCACGATTTCAACTAAATGGGTTCATTTTGAATTTCTTATGAACCAAGAATAGCCTTTTTATTTGCTAGGGACTAAAGCGGGCATCGTGAAATTTGCTGAGTACCAAAAAGGATATTTACCCTAATTTAATTTACCAAAGTCAGTAATTACTTGAAAGAATTTAGACTATAACCTCCAAGTTAGACACCCCTCAAACAATAAAGAATGATACATCCATCTTTCTTGCTTTTAAGTTAAACTATATATATCATATATCCCTTTTAATGTTCCACTTTGTCGTCTCTTTTTAACTTCAACTTAATTAGCATCAGATGAATATTTTCAACCTGTTGTTTTTTAATTAATATAAACATGTATATATATGATGTCTAGATTAACAATTTCAATCTCTTTCAGAATCACTAACTTTTGGTTCTACATTAATGTAACATGCAGGTGCACAATCAGTGGGTGTATGCTATGGAGGAAATGGAAACAACTTACCAACTAAGCAAGCCGTGGTGGATTTATATAAATCAAATGGAATTGGAAGAATGCGTATATATGATCCAGATGAAGAAGCACTTCAAGCCCTTAGAGGTTCAAACATAGAGGTGATCCTCGGTGTCACTGATACTAACAAGCTTCAATCTCTAACAAATGCAGGAGCTGCAACAGATTGGGTCAATAAGTATGTGAAAGCATACTCACCAGACGTCAAAATCAAGTACATCGCAATTGGTAATGAGGTTCACCCAGGTGATGCTGCAGCAGGTTCTGTTCTTACCGCATTGCAAAACATTCAGAATGCAATTTCTTCAGCCAATTTACAAGGACAAATCAAAGTCTCAACCGCAATAGACACCACCCTCATAACAAACTCTTACCCTCCAAAAGATGGTGTTTTCACCGATAGTGCAAGTCAATATATAAAGCCTATTATAAGCTTTCTAGCAAGCAATGGAGCACCACTTCTTGCAAACGTGTACCCTTATTTCTCCTATGTTAATAACCAACAAAGCATTGGTCTTGACTATGCTTTGTTTACTAAACAAGGAGCAAATGAAGTTGGGTACCAAAACCTGTTTGATGCATTGTTGGATTCTGTGTATGCTGCTCTTGAGAAAGTAGGTGCACCGAATGTTAAGGTTGTTGTGTCTGAGAGTGGTTGGCCTTCTGAAGGTGGAACTGCAGCCACTGTTGATAATGCAGGAACTTACTATAAGAATCTGATTAATCATGCCAAGGGTGGGACCCCAATGAGGCCTAATGGACCCATTGAGACTTATCTTTTTGCTATGTTTGATGAAAATCAGAAGCAGGGTCCTGAAATTGAGAAGCACTTTGGTCTCTTCAGACCTGATAAATCACCTAAGTACCAACTCAGTTTCAATTGAAACGTGTGATTACTGAATATAAACTCAGTGTGTATTCGCTTAATTATAAATAAGGGTACCTCGTACCTATATATGGTTTTAGTTTTACACCAATAATGTACTACAAACTTGATATGTGTTTCTAATAAAGGCTCATGATCAATGGCTTTAGATTAATTATCCGAGTTTTAAACATTTTCCACATTTGTGATTTTTGTTATTTGATATGAACAGAGAAAAAAAAATGTAAATATTGATGAGATTCACGTGTATGAAAGAAATTCTGTTGAAAATTGTTTCGGATTTAGCATGTGGCCACATTAATCTCTCACCAATTAAATGATATATTTTAGCAAAGAATAATGTTATTTAGCAAAGAATCATTTTTTAACTTCTTTTTTCTTTATGAACATAAATTAGACCAAATAAGAATTTACAAAAACTCTTATAATAAAAAAAAGTTCTTTTTATAATAAAAAAGGGAAAAAGTATTTAATGTTACTTTAAACAATTTTCTCAAATATTTATCGAAACGGTGTAGTTTTGGAGTTGAGAAATTTAAAAATTATAATGATATTATAATTTTGAAATAAATTAAAATTACAAATACACCATGATTTTCGTCCCAAAACTACGTTGTTTTGGTGAACATTAGACAAAGTTGTCTAAAGTAACTAAAGAAATGAACCCTAAAAAAACCAAAAGTCAAAAGCTCTTAGAAGGATTTTTTTTAAGTTGTATTAGTTTTTTTTTTTAAATCAACAATATGTTTTAATTAATAACTTTTAAACTAAAAATTTTATATAATCATCAAACAATTTTTAGTTTTTTTTTTTTTAAAATTTAAATTTATTTTAAAAGCTTTTTATAACTTTAGTTTAACTTAAAAGAAAAAGGGTTTTGGGGCTTTGCCCTTATTGTTATCAAAAAAAAAAAAAAGGTCAAACAGGCTTAATTCAAACCATATTTTTTTTTTATTCAAACCATCTTTTACAAAACAGTTCACGAACGCAACTGTACGTTTACTTCCTATTTTTTCAGTAATAACAAAATTAATCATTTGATAAAACAAATTTTGGACAAATCAATTGATAAAATTAAAGATGTTTTCCGCTTCTTCTTTTTTTTTTTTTCAATTCATATGCCATTTTACGAAATACTTTCGTAGGGCTTAATATCTTCCTAAGCTTTAAACTCTTAAACCAAAGAAATAAAATACCACCAAAAAAAATATCACTTTAAGCAAAAAGAGAGAGTAATAATTTAATCATTGATTAAAAAAAATAAAAACTCAACCTAATATCAAAATAACTTATTAATTAATTTATTTTTAAAAACGTAATTGAGGCCATGTCATTCAATAAAATCGCTGTTTAATATTTTGTAACTTATAAATATATTAAATATTGCAAGGATGAACCGATTATCACGCAAAATAAAATTGTTTGAATTTACTAAAAAAATAAAAAATAAAATCGCTGGAACGTAGTCAATAAGTTAACAAGCTAGAATGCACATGTTGAGGTAGTTCAACTCGCCGAACTTCCATTTATGATAACCGACATGACTTTTTATGAATAAGTATTACCATATAAATTTTATTAAAATTAATGGTTTATTTTTAAAATAAAGATGGCCTTCGTTGACCCTAAATTTCATTAAAGCAATGGCATGTTTTAAAGTTTGATTATATTTTCTTATGACACATGATATAATATATTTCATGTTGTATTGAAACTTGGGCTAGATTTTTTTGTTATTTTTATAAAAAAAAATTATTTGTATTTTTATTTACAGTAAAACGATCTCTTTTCTGAGTTTTGAATGTGTAAGAATTTCCACTTAATTTGAAATCACTAGAGCACATGATACAGAAAACTTTCCAGCTTCTTTTTTATATATATATTTATAGGGGAAGCACACACAATGGCTGTGAACAATGATGAAGTGGACAATCCACTCATGGATACAATTCTTACACCAGCATTCAACATACCAAATTCAAGCATTGTTCATCCAACGGTTATATTTATTTTCATCTTTGTATGATCATGACCAAATTTAATACTTTATATTTACTACGCACACAACATTTTGTATGGTTACAAAAAAAAAAAACTTCGACATGCAAAATGTTTTCTCTATAACATAACACAATCAATTTTCCTACAACATAACTCTTATAAAACTCATTTTCTTATGCCACATGATATAATATATTTCATGTTGTATTCATAAATTTGTGTAGAAAAAAATAAAATAAAGTGAACTCCACACCTTTTTGAATGTGTAAAAAAGACTTGTTATCTTCTATTACATGAGACCAATATATATATATATAAGGAAAGTTATATTTATAAATTTTTTATTTACAAACTCTTACAAACTACACTATGTCTGACCGATAATATACTCTTGAGTGAAGTATTACCGGTCAACCAACCATAGGGTGACTTGTAAAAATGTATAAAATAAATTTGTAAACTAATTATACCCCTATATAATATGCAATTTATGCTATTAATGAAAACTAAATTATATCATTTGAATACAAAATAATTTTGTTGTAGGTCAAGGAAATTTTTTTTATCAAGATAAAGATTAATATAATACAAAATAAAATAAATATATATTTTCTCAGAGGAAGATTATACTTACGACCTATTTTCATTTATAATATTTTACAACAATATTTTAACGGTTGGTTCTCGCCTATTAACAATTATTAATTTCTCAAATTAAACTCATTAATTATTTATTAATTCGCAATAAATGATAATTGTTGATTTGCAAAAATCAACGGTTAATAGATAGTTATAAGAGGTTGGAAATGAAAATAGGTTGTAAATATAATCTTCCTCGTTTTCCTAACCCAAAACAAATTGTTTTGAGATCACAATGAATCATATATAATTTTATCTCTAGTGAAGTGAGAAACATTGAATCATATATAAATTTTTTCTAAAATCAATTTCTCATATTACATGAGAAGAATTATCTCCAGTAACAAAAATAAAATCACAAGTGGGATCCATAAACAATAGGAGAGAGAAAAACATAGATGGGACCAATATTATTAAACCTGAACCGGTCATCGACTCGGTTGGGATAGAGGGTCAGTGGGTCACTAGGTCGCACTGGAGACCCTGGATATATATATAAATTTATATTTTATGCTCAATTATATAATACGTCATTTTAGATTAAAAATTGCAGGATTATATTAATCTTTATCATTATAATTTTTTAATCTATAACCTAAAATGACGTCATTTTGAGTTCATTGGAGATAATTTTATCTCCAGGAAAAATATTTTTCTCATATTCTAAATGGTGCATGCTAAGTATCAACTTAATGTAGCCTAATGGTAAGTAGTATGATTTTTATCTCCAATGACCAGGGTTCGATGTTAGTTTCTCGTTCTCTAATCACTCTCTCTTGTTTATTGTAAATGGGCATGGAGAATTGGTACGCTGATGTCTATTATTATAATTCGAACAATTTATGCCCAAATGGATATCACCTCGGTAACTGTAAGAAAGGAAAAGGGTATAAAATGAAATGATACCACCCATAGACAAATTAAAGGGAACTCACATGTGGGAATAAGTGATGTCGATTACCTGTAATTGCTGTGTAATAAGATAACGTCATCGAACAAATCAAATCGACCCATAAAAATCATAAAATTTTGTATATTGTTTCTTTTATTGTTGGTTCACTCGGATAGGAATGGGTTACCAAAAGTTGTTGTGCTCTTTTTTATCTCACTCATCCCGTGGCTATTATGGTTAAGTGCAATCTTTATTTTTTGGGCTTGAAAAGAATTAATTTGTTTTAGTTTGATATGATACATTCATCGGAATGTACTCTGAATATATATTTTTTTTTTTCCGCAGGCAGTACAAAGAGTGAGAAATTAACATTAAACCAGTGTCATTCGATCAAATATGATCTAACAGTTATAAAATGGTGGTACGTAAGAGTTGGTAAGATAATTTGGTGGTAACCAGTATAACCAATCCCATATATTAAATGATGCATATTAACTAACAACTAAATGTAGCCTAGTGCTTGTACAAAAAATAAATAAATATAGCCTAGTAATAAGTGGTTAATATTATCTAACAACTAAATATAGCCTAGTGCTTGTACCAAAAATATGTATGCCATCCTCCTGACACAAGTTCCAGTCCGAGTGACTACAACAGAGGAAATAATTTGTGTATACATTCTCCTGAATCGCTATTCATCACTGGTTCATCGGGTAAATGACATATTCAGTCCATTGCTTGAATTAGATCGATGTATAGCCCAAAATTTATTGCATAAAAAAATGAAATAACTAAATCCACAAATATATACAAAATAAATTTATAAAAGGTGAGTTTAAATGAATATAACTTTTTGTGGCAAACGGGTTATACAAAGAATTAAAAATATTTTATTTTAATTTTTGTAAAAATGCAAGTCTGGTATTAAAATTATATCGTTAATTGATCAGGCTCGGTTTCCCGTTGTATTTGCATCAAAGGTGAGTTTAAATGAATATAATTTTTTGTGGCAAACGGGTTATACAAAGAAATAAAAATATTTTATTTTAATTTTTATAAAAATGCAAGTCTCGCATTAAAATTATATATATCGTTAATTAATCAGCCATGGTTGCCCGTTGTATTTTTTTCATCTTTTCATTACCCTCGTCTGGGCTGCACAAACGTCTTACAGAAAACTCCATAGGTATTAAATGGTTGTAGCTTTGTTGGTGTATGAGAGCTTAGTAGATAGCTATGTAACACCGATACTGACACATGACACATGACACGATACAAAATCCGACACGTATATACAAAAAAATTTAGATCAACAAGATACGTTTTGATATTAAATAATATTTTTAATTTATGTAATGTTTATTGTATTTAATATTCAATAATTTAACAAAAAAATGAAACTAAATTATAATATTCATCAATTTTGAAAATGCAAGATATCCCAAATATTTATATTAAACTCAATAAAATGGTAATCATAATCCAACGAATCTAATAGTTAGAACTAAAAATTCAACGCAACGCAACCTTTGAACCTTTTTTGAATTTTTATGACGCGTGTCGGAGTGTCAAAGGTGAGTGTTAAACGAATATAATTTTTGTCGGTATCATAAATAGGGCTGAGAGCATTTGTTCAATTCTCCCCATTATCACTTTTGGAGTGGTTTAAAGTCTTAATCTTACTAATTGCGAAGCAATGAACCAATGGAATATTAAAAAAAAAAAACTGCATAGGTACTTAGTTTCTGTAAAATGGTTTCTTTTAGCCGTCACTATTATCTTTTCTAAAAAATATTAAAATAGATGATAGTCGACCGGTGGATGTGGATGCATGTATTTTAATATGATTCTTTTCATAGTATTAGAATATTTATAATTAAATAAAATCGAGTTTGATTCAATGTGCTCTTACATGATGATAAACGTGTTACAAAAATATAATATAATATAAAAACTATTAGTATAAGCTCACGTAACAACCTAAAATTTTAAAATTAAATGATTCTTTACAATATTGAAGGGTTTTTGTAAAATATTCAGAAGCAAAATCCCAAACAAGTGAGTTCCGACCTCTTGCGAAATTGTATGAATCCAGATAGATAGAGTTATATTAGTTGCATAGACTTCCGAGAAGAAAACAACACCACACTTTGAACGTTTCTTTCACGTTAGGCTGACTAGTATGAAGAACGGTCTCACCAATTAATATTTTTGTTAGTAAGTGGCCATGAATCAATGAATTTAATTTGTACACGTTTTTTCACCGGAAAAATGGTTGGAATTCAAAACAAATTCATGAACTTCTAATGAGTGATTGACGGGGTTCAAAGTCTTTGTTATATTGGGTTTATACCATACCATGCAAAATATATTCGCCTTCTTTGTGCATATAAATATTCGGTTATGCGCCATTGGAAAGATATCAACGTTGTGTTATAAGAATAAGATTTGGTTAACATTTTGGTATAATCCAATAATCCATCAATATATTCTTCAAAAGCAACACTGCAATGTCTGCCATATCGCTGCTTCTGCTAATTGGAATATTAGTACTATCGTCCATTGGACCAGAATTTTCAGGTCTATATGGCTCTTTCCTTCTCTAACTAACACTGTAACACACCTGCATGGTTTTTTTGTTCCTTTTCTATATAATTCGTTTTTTCTACGTTTATTGCTAATAAGTTATCTACAGTAAGTTTAATACAATATCATTTTGGGACGGAAATCATGATTTTTTATAATTTTAATTTATTTCAGAATTATTATAGTCTTTATAATTATAATTTTTTAATCTTTCAATTCCAAACGACGTCGTTTTGGAAGTAAATGCAGATAACTTATCTGAATAAACTGCAGAAATATTTTTCTATTTCTTTATACTACTAATTAAAGTTCAATTCTTCTTAATCGAACTTGTATTCATTTGATTATTTATACTAAATCTAGGTGCACATGCGCTACGAGATCAATAGAATATTATTTTTAGAACATTTATTTATCTGAGACATTTTCGTATATTCTAATTTTACATTTTGCTTTACTCATATAGTACTTGCATTTCATTCAATGTCTTTATAAAAAAAAAATGAGTTTACACTTATTTAGGTGTAAAACTTCATTCACCAATGACAGATCCATATTGTAGCCAGTGGGGGAAATTTTACCACTAATAACCGAAGAAATCTTTACTAAATATTTGTGTAACTTATTGTATTATATAATATGTATGTATATTTTAAATTATTTCCACTGGTATTCATTATTTAATTAATGTGCTTAGATGGCTAACATTGAGCATCTGGGTCAATATTAGATTACAACAACCATATTTTTTTTAATACATTTTTATGGGATTTAAATCGCATTAGTGTCTCTTCAAAAAATATAAAATTGCGTAGGTGTGAATAATAAAATACTTTTTTTCTTATATATATATATATATATATATAAAATAACTACACTATATTTTTTTGTCTAGAATATACTATTGTATATATTTTGTCTATATAACTTTGTATATAATCATTAGTACTGTCCAACTTTCCTAGATCCACTCTAATGTATTCTATTAGTTAAGATGAGGATGTTTTCGTCTATTAGTAGGCAAATGCACATCTATATATTTTCACAATTGATTACTATCCATTGAAGGATATAATCATAGTACACTTTCTAACAGAAAATCTGACTTAAAATTTTGGTCCCCTAACATTTTTTCGTTATAAATGTTTGTGCTATATAATTGGAGAAGGGTTATATTGACAAACTTTTTTTTTACAAACTACATTATGTCTGACCGGTAATACTTTACTGAAGAGTGTATTATCGGTCAGACATAATGTAATTTATAAACAAAAAATTTATAAATATAACCTTCCTCATATAATTGTTTTATATTTAAAGTGTTTTTGTAGGGGTGGCAATATGGGTTGAACCCGACGGGTCAACCAGGCAAAACGGGACAGGTTGGGTTACATATTTCAACCCACCAACCCGCATCAACCCGCCCCGATCCTACCTATATATATATATATATATATATATATATATATATATATATATATATATATATGGTTTAATAAACCTAAATATTATCACTTTAATTACCGTTAAAAAACATACCACATCCTTCTAACAGAAAATCTGATTTAAAATTTTGATCCCCTAACATTTTTCATTATAAATGTTTGTGCTATATAATTGTTTTACCCCTATGTTTTTGATTTAGTCAATATAGTAACCCAAAATATTTCTTATTCAAGGCACACAACAATTTACAAAATAAAAATTGCCAAAATCTTAGAATTTCTTTACCGTGGAAACTTGTAACCCAAAATTTCGATTGCAATTTCTTCTTATTATTCTGGCTAAGGGTAAGGGCATGCCAAATTGTCTCGTAATTTTTCCAAATTAGTCATAGTCTTTTTTATATCCTCTCAGAATAACTTACTATAATTAGTTCAAAATTAAGCAGCTGCACAAGCCATAGGAGTTTGCTACGGAGCAAACGGTGGTAATCTACCATCAAGGCAAGAAGTTGTGGATTTATATAAATCAAATGGAATTGGTAGAATGCGAATATACTACCCAGATGAAGATGCACTCAAAGCCCTTAGAGGTTCAAACATAGAGTTAATCCTTGATGTGGCTAAGGAAACCCTTCAATCTATTACAAATGCAAATGTTGCCAATGATTGGGTCAATAAATACGTGACACCCTATTCACAAGATGTCAAATTCAAGTACATTGCTGTTGGAAATGAAATCCACCCTAGTGACAATGAGGCTCAGTATATTCTACAAGCCATGCAGAACATTCAAAATGCAATTTCATCATCCAATTTACAAGGCCAAATTAAAGTCTCAACAGCAATAGACTCTAGTCTAATTGATAAATCATACCCACCAAATGATGGAATTTTTAGTGACAATGCAAGCCCATATATAAAGCCCATTATAAGCTTCCTAGTGAATAATGGGTCACCACTTCTTGCTAATGTTTACCCTTACTTTGCTTATGCTAATAATCAACAAAGTATTAGTCTTGCATATGCTCTTTTTACCCAACAAGGAAACAATGATGTTGGGTACCAAAACCTCTTTGATGCTATGTTGGATTCAATATATGCTGCTCTTGAGAAAGTGGGAGCATCCTATTTGGATATTGTTGTGTCTGAGAGTGGGTGGCCATCTGAAGGTGGAGATGGTGCCACGAGTGAAAATGCAGCCACTTATTATGGTAACTTGATTAATCACGCCAAGGGTGGGAGCGGGACTCCGAAAAGGCCCGGTGGGCCTATTGAGACTTACTTGTTTGCCATGTTTGATGAAAACGGGAAGCCCGGTGCGGAAACTGAGCGACATTTTGGTCTATTCAGTGCTGACAAAGCTGCTAAATACCAAGTCAATTTCAATTGAAACTGACAAGTATAAGCACCTATATTTTATGAGAAAATATATTTCTCATGTTACGTAAGAATTCAACTATTATATTGTTATTCTTTGATTTGTGTGTAAAGATTTTCTTTACTTTTTTTCTATTTTAATAAATGTGGGATCACTACTAATTGAGTCACAATATGAGAATTGAATTATCATACAATATGAGAAAATCAATCCCCATATTTTATTTACTTTGAATAAGTGTGCCATGTGTGCCCATGTTTCGGTTTTGATGTAACATTTTCTTGATGTTTCTAGTCAAAGCTTATTTATATCGTAAATTACATTATACATGTACTGAAAATCACAGTTTACTTATGTGGTTTCTTTTCATTGTTTAAATAAGGGTATAATATTTCTATTTTTATTGAAGAAAATATTTATGTGTCATATTCTTATAAAAATTTGTGGTTTCTATTGATTTTTTTTTTATTTCTTCTTTTTATAATGACATACACTTTCAAGTGAGTGGAAATATTTTTCCCTTAAATAAATACATACCAAATTCATGAGAAAAGAAGTAGATGCCACATCGCTATATTCTCTGATATTTCAATTCATACTTATTTAATTAAAGAAATTTAGAGATTACCAAAATAGTAATAGTTCAGTTGACGCGTGTGAGCTGAACAGGTGGAGGTAAGAGCATGTGTTCAATCTTTTTCAATATCATCTTTAGGAAAGGTTTAAAGTCTTGATCCTGAATTAGCCTCGAATCGGATTAGTCGAGGAGCGATGAATTGATTAGAACATTTTTTAAAAAATAAAATAAAATTCACAGATTTAAAAATATTTAAATAGTGTTATTTAGCTTTATATTTTGAGATTTTTTATTTATTTTAAAACAAGCAGTGAAATGTAAGCAACAAATGTAATCATGTGTAATTTATTATTTCGGGCGTGCTTCCCATCCAATTGAAGTAATCACTAATCACCAATAAATTTATAATATTGTGTCAATTACACTATTTATTACTATTCCACCTTTCGCCATGCCTCCTTTTAAATCATGATTCTAACATGATGTATTTTTAATTAAGCAAAATTACAAAAGAATGTGCAACTTCAACACAAGCATGAATTTTTTTTTTAAATTTTTTTTTTTTTGTTTTGTGGTTAATTGGATAAGTGGTCTTAGAGTAAACGGATGACAAATGAGCAGCATTGTCATTCACTGCTCCGTAGTCACCTCTTGCGGGAGAGATAAGTAATAAAAAGAGAATTTGGATTTTAGAATATAACTGAAGCTAAATAGAATATTTGGATTTTAAAAAGAGAACTTATTTATTCTTAATTAGGGTTTACAAAATATCTTCCACAAAGGAAGATATAATAATAATCAAATTGTGGTAGTTCAGTTGACATATAGAAGCTGAGCAGGTAGGGATGAAAGCATGTATTCGAATCTCTCCAGTATCATTTTTTGGAGGGATTTAAAGCCTTAATCCTAGACCCGCCCCGAATCAAATTAGTTGCGAAGCGATGAACCGAATGGAATATTTCCAAAAAGGAACATATAATAACACCTTGTATATGATGTCAAATAATTAAAAGAAAATGATAAGTGATTACAATTCAATCAGGATTTAACACTCTTAGAAAAAACGGGAAGGAAATTACTCTAAAATAAAACAATCAACGGATATTATCTCACCATTTAACAATCACAATAAGAATTCTATTTGAAAAATAAGTTGAAAAGCGATACATTGATTAGATATATTCATAACTTGAAGTACTGAGAAGTTACATTGACAGGTAATTGTTTGAGATTTACATATTTATTTGAGAGGGGAAGTTACTTTGATTTCCTTAACTTTTCAGCTAGCATTGCATTGTATTCCTCTCTGAGACTGTTATATTTCTTGCTTAAAGTATTGAAACCTCCCATTTGCTCCTCTGTGTACTCCATCTTTTTCTTTTCCAACCGCTGCTTTGTCAATTCAATCTGTCTCTTCAGCTCTTGAATTTTCAAATTTTTCTCCTCATGCTCTTTCTGTAGAGCTTCTAACACTGATACTATCCCTCCTGGTTAAATTTCCAACAAAATGACACATTTATTTCGATTTGACTCCATATATAATTTTAAAAGATCCGGTTACAATTTTTTTTATAAATTATATTAAATATGATCCGTCATACACTTTTGATTGAAATAGTCATGCAAAAATAGTTTGTAACGTCAGTCATACACTTTTGATTGAAATAGTCATACAAGAATAGTTTGTAACGTCATACACTTATACACTTTTGATTGAAATAGTCATGCAAAAATAGTTTGTAACGTCAGTCATACACTTTTGATTGAAATAGTCATACAAGAATAGTTTGTAACGTCATACACTTATACACTTTTGATTGAAATACGACCGGTCATACAAGAATAGTTTGTAAACAAAAATTTTATTAATATAAACTTTGGGTTAAAACTTTCTGTGTGCAGGAATGGTCCGAATTTTAGATGACAGAAGAATTTCAAAGCCCATAAACTTTCACATTTTATATATATAAACAGGGGAAATAATACTCTCATGTCATATGAGAGTAAATTATTTTCTTACACAAATTCATTTATTTTTCGTGTCAATTAAATTTTTTTCTTCTTAAATATAAAATATGGGATCCACGTTTAACTTATTTGTATTTTTTTTTTCTCTTCTATAATCCTATAATATAAGAAAACTTAAACCCTGTAAACAGAGTATCAAGGTGAGAGGTGCCACCATTTCATATTTCATTCATGGTTATTTGATTTGCATTGTGCATATCCGAATTAATATTGGGTCAAATAGAATTTTTTTTTTCACACAAGAAAATATATTTTAATAGATAAACAAATGCAACAGCTCAATATATGAAAATATATTTTAAAAGAAACATAAGAAACTTATCAAGTATAGTGAATATTTAAAATAATAATAATAAAAATACCTGTAGCTGTACTATTTGAGCTTTGACCTTCCATGGTTTCCCTGCTGCTGCTGCACATTAGAACATAACATTTCTATGTATATATGAGTTGGCATTGTTCTATCAGCAAAAACAGTTACAAAATAAAATGTTCAAACTTCAAACCCCTGTTGGCTCCATGTCATCTCTAGTCAAAGACTAATACTAAACACATGGCAACAAGAGAAAATTGTAGAATATATAAAACAAATGATGTGTCGACACTGAAAGTGTAGATAGAGACATGTGTAACTTCCCTTAGACTTTATTCAACTTTGTCTTCTCTCCGAGTCCAACCCAAACTGAGTCTCAAGAAAAACGCATGGAAACATAATAAAACTATAATTTCAAGGGAACAAATCACCAGAAAAAGGAATGGTGATAAAACATGAAATTGCATGCATCAGTGAGAGTTCTGTCTAAATTTTTGTTGATCGATCTATTATGCGCATAAAGGGTCTAAAATCTTCACACCTTTAAGGGACATGAGTCTAATTCTTAATCTACTGCGCACAACCCTCATTGCATATTAATTTTTTTTTTTCATTATTCACTCACTACTACAAACAGAAAACAGGAAACCAAAGATAATTTTTTAACCCGGAAGGTAGCTCCGTTGGCAACTGAGCTCCCAAGGGATTGCTTGAGTCAGGGTTCAAATCTTGACTCAAGCAAATTCTTAGAAAATCTTTGGGGCTGGAGGATGTAACCTGAGAGCGCAAAGTGACCGGAGGAGATTGAACGGAAATATCTCCGTATTATGCCAAAAAAAAAAAAAAAAGAATTTAAGATTTTGGAATGGTCTAAAGAGAAGAAAGTTGCTAGGGTGAATCAGTAACAAAGAAAAGGAATGAAACTGTAAAAGATAACCAAGAAGCAGAGGATTAAACTAGTCGCACCTTTTTACTTTGGCCTCCAAGAACCGCACTTTCTCTTCTTTCTCTGTGGCCCCTGAACCTAAATGTGCTTGTAACTCATGGTTTTTGCAACTATATATAACTACAAAGTATAAACCAAAGGATGATGACGTGACCCTGCCCCTTTAACTCCTTGTCTTCAAGTGCATGCACGCACATCCAGTTTTTACGAATAAATTTTTAGTGCACAGAACTCATTACGAATAGATCCACTGAATCATTCCCTAAAGATTTACTAAGAATCCTCCGTTTACGATTCTTTTATAAATTACATTAAATATGATTAATTATACACTCTTTATTAATATATAACCGATCAACTCAAGTGTGGTGGCTCAATTAATAGCATAAGGACCGGTTCGAATCCCACTAATTGGGGAGGGAGAGAATTTATTGTGGGGCGGGACCACCATTTTTTAGGTGGTCCCTTAGTATAAATGGGAGGGTAAAATTGAAAAAGAAGAAAAATAACAGGGATAAAAAGGGAAAGAAAAAATTAATATTGTAATCCTTAACTCGCACCTCAAAGATTGATTATGATTAATCCATAAAAAACTCAAAGAATCGAATTCGTGAGAATATCAAAAAATTCTGATTTGACTCAAAAAAATAATTAGAATAAATTTCTAAAAAATATATATAACCAATCAAATATGATATAATTTATAAATAAAAAATTTGTTAATATAACATTCTCCAATATTTATTCAGTTTTACACTCTTACCCTTTATCTCTATCGAACAAAAAAGTGTGATGGCCATGGCTTGCAAATCTTTATAAAAGCTTTGGAATCATAGGAGATGTGGAGGCACATGATTTTCAGGAATCTAGACCAGCAACGTCATCATATTCTTAATGGTCATGATGTGGAACCTCTTCCTTTCAAGGAAACTATACCCGCAAAATAAATTACAGTACAAAGATTTGTTCAACCATTGATGTGAAACTTTCTGCTTCGTTGTCCCATCACTCTTAACGTAATAATTAATAACCATTGAAATCGAATTGTCTCAGTGATATGTGCTTGCTTATAAAAGCAAAATTTCCCAGCAACCCATCTTTGGAAACATCGACCAAATATCAATGTTGGGCAAAAGAATTCATCCAAATATCACATCAACCATATTTTTTACAAGATTGTCACACGTTTGAAATTTATTATCATTGATAATAAACTTCGTTGCCTATAAATTTATGACATGTGTCATGATTTTATAGGAAAAGTTAATTGAATCAAGTTTGCTATAGTAATGATGAACTTAGTGAGAATATCTTTTTATGGATGTATCGAAAATTTGGCACATCTTTCACTCATATTCTGACACATATCTTACTTTATATCAAATCAATAATAAATAAACACGAGTCGCAATATTATCTTATTTTATTTATTATTGATTTGATATAAAATAAGACACGAGTCACAGTATAAGTGGAAGATGCGCCGAATTTTCGGTATATCCATATTACCAAAGAAATTTCTGAACTTAGTACGTTATGTGGCACATGAATAATGCCACGTGTCATGATATTTTTGGCGACAAAATTCATTATCAGTATAGCAAATTTTGATGCCCGTCAATATGGTAAAAATATCATTCGGGTGGCATTTAAGTAAAAAATTTGACAAACAATGATAGTTTGGTCACAATTATCCATCTTTGTCCGGTTTGACTTTACAATTTACAAGGAATGTAGGGCCTTGTATCCAAAATAAAAAATACTGGGCCTAATATTTGAACGAAGAAACAAAAAAAAAAATCTTCGTTTTTGGACTGATCTCGGTTCAAAGAAGCGTATAACTCGGGCATATTATTTCAGTTTTTAGGCAAATAAAATTGGCAGTCAAAGTATGATTAGGAATTTTATTGACCAGAAGATTATGTTTTGGCCAGTCAATATTCTTGATTTTTATCAACGTGGATAAGGGGAATAGGAATTATGAGTTCTTGTCTTGGTGTGATTTATTGAAGAGATGTAATTTCATAGCATCAGGAGTTAATTTAGCTCTAATTATATAATTATTGAAAATTTGTAACTTATAATATCAGTAATTTTATAACATTAGAATTAGTATAATTAAAGTTATATTTACAAACTTTTTTATTTACAATACGACCGGTCCTACTTTGATCATGCAGTGTACGACCGGTCGTACTTAGTGTAATTTGCAAAAAAAAAAATAAAAAAAAATGTAAATGGATCCTATCCCTAACAAAATTGCTTAATCATCATAACAATTACACTCTCGTAAGTTGTAACTTGACACAAAGATATCTTGCATATATATTAATACACTCTTGTTCTGGCCGACTAGTCCAAAGTAGTTAACCCAATACAAGAGTGCTCATACTACCCATAATATGCCAATTTCGGGGAGAGTGACTATTTTGTCACACTTCATCAAATTATTTATTAGACTGTCACGCCAACAGTAAAAATTCTTGTAATGCGTGTCAAGCTGGCAGTAATTCGCTACACTGTGTAGCGAATTATGCTTGTATTGCTACCACCTTGACACGTGTCATTTTTGCTGACTGTGCAGCCTGACATGGCATATTTCGCTATACTGTGGAGCGAATTATTTGCAAACATAATTCACTGCACAGTGTAGCCGATTATGCCACGTGGCATTCCGATAATTTTTACTATTGGCGTGGCAATCTGATAAATAATTTGATGAAGCGTGGCAAAATGGTCACTGTTCCCCGATTCTGCTATACCCCATGTCAGGATATTGACCCAAATACCACACTTTTCAATACTATTGACTTTAATGCCATGTCTCAAATTACCAAGTGCGATACACGGGGAAAAAGATCAAAATATTTATCGTCCGCCGTGGTTAGTTAATTGCACTGCAAATCTTATGTTTACAAAAACTTTTGTTGCTATATTGTTCTATATTTTAGGTGAAAAAACTACAATATTGACACAGAACTTTGCAAATATCAACCATAAATAAGAATCTGCTATCCAGAGTGATTAATAATATACAAATCAATATAGTTATCTACTCGATGAGTTATGTAAAAAATAAATACGCCATAATAGACTATGTTAAAATGAGGATGGCTAAAAAAAGAAAAAATGCATACAATTTATTGCTAACTATAACAGTCACCAATAAAATCAAGGTAACAAACACACCAAACAAATATGAAATTAAAAGATCAGCTTGTACCTATAATAAGAAAAGGCTATTAATTCAGTGTCATTCTATAGCAATCATTGGAGGGATGAGTTCAACACATACCAAACATGTGATTTCCTATGTTTATGCATTACCAGGGACATCCTCTTCTACCATCATATTTATGTTTACGATACAAAACATAGAACACGAGACAAGTTATATTCTATTTATAAAACATAGACCAGTCATACTTAATGTAATTTGTAAAAAAAGTTTGTAAACGCATCATTCTCCTTTAAAAAAATCTATTCAGAAAACAGACCGTATGTTTTTTTTTTTCATGTTGTACCTATAAATCTACAGATTGGTCTATATTATATTATTTATTTTAAATAAGACAAATAAATTTTAAAATAATATTATTTTAATTGTTGAATGTTTAATGGATTCCCTTTTTCTATAGTTACTGCAGATAAGTTATCTGCAGTAAGTCCAATACGACGTCATTTTGAGACGGAAGTCATGATATTTTTGTAATTTTAATTTATTTAAGGGTTATTATAGTCATTATAATTATTATTTTCTAATCTTTCAATCCCAAAACGACGTCTTGCTACCAAGAATGCTCACTACATTGGTTAAGAAATGTGTAATACAACCCCAAAAGGGTAGCTCAGTTGTCAACTGAGCTCCCAAAGGTTTGCTTGAGTCAGGGGTTCAAACCCAGCCTCAAACAAATTTTTAGAAAATCTTTGGGGGCCAGACGATGTGCCTCTTCCTCGGTCGGGGGATTAGTCTCATCCTTCCTCCAGTAGCAAAGCTTAATGTACCCGGGTTATACCCAATGAGGGGCTAACATACCCCGGGTTATACCAAAAAAGAAAAAGAAAAAAAGATATGTGTAATACTTTTTATTAATTGCTTCTATGTACTTGAAAAAGAAAATAATAAATATTTTTCAACTTCTAAAATACATTCTATATTTTAGCTTTTATTAATATTCTCTATATCGTGATTCTATTAATGAATTTCAACTCATATCTTATATTATAATTATATGAAAAAGAAAGAGAAAAAAATACAACAGGGTTTGACACAAATTTAAAATATAATTGTTCTGGATTCATGTGACGAATCCTATATAGGCTTTATTAGATACGAGCCTTATTCATTTTTATTATTTTTTTTTTTTTGCAATAAAGCCTTATTCAATTTAGACTTTTGAGTCCTACTCCAATTCTTTCCCTCTCAGATAAATCTTGACATCTATGGCTACGATACACCGATATTAATTTTAAAAAATATTAGATTTTGACATGTTAGGACACATTTTGATATTACATAATATTTTTAATTTATGTAGTGTATATTATATTTAATATTCAATAATCTAACAAAAAAATGAAGCTAAACTTATAATATCCATCAATTTTATAAATAAACATAAGATATCTCATATATTTATATTAAACTCAATATAATGATAATCGTAATATAACAAATCTAATAATTGGAACTAAAAACGCAACGCAATAACCTTCGACCCTTTCTTGAGTCTCTGCAAAACGTGTTAGAGTATCGGAAAATATCGGAGTGTCAAACACAACACGTCAAATATTTTGAGGCATCGGTGCATCATAACTCCCATCTACCAAAAAAAAAAATTGGTTAAACATTCCATGCTCATACTTTCAAAATTTTAGTCTCCTTTATTATTATTGTGCATACACCACCCCATTCACATTCTTATATTAATTACATTCTTATTTTAATTACAATCCTCCTAAATCGAATAATAATAATCTTCTCCATATTAACAATTTAAGTTTACCAGATTAAAAAAATTACGTTTAAGTATTAGTATAATATAATCAATATAAATTCAACCAATAAATTACTAACATAATAAGACTCGTAAATTTAATATGCAAAACCGTTAGGCGTTATGTAAATCAACAAAAAATAATTATAATTTACGAAGTTTCCATAGAGATTTAATCGATGTGTAAAAATAATTATCATTGGAATAAATTATTCTATTTTCCCCCTATCTTTACCTATTACTGGTTATGTTTGGTGCATAGTATAGGATAAGACCTGATAGTATAAGACCTGATTAAATTTTAATACTATCCAATGTTTGGTATGATATTGTATAAGATAATATCCTCCAATATTATAAAAATTAATATATTAAAAAAATTATTTTAATATATTAATATTGAAATGATATATTAGTTTTTGAGAATTGTACTTATAAGCAATATTAATACATCAATCTCTTGTCAGGCCTAATTCTACCCCTTTAGGCCTGATTTAAGTTATACATCATTTTTTGATATATTAATGAGTTATATTATATAAGCTTATATTATACTATACGATGGTCACACTAAACAACTAAAATTGTCATAACATATAATATAAACTTATACTATTAAGTCTTGTAAATCACACTAAATAGACCGAAATGGTATTGGAAAATGATGGTCAAAGACAAATAAAAAAGTAGGTAGAATATTTGTTATCGGAGAAGGTTATACTTACAACCTATTTTCATTTACAACTTCTTACAACCATATCTTAACCGATGATTTCCGTCAATCAACGGTCATTATTTATTGTGAATTAATAATTAATTAATAAATTTAATTTGTGAAAATCTTAACCGTTGATTGACGGAAATCAACAGTTAAGATATGATTGTAAGAATTTATAAACTATTTGGGTTGTAAATATGAGGAGAGATATTCTTACTACCAAAATTTTTTACTACCAACTTACTACCTATCTAATCACCATTGGATCAACATTTTCTCTTTTTTCAATTTTTTTTTAACATTCTCTCTCTTTGATTCAATGGTGATTAGATAAGTAGTAAGTTGATAGTAGAATATTTTGGTAGTAAGAATATCCATCCTCGCTAAATATAACCCCCCCTTTGTTGTTTAGCATTACTTAGCAAAACAAAGGAATTAATAAATAAAACAAGTGGTATAAATATTGTATTTATTATTTTGTCGCAATAACTATATCTATATATACATTGACACTTGGGCATTTGACACTACTAGATTAGTCCATTTACATTCTGTTGTGATTCGAAGCTGAAACTTCGTCTTCGTTGGCTGTGTGAGCAAAATCCACATTCTTCTTCCTCGCACGGTAAGTCTCTCAAATCGTTATTGCTCATTCAATTGTTCTTCTATTGTGTTTTTCGCTTTTCGATTTCATTGTTTCCGACCCTCAAAAATCCATTTTGAGTGGAATCCGCAATGGGGATTGCGTTGTTGTGGAATCTTCAAAACCTATGGCCCTTTTCGGCATTGAGAAGCGACGAACTGAGAGCTTCGAAGCAATTAGTGAACAAATTGAGGATACCAGAACACACAAAGCAATTTGTTTTGGCAGTGCGTGACCCTGAAACCCAATCCCTAATTTACATACTCTCCGCTGTGAATTTGTCTGAGCGATCAGCCTCTGATGCAGAGTGTCTCATTAGGGAGATTAGACCTGACGCTGTTGTTGTTCAAGCGGGTCTTTCTCCCTTCACGCAGATTCAGTCTGAAGAAGAAAACACTCGCTCTGATAACCCACTACCAACTTCTTCCTTTGGTGTAATCAAACGTTGTTTTGTTGATAAAATTGGTAGGGATATGTATGAGAGTGTTGCTGGAAACTTTGTGCTGAGGGAGATTTTTGGGACCAGTTTTCATGGTCACTTGTTGGCGGCCAAGAAGGCTGCTGAGGATGTAGGATGTTCGTTCCTTGTGATTGAGTCGCCGGTAGGGAACTCTGGTTGGGGTGGTAATAATAATAATAATAATAATGATGATGATGATAAGAATTCTGGTGGAGTTGATGTTGGAAGCGGTTTTCGAAGTCTTGTTAGTAGTTTGGTTCCTAGGCAGCAAGGTGCTTCTTTGGCCTCTATGACTTTGGAAAGGTTTTCTCTCAATAATGATGTCCGGGTGCTGATTGGAAAAGCTTTATCTGGCTATATGGATCCCCTTTTGCTTAGTAACACTAGTTCTGTTTCGGAGGGAGGTTCGGTGGAAATTCAGCCGGCAACTAGTTATGAGACCCCGGCTTTTGCCAAGTCTATCTATCCGTTACTTGAGGACTTGCATAGTATATTTAGTGATCTTCCCTCGATAGGGAAGGCGCTGGCACATTTGCAAAAGATGCTATTGGATGTAAATAGAGGGGAGGTTCTTGACACGAGAACTGTTTCTGAGGTCTATACTTTCCGAATTGCTGTTGAGGGGCTTAGAATAGCTCTAAATAATAGGGGGTTACGACCAATTGACAGGAAAGGCGTTCCCAAGTCAGATAAGATTGAGTTCTCGGAGCTTCCGGTTGAAGACAAGTCACACGTGCTCTTTGCACAGGCCATCCAGAGTCAGACTGATAAGTATAAGACCATTGTGGCAGTCGTAGATGCTGGTGCCTTGGCAGGTCTTAGGAAACACTGGGATACTCCTCTTTCTGGTGAAGTCAAAGAGCTGGTTGGACAACTAATCACAAACTCTGAAGGTAAAGGGGTTTTATTAAATCATAGTGACAGGAAGCGGTTGTTAACAGATAAACCTGTGGTGGCAGTAGGGGCTGGAGCTACTGCAGTTTTAGGAGCTTCATCCTTGACCAAAGTAGTCCCTGCATCAACGCTGATGAAGGCTGCTACTTTCAAAATTCCAGCTTCACTAAAAATTGTTCTCAGCCAGATGCAGAGAACACTGGCTTTTGCTGTTGGCCCATCTAAAGTTGTGGGTCCAGGGTTTGCAACTTCAGGAGCCAAAACGTCTGGTGTCCTGAAGGCAGCTGCATCTGCTGAAAAGATTCGAGCCGTTGCTCACAGTGTTATAGCCTCTGTTGAAAAAACCAGTATTTCAGCTATGAGAACAGCATTCTATGAAATAATGAGGAAGCGAAAGGTGCAACCTGTTGGGTTCTTGCCTTGGGCTACCTTTGCAGGAAGTGTTGGAACTTGCACTGGCTTGCTTTTGTATGGTGATGGGATTGAGTGTGCTGTTGAATCTCTCCCTGCAGCCCGCTCAATTGCTAGTTTGGGTCGTGGGATTCAAAATCTACATGAGGCATCTCAAGTAGTGATGCAAACAGAAGGAACTAGAATCCAAACAGCAATAGAATCTCTAGTAAACAGAATAAAGAAGGCAAGGGATCGATAGAGAAAGAGTGTAATTCTTTTTGCTGTACAGTTGTCATTTTATTCATAAAGTGATGAAAACCTGATTGGTAAGAATTCAAGAAATATTTCTGTACATATATTTCTGTTACAGAATGTTCTTATTTTATGGTGACCAACCTTATATTACTATGAAGCGTAGATGTTCATTTTTCACAATTATAGTGGACATGATTACAGAAACATTTTTTTTTCTTTTCCTAACCATTATGCTATTGGTTTCAATCACAACAATTTATCCTTCCATTTTTGGTGCATGGACAAAAGGAAATTTCTTAGCATCTTTGTTTAATGTTAACCCTTGAAGCAGACCTTATCTGATTCGCTGATATACATATTGTCAAGAATCAAGAAAACCTGCATCTTTTATGGAGTAAATATGATAATATGATGATCATCCAATGAATAAGTTAGTGAGCCTCCCCGTACCCACACATAAAAGGAAGATTATTTTTGCAGCTATTTTGCTAGAACCAGAAATCTGGGGCCTTTTAATACTTTTAAGTTTCATGATGTTAGAATATTATTTGAATTAATTTGTGATTGATGGAACCCAGAAAATTATAACAATGTATTTACTAAATCAAGAAATTACAAACACTAATTCAAGATAAAATGCAAAAATTAAACCTAGAAAGCATCAACTCCCCCTCAAACCAAATACCTAGGCTCAAGAGTTCCCTAGAGGTTTCCCTTTTCCCCACTAACCAATTCTGAATACATGAATGCCTCACTACACATACTTACTCACCTTTTATTCTACTGACTAGAATAAAAGGGCCGACCCAGTTGAAATACCCACTTCGTGAGTGTCTGGGGAAGGGAATACTCTAGGCAGCCTTTCCCCTACTTTTTGTAGAGAGGCTGATTCGAACCCGCGACCTGACACACCACGGCAAGCAAGCTTACCGCTGAGCCAAGCCGGCCCTTCCCTAACTAGAATATTCCAGAATATTCTAGAATAATTTTCCTAACCAACTAGCTAATTCCCTAACTAACTAGGCATTACTGAACTTGGCCCCACTAGTCATAGCCCATCAGTGATCATTGAAGATCCAAGCTAATAGAATTGTTTCTTTACACCTAGTGATCCTTAAATTCAATTTTCTTACTTGTCTGAATTTATCAAGGATCATTTTAATTCTGTGATGGGCCTATAATAAATAATCCAAGCCCATTAGTATTTTAGAATTAGTATAAATAGAAGTTTAGGGTAATATTTTCATTATGCAATGTATTCAGAATATGGAGTGGGGTTTTGGGAAAAGATCTCTTGGGATCTCTCTGGCCTAGGTATTTGGCTATAGAGTGAGTGAGGTCTTTTGGTGTTTAATTTCTGCATTTAATCTTGAATTAGTGTTTGTAATTTCTTGATTTAGTAAATATATTGTTATAATTTTCTGGTTCCATCAATTGGTATCAGAGTGATCCCGGAGGTGCTTTCTGGTCCAGATTCAAAAAAAAAAAAAAAAAACAAAAAAAAAAAAACAAAAATCGATCAACAGATCCAGATCTATACAATGATTCCAGAATTTTACGGAGACGAAGATGAAATGAAAGCTTGGGGATGGTTGCTTGGACTGGAACAACATTTTCAAGCAAACCAAATTCAAGAAGATGATATGTTGAATGAGGCTGTGAAGGGATTGAGAGGTAGTGCTCTCTGCTGGTACAAGCTTTGGAGTGGGCTCAGTTTTCAGGTAAGTTGGCGGAGCTTTGATAGAGCATTCATAGGAAGGTATATACCTGAGATCTTAATAATAGATGAAGTTGAAGTATCGAAAAATTCAGAAAAAAAAAGATGAAAAAGAAACAGCAAACGAAATAAAAGAAACAAAAGTTGAAAAAAAAGAAACGAAACAGAAAAAAAAATTGGAGAAGAAAAAAGAAGATCAAGAAAAGAAAACAGACAAAAAAGAAGAAGGAAAAAAGGAAGAAGAAACAGAAAAAGAAGAAGAAGAAATCATACTAGAAATAGAAAAAGTAACAAAGGTGGAAGAAAGAAAGGAAGAAGAGGAAGCAGCACGAGAAGAAGAAGAAGCCGAGGAGGACAGAGAGTACAGAGCAGGAAAAACTGAAGAAAAAGAAGCAGAAGAAACAAAAAAAGAAGATGAAGAATTGCACGAAGAAGATGAAGTCAGATCTGATAGAGGGAGACAATGCTCAAACAGATCTGGAACAAAGAGAGAAGAAGATGACGAAGAAGATGACGGAGTCAGATCTGGAACAAGGAGAGAAGAAGATGACGGAGTCAGATCTGGAACAAGGAGACGATGCATGAACAGATCTGAAAACAGCGGGGAGACCGCGCGCGAACAGTGGCTCCGACCACGAACAGAGGCAGGGGCGGCGGCCGGTTTTGCTGCTCACCGGAGACGGTCAATAACGAAGACGAGCTGCTGGCTGGATGCGCTTGACCATGGACAACCCAAAGAAATAGAAGAAGGAGGAGGAGGGGAGGAGGAAGAAGACGCAGAGGCTAAAAAAAAACACGAACAGAGAATCGAAGGAATAAAGGAAAGAGGCGAAAATGAAGCAGAAGAAGGAAGCCAAGAAGAAGCTAACAAAGGAAACAACAAAGAAGAAGCAGAAAACAAAGAAGAAGAACATGAAGGCAAAATCGAAGATGAAGATGGGTCTTCCATTCAGTCTAACGAACCAGAAACTACAACGAAAAGGGAGTGCCTCCATCTCATGGATGATTTGGAGCAAACGGTGATTGCGTTCGTGAAGGAGAAGAGCGTTAGCTGGGAAACAACGCTTCATATGGGAGCCGGGTTGGAAAATGAAAAGGGATATAATGGACGACCCGCTTTAGAAAATAGGGTTTGGAAAAATGTGCTGCAAGCAAATAAAGGAAAAGAGAGTGATGGGCCAAATTTAGTAGCCCAATGCAAATATACTCAAACAGTATGGACAAAGGCAACAAGTGTGGACAAAGGTAATGGGCTGGGCCTTAACTCATGGGCTACTAACTTTCAACTAGGGTCCAATAGTGTGGGGGGAATTTCACACAATTTGGGTCCAAATCATAGACATGGGGAATTAAGTTGTGGCTCACTTAAAGAGGAAGATCAGCCCACACTGCCTTCTAGATTCACTGAGTTATTTCAATCAGTCAAGGAGGGAACAGGCTCAAGAGGCTTCAAAATATGGGACCCTGGTGGAAATTTATATCACTTTACCTATCCTCTTTCTTCACCTTGAGGACAAGGTGAATTTTGAAGGGGGAGTATTGATGGGCCTATAATAAATAATCCAAGCCCATTAGTATTTTAGAATTAGTATAAATAGAAGTTTAGGGTGATATTTTCATTATGCAATGTATTCAGAATATGGAGTGGGGTTTTGGGAAAAGATCTCTTGGGATCTCTCTGGCCTAGGTATTTGGCTATAGAGTGAGTGAGGTCTTTTGGTGTTTAATTTCTGCATTTAATCTTGAATTAGTGTTTGTAATTTCTTGATTTAGTAAATATATTGTTATAATTTTCTGGTTCCATCATTCTGACTATTTGTTGAGGAATTTATACCAGGAAGCATGTAATTCAACAGAGAATCTTACCCCTACTGAAAGAAATTCAATTCAAATTTCATGATTTATTGATCTTTGATTTAATGTTAAGAGAGTAAAAAACTCTTGAGAGTTTAATAGTTTTTGACATCTTTTCTGATAGGAAACTAGAATAGCACTAAATATAATACTGTTAATTAGCATTTGGCAAAATACTAATTCCCCTTATTCCTATAGTTTATATGTTGGAGATTACATATGCATGTGCATGTGCTCTGCTCCTTTCCTTTTGGTGAGACTCTAGTGTACAGGTATCTTGATTATCTGGATATTGATTTAGTTATTAGAGTTGCAAGTATGTGGAATTTCAGTTTCTTTTCTCTTGTTTGAGGAAGTGGAAGAGAAATTGGCATATACTCAAAGTCCATCATGTTCCTTGTAATTTTGTTTTTCATCTCATAAGCCAATTCACTCCTGCATTGTTCTTCAAAATGGTGGAAAGGGGACACTAAATTTAGGATGACTCTTGTTCCCGTAGAAGCTTTTTTCTTAGATGTCTCATGCTCAATTTAAAACAACATTCTCTTAGAAGGCAATACATTTGTGAAGATATGGTACCTGTTGTGTACTGTAGCCTTTCCTATTCCTAATATGTTACCTGCTTTTGTGATTGGGTTGAAAAAGCATTATGTGATACAATTTAAAGTGGAACATACCAATTATTTTCTTGATGCTTTGCTGCTGAAGATCTGAGATGAGTGTGTTCTTCTCTCTCCTCCAATGTCTGAATACCTATTTTTTGCTATTATGGGAAATAATGAAATTGACCAAGATACACTATATTCCTTGAGTAGTATGCATATGATGTTAAGATTGTGTCAAATTTTATTTTGTTGGTCTTATGGATGGTAACTCTTGATTGGGTTAACTGTCTGTGCTTTGATCTACATGCTTTCAAAATTTGTTTCATTTTTAGTTTGTTATGCCCCGGAGCCTTAGGCTCCGTTTGATTTCTGTTTAGCAAAATGGTTTTTTAATTTTCAGAAAAAAAAATAAAAAAATTCGTTTGGTAAGATCTGTTTTGTAAAAAATGTTTTGAAAACTATAACTGTTTTTAAAATCAAATTTAGAAAACATGTATGAGTTATTTTTGTTTTCTATTTCGGTTTTTAACTTTCAAAAAGAAAAAAATATAAAAAATAACTAGGGGTGTGCAAAATAACCAAAAAACTGGGTCGAACCATGAACCGAACCGATCCATAAAATAACCGGTTTTAAAAAACTAGTTCATGAACCGAACCGGTTTTTAAAGAACCGGTTCATGAACCGAACCAGTTTTTAGAACCGGTTTAAGAACCGAACCGTTTCCGAATCGAACCGAACCATTTTCAAACCAAACCAAATTAATTTTTATAACTTTATTTTTTAAATTTATAATATTTTTTCTTTTCAAAGGAGGGTCGACCCGAACCGGTTCCGAACCGAACCACTTTGGAACCGAACTGAACCATTTCCAAACCGAACCAATTTTGGACCGAACCAAACCACTTTCGAACCGATCCATTTAAACCAATTCGGTTTAGTTTTTCAAAAAATCTGGTTCGGTTCGACCCATGCACATCCTTAAAAATAACTGTTTTCATAACTATTTTACAAAACAGTTTTAAGAAAAAAAAAAACACAGAACACAAACAGACCCTTAGTTTCATTGTCACCAAATCTATCCCTTGATTTATTTTCGTTCAATAATTATACCATTTAAGGTTTTGTTTGTTTGATTCTTTTAAAAATAAAAGTTGGACTTTCGTTTGATTGATAAAATGGTATAATTATTGAACGAAAATAAATCAAGGGATAGCATAAATTCTTAAAAGTTTTATTACCCAGTTATATAATCTTATCGAGAGGAAAAGATTAATAATTTCTACCTTTTCATTTTCCTAACTCTATTACGTGAATAAAAAAAATACATAAACAAATTTTTATAATAAATATTTAAATTTTGTATTATTTTATCTATGGATATCCGTCAAATAACTAATAACATAAAACATTGTTATGTGAATCAATCATTTGTGCCATACTATTTCATTCTACTTATATTATCTCTTAGTATACATTAAACATAATATTTTGCGTGTATATATATATATATATATATATATATATATATATATATATATATATATATATATATATATATATATATATATATATATATATCCGTTATATATATATATCTAACGGTTTAAATTTTTTAGTAATGTGAGCCATTGGATATAAGTGGACCAATGGTCAAGATTGAGTGTAAGACTTTTCTTTGATCCTACCTCATATATATATATATATATACGAGGAAGGATCCGTTTATAAATTTTTTTGATAAATTTTTACAAATTACACTATCTTCTCCCGGGAGAACATAGTGAAACCTAGTGTTCTCCCTCCCGGGAGAAGATAGTGTAGTTTGTAAATAAAAAGATTTATAAATATAACATGTCCCTATATATATATATATATATATATATATATATATATATATATATATATATAGTAGTACACATTGCAAGCAAAAATAAATTAAATTAAATTACAAATAAGGATATATAAAAGGACATAAAAGAATAAGAATAAGAAGGTAAGAAATTAAAAAATAAAAAATAGGGGAAAAAAGAGAGAACACAAATAAATAGGTAAAAGAAAAAAGATTGAAAGGAAAAATGAAATAGAAGAAAAGGAGGGGAGGGGAGGGGAGGGGAGGGGAGGGGAGTGAGCAAAGTTATTGTGGTCCGGGACCATGGAAAATTGGGTGGAACTGAGGTGAGAGAAAGAGAGAAAAAAATTGAGGAGAGAGAAAAGAAAAATAAATAAATTAATACATGTGTCAATTTTTGAGTGGAAGGACCACGGTGGGTCCAGGAGCATATTAAAATTTTTCGAGGGGAGGGGGATAAAGAGGAAAACGATTATAAAGGGACCGTTTGGAATACAGGAATAAAAATATGCATTGTCCTCCACCATGCTATAGCTATTCTCCACTCCGTGTTAAGGTACCCTGTCCTCCAAGTTATATCTCACTTCGTTAAGTCTTGTTTTACTATCTTTCTCAGGTAAGTTTCAGTCTATTTCTATCTCTCTTTATGTCAAGCTCTTGGTAACAAAATTTTATTTTTAAGGGATCATTCAGGATCTCATCATGTGCATAAATCACCTCAATATATATTCTCTCATATTTTTTCACTATCAATATTACTCTCATTATTCGTCGAATATCTTCGTTTCTTAATTTATCCGTCCTCGTATAACCACACATCCTCATTTTCTCCCCTCACATTTTATGGTCAGATTGTCTATGTCTTGATCAAGATTCAATTTCATATAATATAACATGCCTTATAGAATTTGGGGATTTTTATGGTCACAAAAATCCAAATGCACTGTAGTATTTCATCCCCTTATTTTGATTGTATGATTTATATCCTCGTGAATCTCTTCACTTTTTCCAAAACTGATTCGAGATATCTTAAAAGGACTATTGTTGCAAATCCGCGTAGATTCCACTGAGCGAAAGAATCAGGGACTTATTTAGAAGGAAAACAACTAATTTAAGTAAGAAACTCTCATATAATCCTGCTTTTGGTGAAATATAAGTCAATTGTTTTAGGCAAGTTGATTGGGTACTCACATAGAAAAGGTGCTTCTGATGTGACTTGATATCAGCAGCCTCATATCAAGAAGTCTATAATGAATAATCAGCACTTTTTCTTCTCGTGTAAGGAAAATAAGGCCCTATGATTATGATTATAGCCGGCAAAACGGCTCGACTCGGTGGGCCAATCCGTCCAACCCCCCAAATGGGACGGGCGTAGACTGAGTTTTTCAATCCATTTCAAATATGGGCCGGGGCGGGCTCATTTTTTGGCGGGTTGATGGCGGGCATGGGCGGGTCGAGATGGGTCAGTGTAAAATAGACTCGGACTGGCGGGCCAACCCACCAAACGGGACAGGACAGGCTCAGTTTTTCAGTCCACTTTCAAAAGTGAAGCGGGCTGGCTCATTTTTTGGCGGGTTGATGGCGGGGTGGGGTGGGGCGGGGCTGGCTCATTTTTTGGCGGGTTGGGGCGGGGCGGGCCGCCCACTTTGACACCTCTACCTATGATGATCTCAAATTCCTTAAATATTATAAAAGCTCACTTGAATATATGAACAATTTTGTTAGCCCAAACTTATATTTGTAACTGTACAATTATAGTAGCAATTGCATATGTGATAATAATACATGAAGAAGGTTATATTCACAAATTTTTTATTTACAAACTACACTAAATATAACCGGTTATATTTCAATCAAGAATGCATGACTGGTCATACTTAATGTGATTTGTAAAAAAAAAAATTATAAACGGATTATTCCTCCTAATATATCTACACAACTGTTCACGGCCACTTAGACTTAATTATTCAAAATCAAATTTATAGTGAACTATGATGTAATGGTCAATTGTGAGTATAGAATTAGTGTGAGCAGAATTAACTTTTACTATCGGCAAAATCAAACACATGAAGCACATCTTTAAATGCCATCGTAGGCCACTCACTTCTAAATGATGTTTTCTTTCATGTCCTTTTCATCTGCAAATGGCTTCAAAGACTCTTCTAGTGTATTGAGTTAGTTATTAATGTTTTAAGTAGGGTTTTATTTTTCTTATATTGCATGAGATAAGTTATCTCATGCAACACACAAAAAGTGGATAGGATCCACTAAAGAGAGAGAACTTGTGTGTCTCATCCATTTTTAGTGGGTTTCATCCATTTTTTGTGTGTTACATGAGATAACTTGTTTCATGCAACATGAGAAAAATAAAACTGTTTGTGGAGTTTCAGTTTCTTTTATCTCGTTTGAGGAAGTGGAAGAGAAATTGGGATATACTCGAATTTCGTCATATTCCTTGCAAATTTGTTTTTCATCTCATAAGCTAATTCATTACTGCTTTGTTCTTCAAAATGGTGGAAAGGGGACACTAAATTTAGGATGACTCTTGTTCTTCAAAATGGTGGAAGGGGGACACTAAATTTAATTCATCTCATAAGCTAATTCATTACTGCTTTGTGCAGAGGATGTCAAAGAATATTTTTAGTACTTCCATCATACTGACTAGTGAATATTATTTTCATTCAAAATGAAATTATAGACTATGTATTACAGAAAATACATAGCATAATATTAGAAATGTTTTTTTTCTTCTTTTTCCTCAAAAAATTATATCAACACAAGTGTTATTTTTTTATTGGTGGGATATAGATATTATGGAGTAATTAAATATTTCGAAAGATGTGGTACCTGTTGAGTACTGTTGCCTTTCCTAGTATGTGGCCTGCTTTTCTGCTTGGGTAGGAAAAGCATTATGTGATACAATTTAAAGTAGAACATACCAATTATTTTCTTGATGCTTTGCTGCCGAAGATCTGAGATGAGTTTGTTATTGGAAATGTCACTTTTCATCAATTTTTTATCTGAATCTCATGCGAATATTGTTATTTTCTAATTTGTTATGGGGCAATTTCGCTTCGCGGTGGTTTGCGAACGTATCACGTTTCTAGTGGATACTAAATTCGCTACACACGGCAGTGAACTTCACACCTTTTTTTTTAAAAAAAAAAAAAACTTGATACTTGTTATCCACTAGAAATATGACACGTCAGCAAACCGAGTTCGCTACACCGGGTAGCGAACTTGCCCCCGTGATAAATTGGGAAATAACAATATTCGCGTGACATTTAGATAAAAAAATTGGTGAAATGTGGCATTTTGGTCGCTGTTCTTGTGTTCTTCTCTCTCCTCCAATGTCTGAATACCTATTTTTGGCTATTATTGTAAATAATGAAATTGGCCAGGATACTATATATTCCTTGAATAGCATGCATATGATGTTAAGATTGTGTCAAATTTTATTCAGCTGGTTTTATGGATGGTAACTCTTGATTGGGTTAACTGTCTGTGTTTTGATCTATATACTTTCAAAATTTGTTTCATTTTAAGTTTGTTATGCCTAGAGCCTTAGTTTTAGTGTCATCTAATCTATTTTAATGACAAACCCATGAGTGTAATTCGGTTGGCGATATAGGTAGTAAGTGAGAATAGAACCTGACAAAGAACTTTAAATATGATTAAGTTCCGCCTAAAGATTAACCTTTAACTAACTCAAAAAATTGGAGATTGTGAGAATATTGGAGGACTAACCGAACATAAAGAGATAATTAATATCGATATAAAATAATTAATAATAATCTATTTTAATGACTAATTTTGGGTTTATATCTCATTGAGTTTGCTTTGTTGCAATTCAAAAAGGCCTACCTTTCTCTTCCTCAAACCAGGTCTCACAAGACAATCTTAAGTTAATATTTGCTTATTATATACAATGCATATATTGTTTATATAAATTATGAAAATTCATGTTGATTTTTTTTTATTTTATTTTTTTGGGTATCCTAGTTGGGGTTAAAACCCCAAAAGAGGGTAAGAGTAAATAATACAACGAGTTCTACCAAAATCACCTAAATTAGCTAAATACAAAAGATTTATACCAAGAGAGGGGCCACAAAAGAACAAAAATCTGCTTGATTCAGATTGACCAAATGAAGGTTTGAGAGCCAATCTGCACAACAGTTTCCTTCTCTATACGTGTGTTGTATCTTAACTATCCAGTCTTTGTCCATTTATGCCTATATGCGAGAAACAAGATGAGACTCACAGGTTGGCCCAACCCTTGTGGTAAGCCACGTGACTGCTGTTTTAGAGTCACTTTCAATAATTACTCTTCTCCAACCACTCTCCCAAACCATTTGAATTCCCTTCAATATTTTCCATAATTCTGCTACTATGGCACTGCAATGGCCTACTCTATAGCATAAACATTGAGCCATTTTCCCATATAGTCCCTTATCACTCCCCCACAGTATTTGATTTTTTTTATTATTCAATGATAATACTGAGATTCAAATTTATAACCTTACATACATTAGTATTGAATTCGTAACGTGTCACTCATATTGCCACTATTATAATTTATAATTATTGAACAAAAATAACGCAAGCGATAGCAAAAATTCTTAAAAATTTTTATTACCCTCTAAATTCGGTTATAAAATCTTGACCACGATACAAAAGAGGAAAAGATTAATGATTTCTACCTTTTCATTTTCCCAACTCTATGGTGAAAAAAAATTACACATGTAAATTTTTATAATAAACTTGAGTAAATACCCTTTTTGGTCCTCAGCAAATTTCACGATACCCGCTTTAGTCCGTAGCAAATAAAAAGATTATTCGTGGTCTCAAAAAAATTCAAAATGGACTCATTTAATTGAAATCGCGGTCCCTCATAAATTCAAAAAAGACCTACGTTAGTCACTCAAAAGAACTAAATGGTCCACTTTAAATTTCTTAGGGACCACGAATAACATTTTTATTTACTAGAAACTAAAGCGATATCGTAAAATTTGTTGAGGACTACTTACTCAATAAAATTTGTATTATTTTATCTATGGATATCACAAATTTTTTGAATCCATCAAATCACGACATGAAAAATTGTTACGTGAATCAACCATTTGTACGACACTAATCTATTTGTTCCTTTTTTGTGTATGCATGTATGCGTATGTGTAGCGTGGTATATATGCAATGTAAGTTTATATTATATTAATAAACTATAGGGAAAATAATATTGATGACTGTGCTTAACAACGAGATAGTATGAACATAGGCATGCTAGTGCTATAAAAAATTGTACAGCCGTTTTAAAATGTTATTAGTAGCAAACATCTATTCATGCACTCGACAGACATTACTTAGTGTATGTTATTTTAAAATAGTCAGGTTATATTTATAAAAAAAAATCTGTTTATGAATTCTTACAAATTATACTAAGGGGTGTTTGATAGGAGGGAAAAAAAATTATCTGGAAAAAGAGCGTAAGAAAAAATATGTGGCCATGTTTGGTAGGAGGAAGAGTTAAAAGGGGTTCGAGAAATTTTTTTCCTATCTAGTTTTTTAACACATGAACCATCAGTGAAATTTTGCCATGGATTAGATGGAAAAAAAAGTTTTCTCTATGGTGGTAAAATTTTACACATAGCATCATTAAAATTCATCTATTTTTTCTGAAAAATTTTTGATCTACCAAATATTTTTTTTAACTTACCTGACAAAAAATTATTCTCATCATATTTGGAGCAAATTTATTTCCCTGACAATAAAAAAAAATTCATGTACCAAACGCTCCTAAGTATGACCGGTCATACTTTTTTTTTTTTAAATCATGTAGTGTACGAAACAGACAAAACGAAACAAAAGTAAAACAAACAATAAAAAAAAATCATAAACGAAAACTAAAAACCATTTTAAAATACATAAGATTATCTTATTTTAGTAGTTATAATTATGTATTTTGAAGAATAGATAATTATATATAGTCTCTTAAAAAACATACTTATTACCAAATTTTTCTACTATCAACTTACTACCTATCTAATCACTATTGAATCAACATTTTCTCTCTCTTACCATAAATTTTTTAGAATTCTCTGGCTTTTGAGCAGATGATTCAAGAATAATTGGTACCAGATTTTCAAGCAAACTCCAACCCATGTAAAATAGCCCAGAGTTATAATTGATAAACGACATAATCCTTTAAAAAGACATTTCTTTTTCCCATATTATTAGGAAACATCTTTTCATGCACTCAATATAATTAATATTGTACAGAAAGCTATAAAGGAGTGATGGCTGCCAATCCACCTGGGGGATATATAGATTCCACTTTTGTTAGCAATTTTCTGTTACAGCACCTAACTCTCCAATTGATTCAGCAAAACAAATAATTTAAGTAAGTCTCTTGAATATAAAGCTTTTGGTGAAATATAAATCATTTGCTTTTGGCAAGTTAATTTGGTACTCACATATAAAAGGTGTTTCTGATGTGACTGAGATAGCAGCCTTATATTCAAATATGATGAATAATCGACACATTTTCAACTTGAGGTGAAAAAATGGAGGAAGATGATGTAACAAATTCATTAAATATCATACAAGCTCACTTGAATATATGAACAATTTTATAATTTATTAAAAAAAATCATAAATGGATCCTATCCCATTTTAAAATACATAAGATTATCTTATTTTAGTAGTTATAATTATGTATTTTGAAGAATAGATAATTATATATAGTCTCTTAAAAAACGTAGTTATAATTGATAAACTACATAATCCTTTAAAAAGACATTTATTTTTCCCATGTTATTATTAGGAAACATCTATTCATGCACTCAATATAATTAATATTGTACAGAAAGCTATAAAGGAGTGATGGCTGCCAATCCACCTGGCCCGCCTATAGATTCGACTGAGCGAAAGAATCAGGGACTTGTCCAGAAAGAAAACAAATAATTTAAGTAAGAAACTTGAATATAACCCAGCTTTTGGTGAAATATAAATCATTTGCTTTTGGCAAGTTAATTTGGTACTCACATATAAAAGGTGTTTCTGATGTGACTGAGATCAGCAGCCTCATATCAAGAAGCCTATGATGAATAATCGACACATTTTCTTCTTGTGTAAGGAAAATGGGGCCTACGATGATCTCAAATTCATTAAATATTATACAAGCTCACTTGAATATATGAACAATTTTATTAGCCCAACTTGTATTTGTAAACTGTAGAATTGTAGGAGCAAATTGCATATGCGATAATAATATTTTCCTCATTTCTGCTGTAATTATTGATTTAAAAATTTGCAGCAAATATATTATAATAGGATATGAAGTCGGATAAAATTGAAATTAACAAAAAATAATATTAGTATATACGAAACTGGATTAATGAAAGTAAGTATTATTGTAGATTTTCTGATCTGCAATAATCGGAGAGCTATTAAACCCATAATATAATTATCTATATAACTGTTCATGGCCACTTCATTTTTAAGAAGCCTATCTTTTTTCATGCCTAATCTACCTACTCATTTTTTAACATTATTGGATCAGAACATCTAAAGAAAACAGAAAGAAGTTAAGAGAGATTCTGATCTAATAATGTTGGAGATGCATATATAAGGTAGATATGAAAAAAAGGTAAATCGAGTATCTATATCTTTTTTAAATTCAAATTTATGGTGAGCTATTATGTAATTATCACTTGTGAGCATTAGAATTAGTGAAAGCAGAATTAACTTCTACTATCAGTAAAATCATCAACACATAATGCAATATGTAAATGGCATAGTAGGCCACACACTTCTAAATAATAGTGTCTTCAAAGTCCTTTTCATCTGCGCATGGCTTCAAAAGAAAATAAATGACATCTACCTCTCGCTTTCACAAACCCATCTGATACGAAACTTGAAAGATTTTCTATTCATTGAGTAGTCAAAACATACAACATCATAGCCATTGGTTGGTTAAGTCTATGATGATCCAACAAAAGTAATCACATATCATAATATTCAGGAGTAGTTGCAGCATCATGACTAGGTAGCGTAGTGGAATCTATTCCTCGTCATCAAAGTCAGCAGGAATCTTAAATAACATTTCTTTACAAAAGCAAAGCAACAATTCTTCAAAATCTTGTACCTAAATATCTATAAAAAAAACAACTCCCCATTAAACCTGACTAGCGAGTGTGGGGTGGAGGTAATCCTTATACGCAATCTTATCCTTGCACAATTATAAAGAGGCTGTTTCCTGAATTCGAACCTATTACCTTTCAGTCATGAAAGAACAGCCTTACCACTGTTCTGATTCGTCCCCTTTACCTAAATATCTATAAAATGAAAATAAAAAATAAAAAATGAAGGGCAGGGTGTAATCTGAATTTGGTCAGATAAAGCAGCTATCTTTCACCTTAGTCATCTTAGAATTTCGTGAGGACTCACCATATTATGTAGACATAAAGTAACACGGTAGTTAAACTGCCTCATGAGAAATGTTATTTTATTTGATCAAATATTTTTGCCTTCAATTAGTTGACGAAAACAGAAGCTATCCACTGCTAATTGTTGAGGTAGTTATAATCTGAGAAACCTGTATCTATTGCAACTACCTTAGTGTCTCTATGGTGTCCCACAAACCTACCCTTCTCTTGAAATAATGATTTTTTCCTTAGAGGCCATGACAAAACAACTTTTTTCAATAACCATGAGTTCTTTGAGGAGATGATCGCAGCCTTTATATCCATGGACCCATATGTGGTACCTCATATGGTACAAACCAACCAAGGTTGTCCTTAGAGCAACCTACAAATCCTAAATTTTTGGAGTTTCTGTTTTATTTGGTTCTCTTTTTTTCCCTTTTTATCAGGTTTCCCATGCCACCATGTCAGTGTTCCTTTTGATATATGGAATCTGGGTACTCTTGTATGTGAGTTCCTTTACTGTTGTGAGTAGTCCTTCATGCTGTCCATATCAGTTTTTTCAACAAAGCAATCGAAGATTTGAGCAGAAAACTGATAGGTTTTGGAAGTTCAGTGAACAAGCTGATAGATGGGTTGAAGTTGAACTGCCTTGTGATTTGGTATCTTGTGTTAATAGAGGGTGTAGTAAAGTGAACACAAGAGAAGAAAGCTTGGATCAAGAACATGAATTTGATGACAAAAAGATGAGTCTTGATAATAAGGATGGTGAATTGGGAGTAGAGGAGCCCCTTGATGTTGTTCTGCCTCTGAGAAAGAGAATTTCCTTGACCAAAATGTCTGATACATCTATCTGGGTCACTGGTGAAAGTGGGTCTATTTATGAGAGGTTTTGGAATGGACTAGAATGGGTGATTGCCCCTCATGACTTACCAATATCATCAGGACGTGCAATTGCAGTTTTTATCATCAATCAGAGAATTATTGCTCTATCTGAAGCAGGAAATCTGTATCAGGTTACAATTGACAGTTCTCTAAATTCCATTTCATTGACAATATCAACTCTTCTTTTCATATACATGTTGCACATAATACATGCATATAGCTTGGCAAGTTGGCATGTAATTTAAATCACAGTTACTAATATGATTTGATTCTGCACTTGGATAAGTTAAATGTTGTTTGGTCCTGGAAAGATCGTATTGTTATACCGTACGGTATCCGCTCTGTATAATCAGATGTATACTTGGCTTATAGCCGATGTCCCAATCACTGTGCACAAGCAATAGGCTTATAGCCAAGACGTGGGTGTGTGCACAGTGTGGGCAGTATTAGTAGATAGGTTAAAAGTGTGTACATGGGATCTTTAACCTCTTATTTATAAGGGTTACCTCTTGGGCTTGTGTAGATCTCCCAGTTGTAGTAGGATTCAACTCCCTTTCTATTGGGATGAGGTCCTTATCTTGAGTGCTTAAGTGCTTAATATTGTTGAGATAATTATATATTTATCTCTTAGTGGATTTCTAGGTGGGTAGTTAGGATCTGATATGCATATCCGTAACAAATGTAATCCTCCTTAAAAAAAAATAGTATTCTGCAAGTTGTTGGAACTGTGACAATATCTTTGTTTTTGTTTAGCAGATGCATTTGCAACTTGGTGAAACCTCACAATCAGTTTGGGTTGAATTTACACCTACACTCAATCAAATCACAGATAATGATTCAGAGAAAAATCCTTTGATATTAATAAAGTCTGGCGTGGTGGCAGATGATAGGCAGTGAGTAGTACACATAAAAATTTTAGCTTCTAAGATTAAACATATATAATACAAGGATATATTTGAGTTCCATCACTACTGAGACCTTATCAAGATCTCTTAATGCATCGTTTTTGTTGTTATTTGTCTATAGGAGAGCTTATTTTTGTACAAAGAATGGAACACTGATAGAACTTGATGCGGTTGAGCCTCCAAGGTAAAACTCAAGTTTTGGAGCAAGCATTCATATTAAGTTCAATCCTAAGCAAATATTACTAATTTCGCTCCTGTTTTGCCATATATATAGAACAGATGGACAAATCATGGCCAACCAGCTGGAGCAAATGTAGCAGCAATAGCTGATGTTGCTTCTACACGAGAAGTAGTATACACAATAAGGTTGGTGGTACATGTATGTGTGTTGCTTGAAGCACGTTGACATGCTAATAAAACTGTAAAGAACCAATTCAACCCAAAAGTTTAAGTTGTTGGGTGAGCACACTGGACTTGAAGTGTGGACAATGCACAGGCTCGCCTACTTGTGCGAAGAAAGAAATTCCACTAAAAATAAAGTGGGGGGCGGCGAGGTTTGAACCCGGGATACGAGGCTCTGATACCATGTAAAAAACCAATTCAACCCAAAAGCTGTTGAGTGAGGCTACATTAATGGTTTTTATATCTCTCAACAAAAACACTAAAGAAACGATGGAAAACAAAAGTTAAAATGTCATAAACGGCCATGTTTGTCTTTAGTAAGTACCAAACATCATTCTTCACCTTTTTTGGAGTCTAACAAGTTTAACTAACGATGTGGTGATGTAGTTCTGCTGGAGATCTTTATGAATATGATAGAAAATCAAAACCATCATGGAAGAGGCACATATGGCAAGAAAAAGCAGCACAAGTTGCATCCTTGATACCATCTAAGGGATGCATTTTACTTGGATTAAGTGGTGATCATTCAGAATCTCTGTTTCTTTTAACCAAGGTATTGTGAAAAAAAGTATACCAATATATGATGAACTAGTTTTTTGACTCTTAAGTTGATAGTCCAATAAAAATTTTAAAAGAGAAAGTGATTGAGGGTGAAACTAGATTTTTATCAAAATTACAAATATAAAGTAAAACCATGGTATCAACTAGGAAACTTCTTAAAGATTCAATGAATGTTTTAAGTAGTCTTGATCATGTATAACTTGACCTTAGTGAGGCCATTTAAGAATTCATTCCTGACAATCTTGGACACCATTTTTTCAATTTTTTTTAATAATTATGCAGGAAGGCACTTTGGTGGAGAGAAGATTACATCAAAGGAAATGGAAATGGGTAATCCATGGAAGTCCCCGACATCAAACTTTGTCGTCTATTACACCGGCTCTGCAAGATGACTCAAGTGAAACTTCCATTTCTTTATTCTTCACCACTTCAGCTGGATCTGTCTTTGAATATCAAATGCCAAAACAATTAGGTCAGTCATCTAATTATGCTTGAATCTATTTGACTTTATCCATGATATGAATGCCTTGCTTTAATGATGATATGAATACCTTACTTTCACTGCATATGGCCAATGGACAGGTTATTATAGAACTAAAATTTTGTTTATGCATAATCTGATTACTATTTAGAGTGAGACGTTAAAAGACACAAGTTAGTACAAGAAAATGTAAAGGTTAAAGATTGTATCTTTTTTTACTAAATACAACTATCATTCCCTGCCATCTTTTCTGATGTCTCTTAAATGGTTTACCTACTCTCCAGTGACTTAGAAATGAAGAACCAAGATGGATGAATTAGTAGTCAACTCTTTTAACTTCTAAATGTTATTCATACGTAGTCAAATCCATATCATAGTCTATAAAGAACTTGAAAAATTATTGCATCTTATAGACACAAGATTATTTGCAGACCAGATTCTTCACTTTAACATCTGCAAACACCATTCTTGATGTTTCCTAAAACTTGTCTTTGCAGTGTATATTCTCTCGTTAAAAGCCATATATGGAGAAAGGGGTGTAAATGGGCTGGGCTGGGCTTTGGCCTCCCTGGCTCAAGACTACGTAAAAAAAACTCAGCCTATCTGGTCTACTGGCCTATTAAAGGCTTTATTTGTAGACCAAGCTTGGCCCATTTATAAAAAAAGAAAGCCGACATGGCCACAGGCCTTGTAGGCCTACCACTATAGATAATAAGCAAAAAAAATAATTGTATAGAGCAAAGAAAGTTCCATTCATGCATGCACTAGTACTTCTCATAAGAAAAAAATAACAAACAAGAAAGAGTCAACATAATACCCCAACTCTAGAATGTATGTCATTAGGGATGTAAATGGGTCGGGCTGGGCTGGGCTTTGCCATGTCACATAAAATAAATATTATTTTATTATTTTATTTTTAATAAATTAAATAGGCCAGTCTACAAGGCTTTGGGTCAGGCTTGGCATAATTAGCCTACGGCCTATTTGTTAAAATGTCTTTCTTATAAGCCTAAGGCTACTCTATTCTTCTAAAAAGCCGGGGCAAGCCAGACTTAACGTAGGCCGGGCTGTAGGCTGGGCCGGGCCAGCCCAGCCCATTTACACCCCTATGGAGAATGAAGTGCCAAAAGAGGAATTAGAGATAAAATAATATATAATTATTCATGTATTAACTAGAGACTTTTAAATCTGAATACTACCTTCTAGACATTGAATTCTCTCTTGAACACAGGAACTGTTCCAAATAATCAATTTCCAGGAACATGGGGAAGTCATCAGAACCCCTTACATGCTAAAGCAGCAAGAGGCATAAGTGCCTTACCATTACAAGTTGGGAGGATACTGTTTGCACTAGATGATGATAGACTTGCAGAATTACATCTAGTAGGACTAGGGGGTGAAAATACAGGACCAGCTCTATCACAAAACTTTAGGAGGAAAGCATCAACTAAATATGTTTGGTCCATATTAGATGTCCCAGAGAGTGAAGGATGGAATGCAGAATATTGCACAGAAGAACGTGGACCCCGGAATTGTATGATAGGCACAAAAGATGAGTCAAAGGATTCAGGAATAAGTTCAGTAACAGGTAGAAGAAAGCAAAGCCAAGCACAGAATTATTACTTATCTTTAGGAAAAGGAGGTGAACTTGTTAAATCTTCAGAAGATCACAATCTACCAGATGACTGGATTAGTAGTAACTTTCGCCTGAGATTGATGTATGAAGGCAAAGCATTTTTCTTAATAACAACTGATGGTTTGGTTTTTGAATACATTTGTATTGAGGGTGTATGGGTATGGTTGAAGCATGATAGCTCTACAAATATGAATGGTATAGTGGGGAACTATAATGGAAGTTTATTCATGGTTGATACATTTGGAAGTCTTCTTCTTAGAGAATTGAGTGATAACCAGATAACATGGAGAAATTGCACTTCCATGAGGAAAGGAAGAAATATTATTGGAGGTCAACCATGGGATAGATTACCCGGTATAGCAAGGAGGGTCACATCTGAAGATTCACTCTTCTTTGTGAGCAGAAATGGAAGATTACTGCAGTTCATGGTAGGTAAACACTTAATACAATCACACAAATTAAAAGAAAAATGACAATATACTTGCAACTTGCAAGCTATATCTACTTTTTAATTGCTTAGAATACTTAAAGAGACAAGGCTTGATAAAAGATGCTAAAAGTGTGAATGATGAACACAATTACACAAAAAAACCTTTACATATACATAGGATATGATATTTTTCTATATCCTTACGCTACCCAATATATTCTCACACTACCCAATATATTTACATTTATTGCATTATATTTTCTTTTTTCTTGTTCTTTTCTCCTTCTACATAGTCTTATCATATTGCTAATCAGGTACTCATCAAACACAGGACATGATATGGGCTTATCAGCCCCATATCATATCCTACCCTTATAAGTTCCATATCATATCCTTCTTTTTTAACAAAAGATAAATGATCAACACAATTACACAAAAAAACTTTACATATACATGAATGATTTTATGCCTCTTAACATAAAGATGATAATATTTTCTTAACTTCAGCAGTTTTGTGTCTTAAATATTGGTAATTCTGCCTTTCGAATCGTAAATCACTTGTCTTTCCTGTAGTTTATCACTTCACAATTCAAAGCAATTAGCATAAATGAAACAATTAAAGTATTCATTAATATATATAACTGAAGAAAAAAAGTTTTATTTATCACATGTGCATGGGTATAATATTAAAATTTTCTGGGAATCAATTCTTCAGGGGAAAAGTTATATTTACAAACTTTTTATTTACAAACTTTACATCATACAGCTACACAAAGTAGATGAGCCAAAATTGGAGAAGTTAACATTTTACATGTTCTACTCAGGTATACATGAGGAAGTTTAAATGGAAGGATTGCAAAAGTCCTCCAAATGTTAAAGTTGCATGCATAGTTGACCAGGAATTGTTCAGGGAAAACATAGTCTTCATCATTGGAAGAAATGGTCGTCTATACCAGTATAACAAAGTGACTGATTTGTGGCATGAGCATTACCAGTCTCAGCATTTGATTCTATCACAGTTTCCTGGAACAGTTATAAGACCATCACCACAATCACTCTCAGGCTCTCTCTTCATGCTTTCAACAGAAGGTGGTCTTGTTGAGTACCACTGGAACACATGGTACGGATGGAACTGGGTAGAACATGGAACACCCTATAAAGGTGTAACACTAGTTGGTTCACCTGGTCCTAGCTTTGAAGGTAATCAACTACTTTTGATTGGTTCAGATGGAAAAGTATACCTGAGATACATGGACAATAATGCATGGAAGTGGAAGGATTGTGGTTTCCCTTCTATGGGAAATAAAATGGTTGATGCACATAGACAAGGTGGATTGAATGAGGAGAAAGAAGCTTGGATTGATGAAGATTCTGTGACTGGCTTGAAGAAGGACCAGGAGAACTTTAAATGTGACCCAAAGGTATATATACTAGTCTAAATTTGCTGGTTGATTAAAAATGACATATAGTTGTATTTTGAAATATAAAATAATGACTTAGAATTGATTTTGGATCTTATACAACACAGGTGGCATCTACAAGACCAATTCAATTTTCTGAAGGTTCTGTCATATTTGAGCTCAGAGATAGCAGGGTAAGAACCTTTGTTCCCTGAGATTTCCAATTATTTGAAGGAAAATCATATTATAACCACATAGTCCATTCCATAAAAAATAACAAGCAAACATTATTTAGAAGAAAAACTTCGAGCATAGTTGTGGTTAGGGTTGGCAAAACAGGCCAATCCAGATTGACCTGACCCAACCTGTTTGCAACCTGACAAAAAAGAGTCGGGTTAGAGTTGGCTCGAAAACAAAAAGGAGTCAGAAAACCCAACCCGACCCGACCCGGGTTAGGGTTGGCTTGAAAAAATGGGAGAAAATAAAATAGTCTTTGTCACACTCATCTTGTACATGTGGTGGGGAAACTAAGGAAATAGTTTTCATTTGATATAAGATATTTAATGATAGGAAAACACTTGATATAAGATATTTAGTTATTTAGTATAATTAAATTAACAAGTTCAACTCAAAATACATCGCAAAAAGTCCAATACTTCATTAAAAGGATAACCCGCGAGCTGACCCGTTTGATCCGTGGGTTGGCTTGGTTTTTTTCGAGCTGGCTTGCATCGGGCTGTCTCGGGTTGTCAGCTCATTTTTGCCAAACCAACACAGCTCATTTTATGCGGGTTATGAACCATCCCAACGGGTTGGTTCGTTTTTGCCATCCCTCGTGTAAATCTACTAAATATCAAATATTAATCTTCTACTTAATCTCATGTGAGCTTAATTTTAATCAAGTTTTTTGACTGAATCCTTTGGCTGTCCAATGCTATGAACATTCAGGTGCATGCATTTTAAATTAACATTTGTCAATCTTCTTTAAATACTATAACTAGTTTGAAAACTTCTACCATACAAAATAATTGGACTCCTGAATTTCACCTCTTCTTAAATTGCCTTTTTCTAATTCAAACTCTACCAAAAGCAAAGATATACTGAAAAAGGTACTGTGAACTTATCACAGTTGGCAGAAATACAACTTGTAGAGGAGAAAAAATGGGATTGGTCACAGATCATTGGCACTCCAGCCAGTTCATGCTTACAAAATTATTGGATTACAGTATCATCATCATAAGATTATCTACAATCTTTAGATCAGCCAGAACTTCAGAAGCACTTCATATACAGACAGACAGTGACATTATGCTAACAATGAAGAAAGAAAAAACCAAGTTAGCAACTGCAGGCAGAACTACTTACCTCCTCCAGAAGCTGAAATAGTTAGTGTTCAAGTAAATGACCATATTTTATGTATGCACTTACAACCAACGTCTGTGGTTGTAGTATGTACACTTAACACTGCTCCAGGCTACCACTGTTCATGTGTAACAAAGATGTAAAATATTACAAAAACGAGTTACAGCAATAAAGTAGGAATTAGAGTATGCCCCAAACAATTCCTTAGTGTATAGATATTGCATTTGTGATTTATTGACGGGAAGGTTATATTTACAAATTTTTTATTTATAAACTACACTATGTCTGAGCGGTGATATAATATGACTGGCATACTTAGTAAGTAATTTGTAAAGAAAGTTTGTAAAAGATTCTTATCCTTATTTGAAAAGGTTTTTTTTTTATTTGCACTAAACACGTCATTTTGTGATGGAAATCATTGTGATTTTATAATTTTAATTTCTTAAGGATTATCTATTTTTTATATTTATATGGGTTTTTTTAATCACAGAAACAAGATCTGGGAGAGAGAAATAATTTTATTGAAATATGTATTTTTATGTACTTTTATAATTTTATCTCTAACTTTTAGCTTCTTTTTTAAGATTTTTTTTACTAATTACTAATATAAGTATTTAAAAAAATGCATATAAAAATGAAAATCATAAATATATCTTATAGTGTAATTTGTAAAAAAGTTTGTAAACGGATTCTTACCTTATTTATACCTAGGGTAATCGCTTGTAGATAACATTTTCTCTCACTAAGCCCAAAAACGGCGGAAATTCTCTGTGTTTTTATAATTTTAATTTATTTCAGGATTATTATAGTTTTTATAATTATATTTTAATCTTTCAATCACAAAACAACGTCATTCTGGGAGTAAATGCAGATAACTTATTTTCTGTATTTATAATTACTAATTTATAAAAGGATTCTATACTTTAGTCTTTTTTTACTTTTAAAGATTACTATTACTAAATACTAATATAAGTATTTAAAAAAATGCATATAAAAATGAAAATCATAAATATATCTTATACTTAGTTTAAGATCTAAGAATAAATGTAAAAAGGAATTATAAATACTTCTTATTTTCTAATTACAATTATCTTTAAATAATCGTAATTCAATTCAAAAATAATTATTTTCTTTTTTATTCTAACAAAAAAGAAAATATAACTCGCACCCAGTTTGATACACAAAATATATAGTAAAATGAATTTATTGTGAGAACCAACGATTGGAAAACAAGTATATTAGCATAGAATACTAAGGAGTGACTATTCAATAGAGGATTTCTTATATACATTTTGTAGAAATAATTTTTCTTCTACTAAAAGGGTATGGGTAACCCATCGTTAAATACATATATTTTAATAAAATTGTATTAATCCTATATATCCATCCAACGGCAATAATGTTCATTCTGGAATAAATTTCTTCCTCCATCGCTTGAAAGAATTTTTCGTATTCAATGGACGGTTTCATGCCATTTACATACCCATTTTGTTTACTGAAAAATAATCATCGGAAAATCCTTTGAAATTCAACCCAAATTCTAAAGGCACATATGGACCAAATTTCTTCAATTCCTCAGGACTCTTCTTTTGCTCCAGCTTCTCTTTGTCTAACAGTTGGTACACATATATAAGTATTATAAAGTAAAATTCAGACTATTTAAGAGAACCTCGTTGCTAAAATATTAAGCATTTGTATAAAAAATCTTGAAATGGAAAAATCTCTCTTTTAATTAAATAATACTTATTAGTATATGAAGGAAGATTTCTTAATTAGTATATTGAAATCAAATATTTTTAAAAAATAACCATTTCAAAATCAATCAGAATTCTCACTTTGGAAGACTTTTTTTAAAAAACTAATTTTATATATATTGCACTTTAAAGTTAATCTAATTTAATATCTTAATTTTAAAACGCATTATTTATTTTTGAAATATTAATTTTTTCATTAAGAGGACCTCTTTTAGTTTAATGTGTAGTTTTACAAAACTGCATTATTTTGTATCAAACATTAAAAACATTGGAATTGTGCGGTTAAGGAATTAATATTTCTCCTCGCAGATAATTTTATTATCTACACATACTTAAAAATATATGAGATCTATATAAGATTAGAGAGAAAAAAATAAAATATAAACTCTACATATTTTTATAAGGATGAGATATTGTGACACATAAATAATATTACGCACAATGTTACGACCACATCGTAATCGTTGATTTCCGCCAATCAACGGTTATCATTTATTGCGAATTAATAATTAATTAATGAGTTTGATTTGAAAAATGATAACCGTTGATTTCCGCCAATCAACGGTTAAGATGTGGTAACATTGTGCGTAATATTATTTGTGTGTCACAATATCCTATCCCATATAGGGATATATAAAATAATTTTTTAATAATTTATAAGTGATGATTTTATGTCTTGTAAGTTGTAACATTAAAAAATTGTGTAGTTAAATCTCCAAAACTAAAGGTTTTAATAGTTTCATAAAACGACGACGGTCTCGCCTCTGGTTCTGTAAAGTGTAAAACCTAATCCTAAGCTGACTAGCTTTCTATCCCTCCCCACTACACTGTCACTCATCTCGAGCTCCGATCGCCGCCACTTCACACCACAGATCGCCGCCGTCAACTCGCCGGCGACTCTCTTATTTCGCAATGTGTGATTGAATGAATGATAGCTTCAATAAATCAAGTGCACTCACTGTGTTCATCACCTCACCATGCTTTCGCGTTTAATTCCCAAACCCTATCATTTCCATCGTTTCTTCTCTCTACCCTTGAAGCATTCCCATTTCCCAAATCCACATACCAATCCCTATTTCACCATCATTCCCAAATTCTTCTCCTCCACCAATAGCAGCGACGACAACAACAACAACAATAACAACAGAAATATCAAGGAACCGTTTTCTTCCGGTGCCTTAAGGGGTTTTCTTGATAGCGAAGAAAAGTTAGACTCTTTCATCGCCGACGACAGTGGAGGCCTTGCCGGTTTGAACGAGGAGGAAGGAGAAGGTGCTGGGGCCAAAGCAGGGAACAAGGAGGAACAGTGGTGGTTGCAAGAGAAGGGTCTTGATAATGAAGATGAGGATGATTTATTTGAAGGTGTTGGCAATGAAACTGAAGACAATGATGGTGGTTTTGGTGGCCAATTTGGGGTGATAGGAAAGGACCTTAAACCTTGGAGCTTGAAGGAGAAGGAGGAGGAGGATGAGGACAAAGATGATGTGTTTAATTTTCAAGAGGATTTGACTCAGGTGGGGGAGTTTAGTGTTGTGGACAGTGTAGGCTTGAGAAGTGAAACAAATGAGGATGTTGTGAAGCTTGAGAAGGAAGAGAAAGCTCTGACTGAGATTCTCAAAGGTTAGGCTTGAGGCCTTCTTCTGTGAACGACTATATAGTTGTCATGATATTTGTTGGTTGTTATATTTAAATACCTTTGTAATTGTCAATTTGAAATGCTTGATCTAGATATTGTTTAAGCAATGGGGTATTATGTAATTTGAATGTGAAAGTTGAATTCACATTTGATGGGTGTGGAAATCATGGATGAGATTGAAAAAAGGTGGTGTGTTTTCATTACATGAAACTGAATTTTGATCATTAAAGGCATCTTTGTCAAAGAGATTTCAGATGATAATTGACGTTATATGTTGAACTGATATCATTCATTATATATCACTGGTTTCTTTTGATCCACTGTTTATGGCATGTTGAGTATGTATGTTTTATTTTAAATGACCATATTTTTTTAGTTATTATTCGTATTTCATGAAGGCTAAGCATAATTTTTCTTGTAATGTGCCTTGTGGTGATAGTTATTTTTTGTTACTTTAGAGTATTGACATATATAAAGGCAAGTGTTATCTTTTTCCTATTGTGATTACAGGTCCAAATCGTGCTTTTGGTGATTTGATTGCTGCTTCTGGAATCACCGATGACATGCTTGACAGTTTGATTGCATTGAAAGACTTTGAAGGGGTTGATGGGTTGCCCCCCCTTAGTGTAATAGAAGACATACGGTATGAGAAGAATACTACAAAATCCACTAGAGCTGAAATGGAGCGTCTAAAGCAAGAGGAAGCTGCCAAAGCAAGAGTGAGACAAGTAGATGAAAAAGGACGTGCTTATGGAACAGGAAGAAGAAAATGCAGTGTAGCCCGTGTCTGGGTTCAACCTGGTAATGGTAAATTTATAGTTAACGATAAAGAATATGATGTCTATTTCCCTGTGCTTGATCATCGCGCTGCTCTCCTTCGACCTTTCTCTGAGACAAAGACATTGGGGCTCTGGGATGTCACTTGTACTGTGAAAGGAGGTGGTGTTTCAGGTGAGGTCAATGACTTTTAGTTTGTTTTTATATTTGATATCCCATTATTAGCATGATTTTCTTTCATTATACGATAATCTTATTTCTTTTTACTGAAGAGTGCCTACTTTTGGTTTGCAAATGCTAGGGAGAGTTTGTGTTTTGGGTTTGTGGAACATCTTTTGTCCTGTCTGCCAGTAACATATTGTCCATACCACTCTTGAAGCATTTTTCATGCATGATATGCTATAATATTGCATGCATGTTTGACGCATAAAACTAGTGTTTTGACATTGGCAACGACGTATTTTATTTTTTACTAGAGAAGACTTGTCCACACCTATATGTGTAGATATACTGGTTGAAATAGCTGCTTCGGCACATATCAACATCAACATCATCTTTATCCCAAATTAATTGGGGTCGGTGGTAGATGAACCCACATGAAAGATATAAAATTGTAGAAAAAATAAAATAAAAATAAAAATAAGAATAAATATATATATATATATATATATATATGTATATATAAATAAATAAAAAATGAAAGAGAAAGGGACAAGAAGAAGTGGGGGAAATGAAGGGGAAAAGGACTAAAAAGGGACCATCTGGAACATAGGAATAACCACGGGTCTAACCCTCCACCATACTTATAGCTTTTCTCCATTCCGTTCTAAGACACACCGTCCGCCAATCTATATCCCACTCAATTAAATCTTGTTTTACTACCTTCCCCCAAGTAAGTTTCGGCCGACCTCTGCCTCTTTTTGTGTTGAGCTCTTGGTAACAAACTTCTGTTCTTACAGGAGCATCCAGGGGCCTTCTCATCACGTGCCCAAACCACCTCAATCTATGTTCTCTCATCTTCTCGGCAACCGGTACTACTCCGACCTTTCGTCGAATATCTTCATTTCTTATCTTATCCATCTTTGTGTAACCACACATCCACCTTAACATCCTCATCTCTGCTACTCCCATCTTATGCTCATGTTGCCTATGTGCTGGCCAGCATTCCGCTCCATATAGCATTGCCGGTCTTACTGCCGTTTTATAGAATTTTCCTTTTAACTTAAGGGGGATTTTGCGGTCACACAAAAACCCAGATGCACTGCGCCATTTCATCCACCCTGCTCTGATTCTATGATTTACATCCTCATCAATCTCTCCACCTTTTTGTAAAATGGAGCCCAAGTATTTAAAAGCATCTTTTTTGGGTACCTCTTGACCAATTAAATGCACGGGCTCTTGGTCCCCATCTCGTACCAGAGAAAACTCACACTTTAGATACTCAGTCTTGCTTCGACTTAATGTGAATCCTTTGGATTCCAATGTGCTTCTATTAACACCCTCCTTGCTCTCATCAATAAGCACAATATCGTCTGCAAAAAGCATACACCATGGCACTTCCTCTTGAATATCTTTTGTTAGTTCATCCATAACTAAGGCAAAAAGATAAGGACTTAGAGCCGACCTTTGGTGTACACCAACCGTGATAGGAAAATAACTTGATGTTCCGTTACAAGTTTTTATACATGTAGTAGCCCCATCATACATATCCTGGATTGCCTTTACATACTTTGATGGAACCTTTTTCTTCTCCAGAACCCACCATAAAACTTTCCTTGGAACCCTATCGTATGCTTTCTCAAGGTCTATGAACACCATATGCAAGTCCTTCTTCTTTTCTCGGTATCTTTCCATAAGTTGTCGCATCAAGAAAATTGCTTCCATGGTACATCTTCCTGGCATAAATCCAAATTGATTTACAGAAACCTTGGTATCTCTCCTCAAGCGATGTTCAATAACCCTCTCCCATAACTTCATAGTATGGCTCATTAGCTTAATGTCTCTATAGTTTGAACAATTATGTATATCTCCCTTGTTTTTGTAGATAGGCACAATCATACTTTTCCTCCAAGCATCAGGCATCGTACTTTTCCTCCAAACATATGGCAGAAAAAAAATGTGCCAACTTCTGAGTCATTGTCATATCAGGCAACTGTAAAAAGAATCCCATGTATTTGTTAAAGACTGGCAGAGAGTGAAGTTGAAACCCAGAAGCGTGGAATTAGTGAGAAAGAGAAGCATTTACGTGTGGTTTCTTTTACTCTATTAAAGATGAAAAAGCGGAGGATAGAGAGAGTTGGGTCAGAATTAGAGGCTAGAGGCTGGGGAAAAGGCAGTGATGGATCACTGCTTATTGTGCATGATTGTGTTAGCAAACCCAACATATTTTATATTTTTTTGCTTTTAAAACTTATTTCAGAAATAAATGATCCAAATACATCTTTTAGCCTTTTTTGTTTTTGAAAATTGTTTTTAAGTTGTGTGTTACAAAACAGTTTTCAGGAATTAAAAAAAAAAAAAAAAAAAACTAATCAAGCCTTGTTCTAGTCGAATAAATCTTTGGTGTTACTGTAGCACCTAGATTCAGTGCATCCTACAAATAGAAATATTACACTTCAGAGGAGAGAGAAAAAATGTGGCAGAGAAAAGATAACTTTAGCTAATATGTAACATTTTTATTCGTGGGATGTACTGAATTTTTGGTGCAGCAGTAGCACCAAAGATTTATTCGTTCTGGTCGTTCTTGAATTGGCCTTTGCAATATCATTCATGAATGATGAGCTTTCTATGATTTGGATCAGGAAAAATATCTGTTTCGGTGCAAGATATAAAGAATAAAATATTTATGAACTGAGTTTTTCTCTCCTTTTGTATATGCTACATTCTTCACTATTTTGAAAACTAGCCAACTTTATAATCTTGTTATATTTGTAAAAAACCTTGGGATACACCACCCCAAATGCTAGCTCAAAGAGTGGAGTGCCCAAGGCCTTATATATCTCAACACGCCCCCTCACGCAAGAGCCCTTTAGGCTAGAAGCGTGGAAATTGCACAGGCCTATTTTTGGTTTACCTTTTTTGTGCTTTTTATTTAATTCCACTTTAAAGTGGGAGACAGTGAGGCTCTGATACTGCTCTGATACCATGTAAAAAATCTTGGGATACACCACCCCAAAAGCTAGCTCAAAGGGTGGGAGTGCCCAAGGCCTTATATATCTCAACATCCATTTCTCTTATTTTATTTTTATTGGTTTTATTTAGGGGAAAATGCATTCTACCTGTTTAATTTTGGCCCTCTAGCTAACCCAAGCTTGAAGTTTTAATTTGGACAATTAAATGCTTAAACTTTGACATATCTCCCGATATTCACTTCTATTCAACTTCCATTAATAATCATATGCTGAGGAAAGTGTGCATAATGGAAATTGTCAATAAAACTTTTCCCTTTATATTATATGTATCAATAAAACCTGTTTCGTGACAACAGGACAAGTTGGAGCTATACGATTGGGAATCAGCAGGGCTTTGCAAAACTGGGAACCAGATTTGCGACCTGCTCTTAGAAGTGGTATATAGCCTTTTTGCCTTTCTTTACTGATTTATTTTGCTTCACTTTTTTTTTCCGCCATATTTTGAAACAAAAATGCATTTGATACCATAAGCTAAGACATAGTAACCAAAGCAAAGACATTGGTTACTATGTCTTTTCTTTTTTACTATGTCTTTGCTTTGGTTATTCATGTTTTTTACTATGTATAAGTGCTGCATTATGATGATTTATTAAGCTGATTTTTGTTGAATCTTGAGCAGCTGGTTTCTTGACAAGGGACTCACGAGTGGTAGAAAGGAAAAAGCCAGGAAAAGCCAAAGCAAGAAAAAGTTTCCAATGGGTCAAGCGTTAATACTAGGACCATCTTTCTCTGGATGGCCATTTTTGTATCGAATATTTCCTCAATAACTTCTTGAAATTTGTTCACCTTGTACTGCATCACCTTTGATGTAATCAACGATTGAATTTCAATGACACAGAGAAAATTTTGTTCACCTGGGATTGTGATATGTTATGATACAGTTACTATTTGGAGAGAACTCCTGATTGCTATATTTTTTATCTTTTCTCATCTTTACTACATAATGAATGCTATATTATGAAAACCTGTGTGGAAAAACATGTTATATCCATTCTGCTTAATTTTTTGCATTTAATATTCATTTTGGGTATTGTTGTACTGTTCAAATATGGAATAATAGAATGTTTAGTAACAACTTGTAGAGCAATAATTTTTTTTTTTTTTTTCAAAAGCTGTTGGAAGATGTCAGTTTTTTTTAATTTAAAATAAATCAATTCAAATTCGCAGATGATATAAAATGTTTTTTTTGTCAGGATTATGCTCAACAGCAGATATAATTGGTCATGCAATTTGCATTGCGTGTATTATGGTAAATGGCGAACAGCTGATATAATTGATCTGCGAAGATGGTGGTGGTGGCAATGCAGATGATATAAATCGCCACTTATATCGGCCACTGCACACCCTTAGAGAGTGAAGCCTAATCTGAAAAGATAAATAAACTCGACACTAAGTTAAGCAATATCAATCTGATTTCTTAATCTTTAAAAAGGGAAATAGATATTTAATATTGTAGAAAATTGGTTGTCATATACATAATCAATATGGATCCCACTACTTTTAAAATAAAAAGAAAAGAAAAGAAAGTGATGGGGTCTACATTGGTTGTGTCATTGGTTGTGTCATGTACATAATCAATATAAAACCCACTTTTAAAAAAAAAGAAAAGAAAAGAAATGATGATGTTGTATATCAATATGTTATAACCTATATTTACCCATATATCACACGTTAATTTTAAAAAATATTAGATTTTGGTAGGATATATTTTGATATTAAATAATATTTTTTAATTTATTTAGAGTATATTATATTTAATATTTAATAAAAAAATAAAACTAAACTTATAATATCTATCAATTTTGTAAAGAAATATAAAATATCTCAAATATTATTATATTAAGGAAAAAAATGTTTATCATTTAAAAAGATGGTCCTTGTTTATCAAAAAAAAAAAGGATAATCCTTTTAGATGAATGTAATGTGTTTTTTGTAAATATTAAATTACATTTTTTTTTCCTCCACTCTCTTCCCTCATAGTTTGTTCCTATATCTCTTTTAAAAGAATATAAATTTTTTTTTTTATATTAAACTTAATAAAATGGTAATTATAATTTAATGAATCAAATAGTTAGAATTAAAAATGCAATTCAACGCATTTTTTGAACTTTTTTAAATCTCTGCAACACGTGTTACGGTTTCCGAGATTTCATGGAGTGTTGGAGTGCATCAAAGAGTATAACTTGCATATGGAGTAAATTTTCAATACTCTTATTTGAGAATTTTTTTTATTTCTAAATTAATAATTAAGTAAGTATACTATTAGACACTCCATTTATAAAATAAAAGACAAAAGAATAGGATATTTTACCTATTTTTTATATCATCGTGCCAGTAAGGTTCGAACCTATAAGGCTATAACTCATGCAAATTAGTTAAATTCCTCACCGCTAAATCAATTTTAGTGCCTTAAAAATATCATTTATCTAACTATATTTATCTCATTTAGGGATTAATATTTTTTATATTATAAAAATAATTTTATTTTTTAAGTACATATGAAAATGTATGAGCTCATGTTTTTTTTTTTTTCTTTCTATGACTCGATACATTTTTATATATGTATAGAGATAATTTTTTACGGTAGAAGTCAATCATCTAATATTAAATTTTAACATCACTAATCATTAATTTTTGTGTCTCTCTCCCTTTAATTCCTAAAGCATACAGCATATTAATTCCTTCAATTATCTTTTGGAATAGGATACTATACTTTTTTTTTTTGTGTTTACTATTTACTCACCTTATTGAATCAAAATTACAGAAGGAGAAGAAAAAAATGAAAATCAATTGAAATTATTTTAGTACAGTGAAATTCTGATTTAACGTTAATGAAAATGAATAGGTAAGATAAGAGACTAATAAAATGGAATTATGAGAGGTACTGTTAGAGGATTTCATTTCATGCAGTTTTTTATTGATTTTGTTAACAGTGAGAGTGAAGCAAAACCCTGGTCCTAACGAAGTTACGAGCTCTGTGCTTGGCGGCGAGTGTAGCAGCGTGTTAAGAGTACCAAATCGAATCAATCACACAGTTGAAGTTGAGAGGGTTAGTGGCAGCCATGGATGATGTTTGCGAAGGGAAAGAGTTCACATTCCCGAAGCAGGAAGAGAAGATTCTAGAATTATGGTCTGAAATCAACGCATTCCAGACACAGTTATCTCGCACTGAGAACAAACCTGAGTACATCTTCTACGATGGACCACCATTCGCCACCGGTCTTCCTCACTACGGCCACATACTCGCCGGCACCATCAAGGACATCGTCACTCGCTACCACTCCATGACCGGCCACCACGTCACGCGCCGCTTCGGCTGGGACTGCCACGGCCTCCCCGTCGAGAACGAGATCGACAAGAAGCTCGGAATCAAGAAGCGTGAGGACGTTCTCAAAATGGGAATCGATAAGTACAACGAAGAGTGTAGGAGCATCGTCACGCGCTACGTTAATGAGTGGGAGACTGTTATCACGCGCACTGGTCGATGGATCGACTTCAAAAACGATTACAAAACCATGGATATCAAGTTTATGGAGTCCGTTTGGTGGGTCTTTGCTCAGCTTTATGCTAAAAACCTTGTCTACAAAGGTTTTAAGGTACTAAGTAATTTTTTCTATTATTATTTATTTAATTTCTCATCAATAATCTATGTTATAATAGCTGCATTTTGTTATTGTTGTAGGTCATGCCTTATAGCACAGGGTGCAAAACCCCGCTCTCTAATTTTGAGGCAGGTCAGAATTATAAGGTTAGTGATTTCACACTTTTAATAAGGCTTCTTCTTTTTTATTTTTTTTTTTTAATTATGTTTGATTTTATGTTGGCAATTGGAATGGATTTACTTTGCTTGTTAGTGTTGTTGTGATTTTGTTTTTGTTATTGTCATTAGTGTCGAGGCTACAAGTGATACGGTTTTAATATGCTTTGTTTTGATGTGACCAAGATGCTGTGATTTCTATTGTATTAATTGGATAACTTGTATTTGTTGCAATTCTATTCATATGAAATTCTATGTTGGCCCAGGATGTGTCTGATCCTGAAGTACTGGTGACTTTTCCAGTCTTGGGCGATCCACACGGTGCATCTTTTGTAGCTTGGACAACAACTCCATGGACTCTTCCTAGTAATCTTGCACTTTGTGTCAATGCTAATTTTTCCTATGTGAAGGTTGGTTAAGTTTGTTGCAGTAATAGAATGCGTGCGTTTTCTAGTAAAAATAGAACATGAATTTTTTCGAATTTTTTCGTTAATAAAAAAACAAAGCAGAAGATAAGTTGTTGGCTTGACTAGTTCAAGTTTGGTTGGTAAGTTATGCCGGAACTGGAGAGTGGAGACTAGAATTATGATTTGACCTCTAATTATTTATCATTCCTCTTTTTGACCAGCAGGAAAATTTTGATTGCAGTATTTCTATATGCTTTGAATGATTAGCTGTTCTTTCCCTGTAATAAAATTCTTTTCACGCAACAAAAATATCTTGAATGGTGAAGAACTTTCACATAAAAGGGTAAGGAAAAAGGTGTAAGAAAGAAATGCGCAAATGATTACAGTGGGTAGTGCAATTTGTTTATTTATATTTATTGTGGAAAGGGGTAGAAACGAAATACATTTGGATTGAATACTTGATAAGACATCCTTTTTTTTTTTGTGCACGGAGAGATAAAGTATTCTATATATACATATATTTGCAAACGCCCTTCATTTTTTTTACTCCTCTTCTTTTCCTCATTTCCTTGTTACTTGAATCTAATTTTTGGAGCCAATGAAATCAGGTTCGTAATAGGTATTCGGGTAAAGTTTATGTTGTTGCTGAATCTCGTCTGTCTGCACTCCATAACCCTAAGGAGAAACCCAAAGAAGCTGTTGCTAATAGTTCAAATGACGTCCCTAAAAATACAAATGCGAAGATCAAGGGATCTTCAAGTGGAAAGACGGAAAATGTGTTGGACTCTTTTGAAGTGCTGGAGAAAGTCTCAGGGGCTTCATTAGTGGGAATGAAGTCAGCAATTTCTCCTTTCACTACATTCATCTTTTATATTAATTTTACTCTATGAATAATTCACTATGTTCTGTTATGAGACTCATCTAATGACATTTTGGATATGGGATTTTATTGAGTATTGAAAATCAAAGTGTACATGTTCTGCAGGTATGAACCATTATTTGATTACTTTGTGGAGTTATCCGATACGGCTTTTAGAGTTGTTTCCGACAATTACGTTACTGATGATAGTGGTACTGGCATTGTCCATTGTGCCCCTGTTTTTGGTGAAGATGATTTCCGTGTTTGCATTGATAATCAAATTCTTAGCAAGGTGTGTACTTCTAAGAACTTACAATCATATAATTATTGGGTTTAGTTTTTTTCTCCTGAAACGTTTCAGTCAGAGAGGCATAATTATTTGTTGTTGAACTTATATTCTAAATCATAGCCTTGCATGCCTTCATATGTTTTTCCTCTGTCATTAGTGATGATTGATTTATGTTGATGCATTCTTTACTTATCTCGTGTCAATCTTTCATATCATGGTGCTACATCTATTATGATGACTTTTCAATTTGCTACTTACTTGTACCAGCAACTTTGGTGCTAGTATACTACTGCTGAAATTTTCCTCTTCTGCTTATTTATTTGTCTATTTTGAAGATGCTACAGTGACTAAAAGAGTGTTATGGTACTGAATTATTGTCCCATAATTGGAGGATTTGCATTTTTCTTTTATTGTAGGTTTGATAATTGTTTATTTATGGATACCTCACCTTCCCAAATAACGTTACTCAAGCATTATGTTGGTCTGTAGGATAATCTAACTGTAGCTGTTGATGATGATGGCTGCTTTACTGAAAAAATTACTGACTTTAGTGGGCGCTATATCAAGCATGCTGACAAGGATATTATTGAAGCTGTGAAGGTCCGTTCCATATATCTGAGATTTTGAGAATCCATTATCCATTTGAAATGATTTGTGGAACAGCTAATTTGAAAGATTAAGTATGGGTTTAGGAAAGCTTTTTTTTTTTTTGGGGAGATAATTGCTTTGTTTTTTTTAAAGCTCTCAGGAAGTTGCCATGAAAAAACATTATTGACCCCAAAATAGTTAATCCAAACACACTAATTAAGATTCTCATGTGACTCGGTGAATTTCTGTTGAGATATATAAAACCATCAATGTAACCCAACAGCTTAAGCTTTTGGGTTGTATTAGTTCTTTACATGGTATCAAAGCCTCGTGTCTCGGGTTCGATCCTCGCCGCCCCCCACTTTCTTTCAAGTGGAATTTCTTTGTTCGCACAGGTAGGTGGGCCTGTGCATTGTCCACCCTTCAAGCCCAGTGGGCTCTCGTGTGAGGGAGCGTGTTGAGATATATAAAACCATCAATGTAACCCAACAGCTTAAGCTTTTGGGTTGTATTGGTTCTTTACAATTTCATTTTTATTTTTATTTTCAAATATCACTACAATTATATTTAGGAATTAAATTTGTTATTAAAAATATCGGGACAGAAATGCTTATTTTTGTTTGGCTTTGACAAGAAAACCTTGTTTTGAGAAGAGCAGAAAGATGAAAGAAAAGAAAAGGCTTTGCATTTTGGCTGAGAGTGCATATTGACAAATAAGATAAACCTGATGCAGAAAACAGGAGAACATCTATGCAATAAAGCTCTCCCACTCCTGCTTTTTCTTGTAAAAGACACTTTTACAAGATTGCGCAAGTTACCAAGTTCCTTAACCAGAACTTGAGTTGAAACCATTTGATAGAAGTCGATTTTATGTCTTGGAGTGATTAATGTTTATCTTAAATTTTTATTTAATTATTTTCTTTTCCTTTTACATCTTTCCTCAGACAAAGGGTAGGCTGGTAAAGTCTGGAGCTTTTACACATTCTTATCCATACTGCTGGAGATCCGATACTCCTCTTATTTACCGAGCTGTTCCGAGCTGGTAGGCATGTTTGGCCAAGATATTAACTTTGCTTGACTGGTTTGTGTAGCTGTAGGAGTTACTTTTCCTTGTTGGATCTAATTTCACTTGTTCTCATTAATAAAATATCATGTATGCATTAGCTATGATTTACTTTTAATTTCCTAATTGCACCAGTATTCATCTAAATATGAATTGTAACTGCCACATGTGTTGACTTGTTTTTTGATTTCCTCTTGTATAGAATGTGATATTAAGGATTTAATAATTCCGGATATTATTACTTTATTAGGAGGTTATACTTGACGGCCACAGTAATTAATGTTCAGTTCATAATTATTTCCAGTCTAACCATCACTTTTGGTATATTCATTATTGGAGTGATTCTCTGACATTGTGGGAGAATGATAAAAGGTTGTTATTATAGGATTGGTATCCATGTTGTGGCTTCTTTAATAGTTAATTTTATGGTTCTATTCTTACATCTTTATATGTACTCCATGGTTTTAAGAAGTGAACCTCTTCTTTGGATAAACAAAGCAGTCTTTTGTCTATGATGACAGTCTGCATTTCTACAATGAAAATGTGATTTTTGTTGTTTTTGGAAAAGTAATTTGGTGACATAATTGTTTTATGCAATCAGTCTTACATAGTTTGTGGATTTTAGTTTATCTGTCTTCCGAGCAATGATAAATTTAAATTATTTATTGAATTTTATTTGACAATTTTCATGTGGATACTTTTCCGGTGATAGCTACTTTATACTCTATTCACACTGTAATTCTTAAAGAATGGTACTTGATATTGTCTGTAAGCATTTTTTTTTTTTTAATTTAGCGCAACAATGTTCTTCTGTTTTACTGTAGGTTTGTTAGAGTGGAGTTGTTGAAAGAGCAATTGTTGGAAAACAATAAACAGACTTACTGGGTCCCTGATTTTGTTAAGGTACATATTCTCTTGCTTACCACATCACAGTTTTTATATTTTCTTGAATTGTTTATTTGTTATTCGATCTTGTTTCTGCTCTTCCCTTGTGCCGGAGGAGGTCAATGTGGGTAGTAAGGAATTGAGAGGGCTTTATAAATTCTTTTATGAGCAGTTTAGTAATTTATTTTCTTTAAAGAATAAAGGGCCGACCCAGTTCAAATACCCACTTCGCAGTTTGGGGAAGTAATGAGCCAAGCCGGCCCTTCATTTTCTTTAAAGAATATGTGAATATATTATTAATTGGGAGTCCTTGGGTCAATAGTTGAAAATAATTTAATATGTGCTGTGATTAACTTGTTAAATATAATTTTTTGTCACGGAGTTAGGAGAAGAATACAATGTGAATGACTCATATGTGGAAAAAATGTAGAAAAGGTGTCTCATTTCTAGGAACCCCCTTAAATTGTCCAGGCACAGAACAACTTAGGATGGTCATAAACACAGCCCTCTACCATAACACATCTTCGGGCAAAAGATGGCAACTAACTGTAAGTTATATGCCATCTATGGTTTTTGTAAATGTTTCCAATATTCCTACTTGTTGCAGGATAAGCGATTTCACAATTGGCTGGAAAATGCAAGAGATTGGGCAATTAGTCGTAGTAGATTTTGGGGGACCCCTCTCCCAATATGGATTAGTGAGGATGAGAAGGAAATAGTTGTCATGGATTCTGTTGCAAAACTTGAAAAACTTTCAGGTGTAAAGGTTAGAATCTTCTGTTCACCTTTTTTAAATTACGTATGTCCATTCTTGTCAATGTCAATTGCTTTTGTTTTGAAGGAGTTCACACATAATTTGACATATAGGGTGCTTATTTCTGTATAGTTTGGTAACATTCAAGTGACTCAGTTTTTATGACTGACTGACTTAAATGGATATGTTCTTTCTCCATGTTGCTTAATTAATTTTAGCTTAGTTGTTTCATGGAAATATTTCACATACTCGCTGCAGAACCATATGGAGAACATAAATATTAATTTGTTTGCTACTTGTGATATCATTTTTTTTTTGGTATGAATTTCTTCCTGGTGGATAAGATATATTTGGTGTTCTTGGCTAGGTGGAACATGAACGTTACATGTTTAATTGCCTGTATACTGAAGGCATTGACTTGTGTAACTGCAAAGAGTTCTAGATCTATAGTTTTTTTTTTTTCATTACATTTTCTTGATTTTTTATTCAGAGTCATCTATTTGAGCCATACATAGTATAAAATGAATATCATTTTATATGTCGTGGCTAGTATCCATATTTGTCAGTTTTGGCCTCTTAACTGGGTCATTTTTTTTCTCAGTAAATTAATAGAAATAACCATAAATATGACAAGATAATCTTACATCATTTATGGGACTATGGGAAGCTCATGGATATGTAGCTTGGAAGCTTCACCTAAAAGCTTATTTGTCGTGTTAATTCTTCCAGCATGCATATATTTCATAACATAGTATACCACTTTACCAAAGTTGCGCTTCCTGTTCAAGTATGTTTCAATAATTATATGTTATGTTTCCAAAATGAATGTCCTATTTGTTTTCTTAGTTCTTATGTTCTTATGGATATTGTTGCCAAATGATAAGTATCACCAATCCCACTGTAATGATTTCTACAGGTGTTTGACCTTCATCGTCACAACATTGATCATATTACAATTCAAACTGACAGTGGCCGTTTGCTTCGACGCGTTGATGATGTAAAAATGCCAATTCCTAGTTTTTCAACAGTGTTGTTACTCAGTTGTATCACAGTCTCTCTGTCGTGGTTTTTTAGTATTTATTTATTCTTTCAATTTGTCAAAATTGGAATGCTATATATGTGAAACCCATATTTATTTATTTATTTCTAGGACTGGCTAAGTTAACCCAAGGATAAGTAACACCTCTAGTAGAAAATAATACACACACACACACACACACACACACACACATATAGCTAGGATCATTTTATACCAGTGTAAGTTACATACTCAATCTTGCCCGTTGGTTTTACTTTTATCTAACGACTCTTAACTTTTTAGTGGGATCAATGACTAAGAATAAATGGAAGACTTCTTATTCTTACATCAATGTAAGAATATTTACGATCCCTAATAATAAAAAGTGCTGAGTCAGCAGGTGGTTAGTTATGGAATAATATTCCTTTTTTCTGTTATGGGTGTGTTTTGTGAGGTGAGGCTAAAGTTGCTATATAGAGGGTAGGAAATCATTGTTAAGGCATTTGGGGAATTTTGGACACACTTGGGCTGGGAAACCATAATTGGGAGAGAAATCTTGAGCCTCTCCAATTGCTCCAGAATTATCTTAGTTTTTCTGTAATTCTCTAGTTTCACCATTGTTACTCTTTTCTTATCTGTCCATTGATACTGTACTGATACAACCTTCCACATTAATACAAAGTCACTTCCATTTTGTGCTATTTTCGTTTCTGTTCTTGGTTGATACTTAGCAGAATAACGTGTCCCTATATATATAAATATAGAAAACATCAATAACAAGAAAGCATAATTCCAAAATGTAGAACTAGAGAAATTTATTATCAGTATTCTAAGAATGAAAAATATGATAGTAGCTAGAGACATTGTTCTTTGTTATGGATCAATTGTTTTATCTTTCAGGTGTTTGACTGCTGGTTTGAGAGTGGATCCATGCCTTATGCGTATATCCATTATCCATTTGAGAATGTTGAGCTGTTTGAGAAGAATTTTCCTGGCCATTTTGTTGCTGAAGGGCTGGATCAAACCCGTGGTTGGTCAGTTTCTTTATTTGTATTTGTGGTTTTTCTTAGAGAGGCCTGTTCACCACTCTGGTTGTAGATTCACTTTTTGCTTTAAAATGTTATTCTCAGTATTTTTCCATTTTGGTGAAAATCTTTTGAATCATGCTGCTGGTTCTTTATTGGGTTCCATTTTGGGTTTGAACTCAAACATCCCCCCTTGTTATTACCAAGTGGGTGATCCATGCTTCAAATTACATGATTGCAGTTGTATTTTACTATTCTTATTTCCTCACGTTGTAACGTTTACTAGTTTTATCTTTTATCTTGCCAAATTATTTGCAGTTCCTGTAATATAAATCATCTACGTTCGTAATAGTAAAGTTATATTTTGTGTTTGGATTTTGTGGCATGACTATGTTCTTAACTTCAACCTCCCCTTCATATATGGTTGTGTATTTTAGTTTTCTGCTTTTTCTTTTTGCAGGTTTTATACCCTCATGGTGCTGGCTACGGCATTATTTGGTAAACCTGCCTTTAGGAATCTAATTTGCAATGGGCTTGTCCTGGCTGAAGATGGGAAAAAGATGAGTAAAAGCTTGAAAAATTACCCTTCACCAATGGATGTCATTAATGATTATGGAGCGGTAGGAACTTTTCAAAGTTCATCATTTTCTGGTTTCATAATTAAGTTATTTGGGATGTGTCATGTAACATCAAGATGCAAGTTTTGCTTGCTTTTTCTTATAATATTCATGACTTCAATCTAGTTTGATGTATTTTATGGAAGCACTGTCATGATGTTCTTGCTTGTTGGATAGGATGCCTTGCGATTGTACCTTATAAACTCTCCTGTTGTGCGTGCTGAGCCACTTCGTTTCAAGAAGGAAGGAGTTTATGGTGTTGTCAGTATTATCCGTCTGTGATTAATTTTTTTCATCTGTGCTAAGTCCCTATTTATTCATTTCTACTTATATACTGATACCATTTTTTGTTGTTATCTGATCCAGGTTAGGGATGTTTTCCTTCCCTGGTATAATGCATATAGGTTCCTTGTTCAAAATGCAAAAAGGCTTGAAGTTGAGGGTCTAGCACCTTTTGTCCCTTTTGATCAGGCCACACTTCAGAAGTCATCGAATGTTCTTGATCAGTGGATCAACTCAGCCACACAAAGCCTTGTTCATTTTGTCCGACAAGAAATGGATGGTTACCGCCTTTATACGGTCAGTGATAATTCTTGTGGTTCTTTCTTTTTTGGATAAAAAATGATTTTATTAGAGTGAAAGTAAAACTCGGGAGGATAAGATATCCCAAAAAATGTTCAAGATTGAACAAGTAATATGGAAGATGAAGAATGCAGCAAGGCTGCAAGTCTTGCATATCAGACGTGGCAACTCCCTTGTAACAGCCATGAATGTAATTCTGGGATGGGTTACGTAAAGAACTATTTCAATTCAAAAGCTTAAGCTGGGGTGAAGGCCACATAAATGGCAACTTTTTGTCTTCACACCCCTCACAAGAGCTCATTGAGCTTGTAGGGTGGACAATGCACCGACTCACCTATTTGTGCTAAGAAACTGCACAATATCTAATTATTTATTAATAAAATGGAGGCGGTGGGGATCGAATTTTAGACCCTTTGATCATAGAAGCTTTGATACCATGTAAAAAACCATTTCAATCCAAAAGCTTATGCTGTTAGGTGAAGGCCACATAAATGGTTTTATATTATATTTGTCTAACAAGTTAAAACACAAGTAACAGCCTTAATGATGAGAGCATTATGCTCCAACCATATGTACCAAAGAACGACATAAATTGCATGATGCACTAAATTATATCTTTCTTTTAACGGGTCACCAAAAGCATGATACCCCCTTAAAACTCCAAAGTAAAAGGCATCGTGTTCTCACCTAGAACCCTGAGAGAGTATTTGAGAGGAAAGTATCTATCTTACAATGCAAAAATAAGGTCTATTTTTCTGAATTAATTTTGCAAATAACACATATGAAGAGAAAAATGATATGCGGTCTATGGGTCTGCAAGAATATCTTGATGATTGCTACACATGCTCAGTCATTAAATGTATTAATTATCTGTTTTAATCTTTTTAGGTTATTTTTTAGCTAATTATTATACTCTTTATTTTGTTTGTTTTCTGATCTTATTGATTATAAACCCCTACCCTTGCAAGTTGGGTTTCATGGGGAGTGGTTTTTTTTCCGGGTAGTGAACTGTGGACTAGATGCCTCACCAATTTGATCTCCAGCTTTTTTTTAAGACATTGATTTACATTCGGATTTATTTATTTCTAAAAGGTATCAATCACTAGATGTATGGTCTAATTTTTCTTTCATATGTACAGTATTTGCTAAAATGTTTCCTTTATTAAAAAAATCATATTGTAGGTGGTTCCTTATCTTCTTAAGTTTCTTGATAACCTTACAAATATATATGTGCGGTTCAACCGTAAGAGACTTAAAGGTCGTACTGAAGAAGAAGACTGCAGGATAGCACTCTCAACTCTTTACAATGTACGTTTATGATATATTTTATCTATAGCATGGTTAGTTTGCTAATAAGACCGTCTTAGGTCTCCTAATGATCTTGAGAGTGATGGTTCCTTAAACTAAAACAGTCCAAGACTTAAATATATAAATTCTTTCAGGTGCTTTTGATATCCTGTAAAGTCATGGCTCCTTTTACACCTTTCTTTACTGAGGTACTCTATCAAAATATGCGAAAAGTTTGTAATGGATCAGAGGAAAGCATACACTATTGCAGTTTTCCTGAGGAAGAAGGCAAGGTATACGTTTTAATGATTATATTCTCTGAGTCTTGTAGTTATTAATAATAAATGATTGAAAAACAAAACATTAATAAATTGTAGTCTTTAGTGCTTATTGCTTGGCAATCTTTTATTGATTTCATTTTATATGTGGATCATACATGTTTTGCAAACTTATTTTGATTCTAATATAGTAATTGAAATACATAATTCAAGTTGGTTCATTTGGAATGGTTTGATTCTTCTGGAAACTGACAGTTGAAGTGTTGAACGGAAATTTTGTGTTCAATATTTTGGTAATGCTACACTACACGTGCAAAAGATAGAGAAACCATTGTTCCAAACTAGCATATCCTTTTTGCATGGTTAAATCACCTTTCTATCTGTGTGGGTCACATAAATGATCCTGATCCACATAAAGTCTAAGAGCTATGTTTGTGCTTGCATTGCTCGAGCATTATCCATTTCTAAGATTTTTATATTTGTTATTTTGTTTGAGGAGTATTTCTCATCCTCCATTTTCTTTGTCTTATATCTTTTCTAATTGAATTTCTTGTTCAAAGTCTACATATGACCCTTTGGATTGGTATTATTGGTTGAATTCACTGTAGTTACATCTCATACTCTTTGGCTTCTTTTCAGTATTGGTGTAGAGAATTAAAAGTAAACTTTCCTGACATATTCTTCCTCTGCTACCTCTCCCTCCCCAAAAAGCATATTTGATTTTTGTAGTGGAAAGACTGTTACTGTATTTTTCAGTTTAACATGAATCTAGGTCGTGTTCGAAATATATAGCAGCCACCTAAATGACCTAATATACTACCTTGTTCTATTTGGCTGCATGATTTCATCAGAGGGGAGAACGAATTGAGCAGAGTGTTTCTAGGATGATGACAATAATTGATCTTGCCCGAAATATTCGTGAGCGTCATAACAAGCCTCTTAAGACTCCACTCAGGTAGATTAGTGTTCAAAAAGATGTATACATAGATGTATGCATGTAAGAACATCTTCTTTTGGTTTCTAAGGAATTTATTCATATTTCTTGCTACTATAGGGAGATGGTGATAGTTCATCCTGATGCAGACTTCCTTGATGACATAAATGGAAAGTTGAGGGAGGTACGTACATGATGTCACCAGCTGTTACATTTTTACCCTTTCTTTTAACATTTACTCTCTTTTTTTTTTTTTTTTTGGGCAATCAATTGCTTTGACAATTTATATCATAGTAATAGTTTGCTCCCGGATGCTTTTAATAATCAGTTACCCGTTCAATATATCAGCCCCTGTGAGGTCTTACTAATGATGATATTATTTGTGCTAGTTCTCAATCCAAGAAAAAAAGAGAGAAATCTTTCTGCATGTTTGGCTTTTTTATGAAGTTTCTCCCCACTTGCTGTTTCAGATCTAATTTTTGTTTGTTGCACACCCCAAATGGGAAGAAAAAAGGAATCTACCTGGCACATTATGGGTTTCCTTTACATCATTTTTCTACTCAATCAAATTGTGCTCTGATATTTATGATTCTATTTGCTTTGCAGTATGTACTGGAAGAACTCAATATACGATCGCTTGTTCCATGTAATGATACTTTAAAGTATTCATCTTTACGTGCCGAGCCTGACTTTAGGTATGCATTTCATATGGATTCCTTTCAAGTTTGTCCTTTATACCTGTCACAATGTTTAATGATGTTGTTCTTTTTTTATTTGCAGTGTTTTAGGTAAGAGACTAGGAAAATCTATGGGTGTTGTTGCCAAAGAAATTAAAGCAATGTCGCAGGAAAATATTTTGGCTTTTGAGAATGCTGGAGAAGTCATCATTGCAAATCACTGCTTAAAGCTGACTGATATTAAGGTGCTAATCTTGTGTAGATAATGACTAAAACTCCATTTCCATTGAGTAGAGTGAGTTTAAAATAGTTTGCATTGGATTTTACCTACATCAACATCAACAACACCTTTATTTCAAACTAGTTGGGGTTGGTGGTGGTAGATGAACCAAATAAAATACGTAAGAGAAGAAAGATTGAGAGAAAATAAAAAATAAAAAAATAAGGAAAGAAATAGAAAAAAAGACAGGAAAGGAGAGGTAAAAGAAAGAAATAAAAGGATTTAAAAGGGAAAAGGACTAAAAAGAAACCATCTAGAACATAGGATGAAAAACAAGTCTAACCCCCTGCAGTACTGATAACTTCCTTTCAATTTGTCCTAAGACACACCGTCTGCCAATCTATATCCTACTTCTTTAAGTCTTGTTTTACTATCTTTCCCCGAGTAAGTTTCGGCCTACCTCTTCCTCTCTTTGTGTTCCCCCAAATGCATTGGTCTTTACCAAAATAAATAAATAAATAGTTTGTGTTCTTTATTTTGTGTGTCCAGATGGGGGAGGTCTTATTGATGTTAATGAAGGTTTAGTATTCTCAGGACTAGGAGTCTATGGTGTTGATATAGTCATCATCAGATCCATTTTCCTTCTCTAAAATTGAAGTGGATGTTTTCTTGAGAACCTTCAGTATCATGTTGTTTTCTTAAAAACACCTGTCAGTAGCATTCTCTTTCAAAACAGATATTCTTGCTGTCAAAGTTATTCCTTTTGATTTTCTGACTATGGATTCATGATCATGACATAGAACTCAAATAATTTCTTTTTTCTCCCTACCTAAACCATATAAAGTGATAAACAGATGTAGTTGAGTCCAAAAATTTATTGGCACATGAAAGGATGATGTCTAGAAGCATCCAATTATCATGGGTTTTCCCTCGAAGTGATGCAGACTGGAGTATTAAACTAGTACATTTTTTTTCTAGGTTCTCCGTGATTTTAAACGACCTGATGGGATGACTGACAAGGAGGTTGATGCTGCTGGTGATGGTAAGAATGTTTAATGTTTCTCCCTTGCTGCAGTTCTGAGAAGTGAAAACAAATGATGTTAGAAACCATGAAGTAATTTTCAATTATGAATTTGTGGTATTGACTTTTTATTGACCAGCATCTTTAACTTTGTTTTAGGTGATGTTTTAGTAATATTGGACTTACATCCTGATGAATCATTGTTTGAGGCTGGTGCTGCTCGGGAGGTAAAATGCTTGCCATGGAAGAAACACCCTAGCTAATTCCTTGATCATGGATGTGATGGAAGAAACATCCAATCTGTTTACTTGATCTTCATAAAGTCAACTCTTTTTCTTATTTCTTTTTTTCTAGAAATCTTAATGATAGTGTGACTAGTGACCCTAATGCATGGACTTTGCTCTTGCTAATCCTTAATTTTTCTTTGCACGAATTGGATTCTTTCACTTGCAAGTCATTTTACACTATCTCGTTCATGTGGTTGTGTTATGGTTGGAAAGTATTGCCCGAGTTTTAAGGATAAATTTTTTGAATTGCCTCACGTATAGAATAGGAGTATAGTATAAGAGGACAGGATACTGGATTAAGATAAGCTGGTAAACTCTTATGCTAGCTGTGCCTATGTTTGGTGCACAAATCTATAAAGACTGATAGTATAGATGAATATTTAAACCACTCCTCATTAAACCCTGACTAGTGATGTTGGAGTAAGAGCAATCCTTGTACACTATGACAAAAATGCTATTGTTCCTCAATTTAAACCCAGCTGGTGTGGGTGAAACGGTTGCTAGAATGGTGGCATTAGCGGCAATGACTTTTAGGGGTGTTTCTAGGAGTGATATTCTGAAAAGGTGGACAGGTTTAACTTTGTTTTTAATTTTATTTTTATTTTTTATTTTTTATTTTTGTAGAAAATAAAATTATTAGAGGGGAGAGAATTGGGAGAGTAGTGCTACATCTTCTACGACATCGTATGTTTTCATTTCATGTTTCTGTTGTGTGTTGCTTAGAAGTTTCTGTGTATGTTACTCTATCATTCAAAATAAAAATCTTTTACCTCTTTCACCAAAAAAAATAAAAATCTTTTACCTCCACGAAAAAAGAAAAACTGAAGATATTTTGTGAAGTCTCTGTACTTCTCGGCTTTTGTACATATTATGCTTAGAATAATCTCCTATATGTTATGTTTTATCATGGTTTCCCTCAATTTAAATATCTGATTAACATCTTTAAGGCCGGAAGTAGGATAAATATATTAATTTATTTTGGATGGTGTTATGCCCTACAGATTGTTAACAGAATTCAGAAGTTACGAAAGAAAGTTGCTCTTGAACCAACGGACATGGTGGAGGTTTACTTTGAATCATTGGATGAAGATAAATCAATCTCTCAGAGAGTTTTGCGTTCACAGGTAGAATTAAGAGATTAATAATTGGCCCATCCAATATGGTGTTTCCCTTTTTGGTTGTGAAGGTTATTGTGATAAATATATTATTTATGTGAATAGTTTTAATTCTGATTTGCAATCTGTGCCACTAGATGTAAGTCAGGATTATTTTTATTCACATATATACATACACTCAAAGATACATACATATGCAGGGCGTTTTCTCATTTGCAATGTTTTGGTTAAAGAAGCTACTTTTCTCCAAAATATTTTATACTTAACAAAACTTGTATATACTTGTTATATGCATGAGTTGCATCATGCGCGTGCTTCTTATTAAGGACAACTTATTGGTCGTTATCCAATTTACACTCTTGCATCAATTTATTCCCTTGCTAATCTAAAATTTGTAATGTGGTTTTCTTTTTATTTGCAGGAATCCTACATCAGAGATGCTATTGGTACTCAGTTGCTTCTGTATTCTCTGATGCCTAAACATGCAGTAAGTTGTTTAATTTGGACTATGACTTATGAGGGTTGGCTTATTTATTGTGTTTTATTAACATAAATGGGGTTGAAATGCTATTGGTACTCGGCTTTTGTTGCATATTGTAATTTCATAATACTTTGCTAGCCCTACTCTTTTCTGCTTAAATTTCAAATATTAAAAATTAAAATACTAAAGTTTAAATAAATTTTAGGAATCTTTTGTAAGAAGTTCTTGTTCTTTATTTTCCTACAATTAGTGCTGGTGGTTTGCCTATGACCTTGCTCATAGAGGCAAAGAGAATGATGTTGAGGTACTGGTTCAACCAAGTGCCCAAGCAGCAACAATAACTTAAATACAGCTGAAGACATATATATAACTTACCCATAAAAGAATCCGACATTAAGCCCAAAGATCCAATGTAGGGATGATTGACATGTTAATTTTAGTACCCCTTAAATGATATGGTAGGTTCATATGTTTTTGTGAAAACTTGGCTCCTGTTATTGCTGACATCCAGTCATCCACACCTGAATTCCTTGGAAGAGGTTCTGTAATGGCACTAAAGATGGAAATTCATCTTGATGATGACAATTCACTGTGTTGGTAGTTGGAGGAGCTGCAGGATTACGGGGTAGAGTTCTGGTAATGGCAGTAATGGTTGCAGTGAAAGGAATGGTGGTGGTTCATTGTAATTCATAGGTGTTATGACTTATGGTAAAAAAAAAAAAATGAAAAATTGTTAGGCTCTCTTAATGCAAGAAAAGGTTCTTACTCAAGTATCGTTCAATGTGTACTATCACAGCTATAACATTAAAGATGTTTTGAAGTAGGGGATACTGATGGCTCACCTAGCTGATGTGGTACACATTGAATGATACAAAGTAAAGTCTTTTTCTTGCAGCCATCTCCTAGAAAATTTTTCCTCGGAGCACCTATGAATCTCCCAGAAAAAGTTGTTCCCATGATGTAATGAAGGTTTGTACCAGGCGTTGATATTTATTTCTTGCAAATAACACGAGAATGTCGTACTTATAGATTAAGATAATATTCCACTAGATATGTAGTGAGGATATGCTACACGCAATTGAACACACTGCATTTTGGTTTAAAGTTTCTTGCAAGGATTTCCTTACTGATGGATATGGGCTTGGGCTGAGCTGAGCTAGTAAGATAAGCCAACAAAAAGTTTCCTGAACTTTGGATTTCTCTGTGCTCTATTTATCTGTATTCTGTCCTTATTTCCGCATGATCATCTTAAATTATGGCGAAAAAAGTCATTGTTTTTTAATAGTGTAAGCACATGTAAAATAACTGCATTTTATATCTTTTGTTTTCCTTTTTTCTGTGTTGTTCTTTTATTGGTTACTTTCCTTTTATTGATCCATGAGGTTCCCCATTATAAATTCCTTTAGTTCAACTGCAGATGCATTTGATTGAAAAACAACAATACCCCAATAACAACCAAAGCCTTTTTATTGAAAAATACTTGTGCAAAAATAATGTTATTTATGTCGTACTAGTACTTTTTCTATACTTTTTCCTCGTGCAAATGTCATTTGAAGTTCTAATCTTGGCATTTAACTGCCAGATATTTGGGAAACCTCCCAATTAGTTTTTATTGTCAATAATATTCTGTCTGACTTACATAATGATTATTAATGGAATTTGGACAAATTTACCTATTGGAACTTTTTTTAAACTCTTGTGATATTTGCCCAAATTAAACATTCAAGCATATTGGTTTGTGAACTATCTCTAGGCTCATAATGCTCCAGAAGACCACAAGTTTTTTGGCTCCGGACTTAGTAGGTTGTTTTTAGGGGATCTCTTTCATGTGAGCAGACCCCGTTTAGCTAGGTGCAGTCGAGTTTTGTTTGTTTGTAGGGCAACAAGCCCTCTCTTTTACCCCAAAAAAAAACATTCAAGCACTAATTTGAGAATGATTAAAATGAGGAGAGCAAATATGTTTTGTGGCCTCGACTTTATTGTCCTCTAGTTGTCCCGGCTTCCTTCTCCCTTTTTCTCCCTCACGTGGGTGAAATGCAGACTTGAGGGAATGGTGTTGCTTTACAAATCAGAGTCCTGTGTCTTGGTTTCAAGTCACTCCATCTTAACATTCTTTTAACAACTGCAGGTTGTCCTTGGTGAAGAGAGGTTCCATGGGATTTCCAGCATGTCGTTTGGTATCACTTTGACAAGACCTGCATTGATGTTTAACATAAAAGCCACCCTTTCACTGTTTTCAGGTTTGTTTCCTCTGGCTCATGTGCATTCAGTGAAACAAACAGTAGTGTTCTTTGATACCCTTTCTGCCATTCATGATCTGTGATCCTTGGTTGCTCCAACTTACTGTTGTTCAGGTGACGCAAAATCTTCACAAAATCTGCAAACTTACCTACAATCGAGAGATCACTCAAATTTGAAGTACGAGTTTCAAAATGGAAATGGAAAGGTTTGATTGAGTCTTAAATCCCCTGCCTTTGTTTTTGTTTTGGATGAAAATATGCAAATTCATTTGTGTCCCATTGTTGCAGAAAATTGTTAACTCAATTGAACAGCAACCTGCTGCAGAAGTGGTTCTTGGTGAGCATGTCTTTCTCACTGTAGGGGACTACTACCTTGCTGCAAATTCTGACTGATTTGGTTCAAGAGTTCCTTTTTGATCTTTTTTCCAGTTGATATGCTATCTGTTTGCAAGATTAGTTACACATAATATGTACCCATGCCTGCCTAATTGGAACGGCTGGGCAATTGACAATCATTATTCTTTTTCTGTATAGAGGACCTCACATCTTATTTGAAGATAAAAATAGGTGTCTTAATGTAATCTTAGATGATATAATGTCAATTATTTCGTTAAACATCTTTCCCTGGATTGGTTTATTTTGATTTGTGTGATAATACCTTTTCCTGGTTCTTATTTTCTTAGTTCGACAGTAACAGGTCTCTCTCGTTCCGGTGCGGTATAGGTGCTCGGTTTTGTACGAATATGGTAGCATTTATATAGCTAACTCTACCCGTATGAGGTTGTCTTTGTACTGGATAGTGTTAGTGTTGAACCTATATTAATACGAGATTGCTGGTTTGCATGATCACCGGACGGTTCGAAGGGATGGTTCTAAAATACTAATGTGGTGTTTTGTTTTTCTTTTCCTGTAAGGCCACATGGTATTTTTGTTCGCCTGGTAAGAATAATACCTATTTGGGCGTTTAACTCGATTTTGGACACACGGTGTTTTCTTTAAGTTTTGAACTCTTACATTGCAATTAAAGTCCTCGGCGACGGTGGGTATTTGTGCCTCCATTGAATTATAAAATGCAAAGCTAACTACGATGAATTGAAGATGTTATTAATAAAAAGTCATTAGTAAATTTAACTGTTAAGTAATTGTTTAATATGTTAATTAAATATCTGCATGTATGTGATATCATTATATAAATGTAAATTACACAAAACTTTATAAATTTCTTTGTGTAAAATCAAGAGTTATATATATGCATAAAGTGTGACTAATTGCTGGTGCTGACTCTGAAATGGCTATTATGATTTTATTTTATTTTTTATTGAACGGGAATTTTTTATTTTCAAGTTGCGTATTATTTTTATTTTTTTATGTTTCTTTTTAACTCCACACTTAGAAGAGAAAAAAATGTAACTTAAAGAGAAAAAATGTAACTGCTGAATAAGTCAAAATGATAAACATTTATGTAGGAATCAATTAATTTTGCAATATGCCTTATAAGAAACAACCTAAAATAAATATTAATCCTTCCATGTAAGTAACATTAATATCAACAGCATGTTAATAATTTTGGGATCAATTACAGTGAAGCATTATAAATCCTTACACCAGCAGCATCAATATTAAATATTCTTTAGATCTTTATTTTTGTTTAATTTAACAAAATCAAAGGCCAACAAAAAACAAAATGAGAAGACATACTATACTTTCTGTAATACAGAGAAACTACATGTCATGTCCACACATTAGGTGCTGTCGAGGTTTCATTCTCCTATAATGAACAAAAGGGAAGAGAGCAACAAAATGACAGAGCACAAAGTTTTAGAATAATAACACAGAAAAAACTATGTGAATATTTTGTTGGACTTCGAGGATTTTCAGCTTGAACAAGCCAACTTATCATTTTTCATAACATACATATTTAATTGTTGGATATTTATGTCTTCAAAGCTAAGAATTGACAAATTCAGTGACACCTAACATCTGGTGCATCTGAAGTTATCGAAGGAGGGGAGAAAAGAGTACAAGATGATCCAGTGCATGCTAATGAGCAGTTACATAAGTTTGAAGGATCACAGATAACAGCTGATATGGTTGACTAACTTAACTAGAAGAAGCAGCTTCCTTGTAATCCTCTGCCATAGTAGTTTCATCTTCATGTAAGGTTGGAGCTTTTGGGAGCAGTCCAAGAACTTTAAACATGAGTTGATCAGCATCAAAATCATTGTTAGGAGTAGTGAGAAGCTTTTCACCAGTGAAGATAGAATTTGCACCAGAAAGAAAACACAAGGCCTGCTCAGGCATGGAAAACCGAACTCTGCCGGCTGATAACCTGACCATTGCTTTTGGCATTATGATCCGCGCTGTGGCTATCATGCGAATCATCTCCCATATTTCAACTGGCTGAAAATAGTGTAGAAATGTCAAATCCTTTCAGGCACTAGACTACTCAAAACAATGTGACAGTAATTTGTGCAAACTGATTTTAAGGAACAGAAGTTGACAAGTTTGAGGCAACTCCTGACGATGCCATCAATCTAAATATGGCTTAAAAATAGGCATTAATCACCATTACTAATTGCGTAATAGCCACATACGAATTTGACGCCTGTTAGTTAATATTCATGGGCCATTACATCTGGCACAAGAATATATAGTCACCAAAGAGCTCCAAGGTTAGGGGAAAAGGCAGAAAATGAAAATCCTAAATAAACAATAACTAACTAAACCTGCATAGAAAAAACCAAGGCGCAAAACCTAGCCTTCATCACAAAAACAGCGCTAATCATCCGAACATAACATGATTTATCCCATGAGGTCAATTAGATTCCACCTTCTCTTTTACATCATTACCGTTCAAACCACACTAGAAGAAATTGTCACTGGCTGATAAAATCTTAGCTACTATCTTCTAATTCCACAAACACTACATCTTAAAAGGTGTCTCCAAAAAGGCTAATTTCATAAATCATTTCAAATTCATGCCTTTTTGTCCTCCTATCATCAACTATGAGGCACAATAAGAAATTAAGCTCAATTAATAACATGAACACGAGCTGCTAAAGGATGGCCAACATATTTTAGCTATTAGTCTAGATTAACAAAATGATCAATATAAATAAACTCACCTTCTGATCCTGAAGAGGGGTTCCCTTTACAGCAAGAAGTGCATTAATAGGAACACTCTCTGGATGGGTGGGAAGTGTTGACAACGTATGTAACAAACCTACACGGTCCTCCTCTGCTTCTCCAAGCCCTATAATTCCGCCTGTAAACAATTCTCAGACGGTCAGATTATTCTGGGGAAAAAATAAATCTCATTGCAATGAGATATTTTCTTTCATAGAGATCATATATTCATCATTAATAATGGTTCAATTATGAAAACTGGTGAATAGACCGGGACCTTGAACAACCATTGTTTAGGTTGAAGTGAAAAGAGAAACTAGTAGTAAGTAATTCAGGTTAGTTTTGAATAGAAAACAACCAAAATTTATATTTGATACCCAGTGATGTCATGGTTGTGGGCCTTCAAATTTATATTGGTCATCCATATGCTGCTTACTTAAACTTAGCAGTGTCATATGGGAAGTGATACAAAATATGCCGTAAAATTCACATAAAAGATATTTAAAGAATTTTAGTCCATTGGTCATCATTATACTTCAGTGAATCTCTTTTCTCAAGTACCTATCATTTTACCAAAGTAACCAAACTAAGGTTCACTTCCCAAATTCAAAGATTGCCACAAAACACTTTACGTCAATTAGAAAGATCTGATATACATCTAAACTATTAATCTGTAAAAGATATACATATAATATTTTTTTTTCTTCCTTCAGATTTTGAAAATTCCAAGCCAACTTAATTGAATTGCCATTATTCCCCAAAGCAATCAAATTGGAACTTAATTTTTTACTAGCATGTAAACAAGATTCAAACAATTTATCAAGACTAAGTTGTTAAGTCAGTCAATTATCAAACCAATAACTTTATATGTTCAGTCCAGAGCCATGAATAATAAAGAAACAAGATTTCATAATGAATAAGATTGAAATATTATGATCCCGTAATAAAGAGAGAATAACTGCTTATTGTTAGAATGGATAAGCTTCTTCCAGTGAACATGCTATTCTAATCTAGGAAAGATTTTATAAAAGCTATATTATATTCATCTGCTGAACTCGACTATAAGTCAAAACAAATAATTAAATTATATCGTATTTGAAGTAAATTTGATTACCAGAACAAACATTAATCCCTGCATCACGAACAAACTCAAGGGTTTTTAGGCGTTCATCATAAGTCCTTGTTGTGATAATGTTTGGATAGTATTCCCTTGAAGTGTCAAGATTGTGATTATAGGCAGTGAGACCTGCCTTCTTGAGTTCCATAGCCTGCTGTTTCTCCAGCATGCCAAGGGTGCAACACACCTCCATCCCCATATCCCTAGAATAAGAGAGATAGCCTGTGTTACTGAAAAATTTAAAAGTATAGGTCATTTGAAATATGATAAATAAAACTTTTAGCATATTTTTTCAGTCATCACCAAACTTTTATCATGTATTTAACAAACAAATCAAAATAAGACTAATCTGCTTAGACTCAATAGCTCCTTTCATAGTACTTGATAATTCTGATAAAAATAAAATGCTGCTTCATTACTTTATGTCTTTTACATATTCAAGGATCTGGTTGAAGTTGGTCTTTCTTCCTACAGTGTCCCTCCATGCAGCTCCCATACAAAAGCGAGTGCTCCCAGCCTCTTTTGCCTACAGGAAAAGGATTCTCCCATATTATTCAAGAAAAAAACATAGCACCACACGAGCAACAAGATGCATGATAATTGTTTATAGAAAACAAGATACACGGTATTTAAATTAAGAAATGTTGAAAGTGAATATCTAACACTTATCCATGTAATGGTGTCATCTGAAGCCGGATCCATGGAATTTTTTAGATATCAACATTCAACAATGACATCACAAGGCTGCAAGATAGAGAAGTAAACTACCCTTAAATTGATTAGCTGATAAAAGTTTACCTTCTTTGCAGCCTGGAGAACAACATCCTTGTTCATAAGTTTTTGGGCCTTGAGTCCTGTATCATACCTGGAGGATTGAGGACAATAGGAACAATCTTCACTGCACCCGCCTGTTTTGATTGAGAGAAGAGTACACTGTTGTACTTCCCTGAAGTTATGAGCATGCCTGTGAACTTGAGCCTGATACACCACAAAGAAAAAGAAAAAAAAAACACACACACTAGTTCTTAGTAAAATTGCAACAATTTTGAAATCCTAAAACATAAAATCATAATGTCAGAAAAATCATAAAAATGTTAAAGTGTTTGGAATAGTGGTAAAATCATTTTGATGGAAAAAAAAAATAGCATAAGATTTCAGTGATAAATCAAGATTTTAACAACCATGCAGACACTGGTGTGGAATGGAGGTAATCCTTGCCGCACTTATCCGTGCATAATTGCAAAGAAGGCTGAATCTTTCCCCTGCTTCGCGACCTGACACACAAGCAAGCTTACTGGTTCTTAGTAAAATTGCAACAATTTTGATTAAGCTGCTATTCCATATTTTCCAACTAAAATATTTCCTTTCCTTGGTGGGTTTCCTTCGTACTCTTAACAATCTAAAAAAAAACATGTTTTTGCAGGAACCCATTAAAGAACAAACAGAACAAAAGTTAAGAGTTACTACCCCATGGAAGAGAAGGTCGAGAACGGGAGAGTCATAGACGGATTTGACTTCATCTCGGGTCCAATCGTTTCTGGGTCCTTCTTTGATAGTCCTTTCAGCTTGAGTTGCAGCTGCTGAGGATGATGAAGAGGAACTAAAATAATGCAGCACCCAAAGGGATGAGGGTCTTGATTGTGTTCGGAAAATGGGTCTCACTAAAAACATGTTTTTTTTTTTTTCCTATGAATACAAAATTGGGGAATCTAAATATCAAAAGGAATGTTGAATTTTTCGATGGTTGCTCCAACAGACAAGACTTTGAATTATGTTCCTATAGATCTGCGAATGGATTATAGTGATTTGGTAGACACCGCTTCACAGTTCACAATGCCAAGGCCAATGAAGTTTTGTTTGTTTTGGGTGTCGTTTGGTTTTGGTTAGGAGGGACTTTAGTGTTTGTTTATTCAGACTTCATACCACTCCTCCCACCTACTTCATGCAATCAACCATTCTAGTTATTCCGCCCTTTTACTTTAGAATTTTTTTTAATTTTTTTATAGATATTGTGATTAGTCTAATTTAAGGCAGATATGGAGATTAAGACTTTAAACTCCTTCCGAAGATGATACTATAAATGATTAAACATATATTCTCAGATGTTCAGTTCATTAACACCAATTGAGGTACCATTATTTATTCCGCTTTTACTTTATACACACAAATAATGGACCACAATCTTGGATGCACAACAACAGAATTCAAATTTGACATTCTAAAAAAGATTTTATAAGAGTTATGTTGTAGGAAAAATGATTGTATTATATTATAGAGATTCGTTTTGCGTGTCAGAATTTTTTTTGTTGCAGGCTCCATACAATATTACGAGTGTAGGAAATTTTTTGTAATCATGTTAAATGATAGATGATAAATTTTCTAAAAATTGTATGTGTTTTTGTTTTATTATATATAATCTTATGATGGGTAGATAAGATAGGATAAGAGAGAAAAATAATATGAATATGATAAGTTGATATCATATACTATTTTTAATGTGCATTAGAAAAGATAATGCGAATCTATCCGAACTTAATTATATAGTATCATCATATAATATAAATATATAAAAATATTATTTTTAATATAAATATTTTAAAAAAATTAATTTTTAATGGCTTTTTTTACTTGAATATAAAGGTTATAGTATATATTAATCATTTATTATGAATTAATAATTAATTAATGAATTTAATTGCTAAAATGATAACCGTGAGAATTTAATAACCTTCTTTTTTTTTTACTTATTTATATATTAATTCTTATTTTAAACCATGTGAATTTTAAGATATTTATTACCGCATAACAACTCAAAAATCAAAACTTGATATGCCACGTGCACCAATTGCCGTTGAACGTCATTTACCGAACAGGACCCGTGAAAAAGGTTGCAAGAAATATGCTTTCATAGTTCATATGGCAAGAATAAGGTCTTGTTTTTTTTTTTTTTTAAATTATTTTGTAGAATAATTATGGAAATAGTTATTTTCTGTATTTTTTTTATTTTGAAAGTTAAAAACCAAAACAGAAAATAAAAATAACTTAGATATTTTCTCTAAATCTTATTCTAAAAACAAAAAAATAATTACAATTTTCATAACTTTTTTTTACAAAACATGCTTATCAAATGAGTTTTTTTATTTTGTTTGTTCTGAAAATTAGAAAACTGTTTTAAAAAATAGGAATCAAACATAACCTAAGTTGCTATAAACGAGTCCGAATCAGAATGTGAGATGAACTTGTATTAATCAAATTAGTCTTCGAGAATTTTATCATAAAAAAAACAATTTTACCAAACTAATATATATTTATAAACTCAAATATAACTTTTATTATTTAAAAATCAATACTATAAAGTATAAACGCTACACTATGAATTATATACTCGTAGTTTTATCCGAATGGAAAACCACCTTACACTTGCCTACAAAACTAGAAATCAACATCGTTGTCCCGTGACTTCAACAGTAACTATCTCCCTTATATGACGCATAACAAAGACATCAATTTTTTTTTATACAAGTGAAAATTGAATACATAATTTAATACAATGTATCCAAATAGTATTAATGACTTTCAAATTTTGTTTCTTTGTGTCCACAACACATATTGTATTTACGTCTTTTCAAATGATTTTATTAGTGTTTTAGCATTATGTACTCAGTTTTAAATTTTAGTAATATATTTAACAATTTAGTCTGATGAGTAGACTCTCATAAATTTATCGGATTTTGTAGTTTTTTTAGTTAAAAACCAGATTATTTTTGTTAGTCTTGGTCTAAACTAACATATACTTGAATAAAATGTGACCAGCAAGAACATGATAACAAATTAGTGAAATTACCTATTTAGGCGAAATTCAGTATAGGATGAGGCAGGAGTAGAGGTGGCAAAGTGGACTGCCAAAAAGTGGGTTAGCCCACTCCGTCCTGCCTTTAAAGATGACCTAGAAATCTCAGCCTTGTCTCGTTTGGCGCTGGTGGGGCGGACTATCTGCCAAGCCTGTGACATTTTATACTAAAAATAAAATAAAAAATTCAACCCGTCACGAGCTTGACAGACAGCAGGTTTGAAAGACTCAGTCCATCTCATCCCGCCCTGTTTAGTGGGCGGGGAGGCCCGACGGGCTGAGCCCATTTTGCCACCTCTGGAGGAGCGATGCTGTTGAGAGGTAAGAAAATAATACGTAGTATGTTCCATGTTGAAAGAAAGAAAGAGACGATAATTGTGAAATTCACATATTTTCTCTTTAATTATTTCAGATTTTCAGCATATCAATTCAACTAGAGGAACTAATAAAGCAGACAAGAATCAATATGACAATACCTATGCCAAAGAAGGAAACGGGTAGGATCAAATAAAACAAATAAAGATGTTCTAGTGTTCCACAATCTATTCGATCTGTATAAAAATTTGTGAAAGAAAGAGAAATCTTTTTTATCAATCCGAAACTATCATGAATGTAAATTGTATTTTTGTAATTAATATAAGATCAATGTGCTCGCAGTAATCTATGGAAGAAATGCCGCAAGAGGTGACAAATTACTGTATACAATAATGAATTACAAAGCCGAGAGCATGAAATATGTACATATTAACAAATAAAAAAGTAGGGTTACAACGAATAAAGCCATGTTTTGCATGATTATAATAAAAAATGAATAGGTGCTATAAGTATAGAGGGTCCAATTTTCTGGACTCTTCCCAATTTGGACTATTTAAAGCTGGGGGAATGGCATTGTGTGGGGGCCTTATTAGGGATGAAGCAAGGAATTGGATTTCAGGCTTCATGTACAAAATAGGTTATTGTGATGTTCTAACTGCAGAATTGTGGGTTATTCTCAAAGGGATTCAGTTTGCTTGGGATCAAGGAACTAGGAATATCATAGTCGAAAGTGATTCTCTTCGGGCAATTCAAACCATTAAGGCCCAAGGGGGGAGAGCTCGTTTCAGAACCTTGTGAAAGACATTCAGAATTGGACAAATAAGAATGGGAGAATTTCCTTTGTTTATGTTCGCATATTGGATTGGATTGCAAAATCTGCTGTCCTCTCCCAAGATTATTTTTCTATTTTGCATAATTTAGAGCCTTTGGATTTGGGGAAATATATTTTGATGGAACTTACACCGGTGTAAAATGATCTGACTCATAAATTCACGAATATAATTTTTTTTTCCTCTTTTTATTCCTCAAATCATATTTTTTTTCTTACTTTTATGTATATCCTTCCATTTCATCCAGTTGCAAAAGTGACCATTTTCTAGACACAATAAATAATTCCAGATTTTGCCACAATATAAGGGAATTTTTAAGGGTAGTTTGATTTTGTGTTTGTGGGCTTGAGCCCCTCCTTTTTACTAATAAAAAAAAAAAAAAAACTGGGTTTGATGAAGAGGTAATTGTAGCAGCTGCTACACCTACATGGGTTCTCCTTCGGTGTGTTGAGCCAAAACTGGGCCGAGAGACATATATTGGAACTTGCCTATTTGGACCTGCTTTTTAAAGACAAACTACCAGCAACTTTAAGCTTTTATGTTTCAGTGAGATTAATGTTTAGTAAGTTATCGGAAATAAATTTTATTTTTTATATATATAAAATTATATAGAATCTATATTTTTTTTTTTGATTTATTTTTTTATAATCATATGGTTAAAAAATTTTTATGTATATGTAGAAAATATCTTTATAATCATATACGGTTCCTACTTATTTTTATGTATATATAAAAAATATTTTTATTTTCTATAATATGAGAAACATTAATCTCATTTTTTAAACACGATGTTTAAATTTGGTTTATTTACTTCACGTATTTTTTATATTATTAATAAAAAATAGAATATTGTTACTACCAAATATTATTATTCATATTTTTAACTATTGATTTCCATCCATCAATGATTATTATTTTCATAAATCAAATTCATTAATTTATTATTAATTCACAATAAATGATAATAGTTGATTGACGAAAACCAACAATTAAAATATGATAATAACATTATTTAGTAACAACAATATGCTAGCTATTAATAATCTATATTCCACGCCAAATTCACATGAATAATAACTTCGTAATTAGTCATACGAATCTTTATTTTACCCAACATCTGTTTAGACGAAAGGAGAAGAGAGGGATACACAATTCATTCATTTTTAATATTAAAAAAAGAATTAAATAATAAACCTCTCTCAATATTCCTTTCACTTAAAGAAATTAAATAAAAAATGTACTTAAAACGAAAAATTGACCACATCTCCTCTTCCTTTTCATTTAGTCATATCCTTACATAAAAGATTAAAAAAAATGGACAGAAAACAAAACAAAAAAAATTAATATTTCAAAAAAAATTTAATATTTAAAAAAAAATTAGTCATAAATAAATTCTGGACAACATCAGATCTTCATCGAGGGTGAGGTGTGCAATCTGAAGAGTGGCCATCGAAATTTGGAAATTAGTCATAAATAAACTTTGATATTTTTTTATTCTCTCTCTTTCTCGTTTTATCATTCGATTTCGATTCATATTTCGCTGAATTCGATTATTGGATTTCTCCCAAACCCTTCAAATTTGTAATTGTGTATGTTTGTTTCGATTCGATCTAAATTTGATAGATCCGTCGATCAATAATACCATGCGATCTTACTGATCCTTAATTTGCATTTGATTATTGATTGTGAGTGCAGGGGCGAAGGAAGAACGATGGTGGTGGTGCCGCTACTTGCTTTGCTTCTTGTCGCTCTTATACCAAATGGGTTGTTGGCAAATCCCTCCACTCTCCCTGCATTCCTTTGGTCATCTCATTATAATCTGTAATCCCTAATTCTCTTACTAATTACTCTTCTTTCATATCAATTAACTGTTCTTACTTATAGCAAGCATCAGTTAATACCACTTCCTTTTTGAATTAATCCCTACTTGCCAAATTCTATGCTGTTTGATTCGCGTGGATATGTGGCTTGGCTTATACCAGACAACATTAGGTTTAGTTGAGTTAATACGAAGCTTATTATCGGATGGAAGGGTTTAAACCGGATGGGGCTGATTTGGAAGCTAAAGGCATGGTGAAATTCAAGGCAGTGAAGGTTTTTTAGGATGGAGGATGAATTCGGGCTTTTTAGGGGATATTAAAAGAGTTGTGAGCTAGGAAAACCACATGTGGAAAATTAGGGGAGGAATTGAAGTAGAGAAAAACCCTGACTTCATATTTAGGTTTCTTTTGCACTGTACCCACATTTTGGTTCAGTGACATGGCCAAGCAGAAGATGGATTTTATTGATTATTCAAAAAGGCTTCCTACAATGATTTATGGTGAAATTTAGGGCTTCCAATTTGTGATTTTTAAGGTTTAGAGTGAAAGATGAAAGCAGCATATAAGTAGAAAATACAATACTCTCATTTAATTCTTATTTTCTTTAGTGGCATCTTCGTCAAAATGCTAGATGCTTCATGTAATTTGTTCCATATAAGAATGGAGTTGTACATTTTTCTTGAGCATTCTCATCTCGTGTTTACATTATGTCGTTCAACAAATCAGAAAATCTTTTATACCTTACTGGACCATTACAGGGTTTCCGACAATGGATTGAAGGAATCTGTAAATTATCAGGTCATTTCTCCAAAAGATCTAGCAAAGTCTGTTTTATCTGAAGCTGGGTGGTCAAATTTTCTGGTACTATTCCATTCCTCGTGACTGGTTTCCTATTATGTATTCTGCAGTTCTCTCTCTCCTCTACCTTTAGGGAGAAGGGAATATTTTTCTATTTCTGTTTATGCTAGTTTTGCTTTGATTTTGTTCACTTCTTCTATTGTTGTTGTTGCTGTAATGTTTTAATTTTTTTATTCTTATTTTTGGATAGTGCGAAGGAAAGAAATTGCAGGAGCCTCTGGATCTGGCACTTTTATTCGTTGGTGGAGAGGTAATATCTTTCACGCGTCTATATAGATAGTTCATGTTGCAACTTTCCCATTTTGTATTTGATGTTTACTTGATCTTAGAGTTAGAGATTCCTGTCAATGAATGCAGTGGCATTGGTTGAATGAACTATGTTACATTTTTCCCTTGTAGTTACAATCTTCCGATTTGAGTGCAAACAAACATGCAGACTCAGCTCTTTTAGACTTGCTCAAGGTGAGAGAATCATGACATGCAGTCTATGAACATTTCATGTTGTGTAAACATGATTCAAGATTGCTAAAGGATTTAATTTTCCGATTTTTGACTTTGACAATGTTCCATTGTCATGAACAGATGTCTTTCACCACATCCAACACTTCCATGGCATTTCCCTATGTTTCTGCATCCGAGGATGGCAATTTGGAAAACTTGTTGGTTTCAGGATTTGCTGAAGCATGTGGAGATGATTTAGGAATTGGCAATATTGCTTTCCTTGGATCTTGCTCCATGGATGACACAAATCGTGAAGAAATTGCAGCTTTGCACTCACTTCAAGTAATCAACAAATTCATGTGACATGATCCATTATGGAATTTTGTGTCCTGTAAAGGTAACCTGATGCTCTTTATTGCCCATTATAACTTGACAGGACTATTTGACCAAGAGGATGGAAGAGAGTCACAGAGGGAAAACCGATTTGATTGTGTTTTGCAATGGAGGCTCTCAAGCTTTAAAAAATGTTGTCAGGACACAGTCTGAAGGTACATCTACTTCAGACTTATACCTTTGCAATATATGATTTACCATTTGTTAAATGTTTTTGTTTGCCATACATTTGTAGGTGAAGTTTTATCCAAGCTTATCAGTTCTGTGGAGGAATCTGGGGCAAAATATGCAGTTCTTTATGTGTCAGATCCCTCCAGGTCAATCCAGTATCCTTCTTACAGGGAACTGGAAAGGTTTCTAGCAGAAAGTGCAACAGGGAATGGATCGTCCAATTTCACAATTTGTGATTCAGTCTGCCAGTTTAAATCATCTCTTCTGGAGGGAGTTTTAGTGGTAAGCTTCTTTGTCCATTTTTACAAGTGCAGTAGCTTGATGAATTGGGAGTTGTTTATTATCTTGCATCTTCTGCGAACATGCTAATCTGGTATCTGAGGGAAGACCTACTTATGAATAAAACATGATCTAGTTACAATTAATAGATTAATACTTTGCTCTTTTTATGTTCATTTTTTTGGTTTTTTCCCTTCCTTGTCGGTGAGTTAGTTCTGTGGTACCCCAACTACGCGCTCATTGGTTTCTGTTTCTAACTCAATGCCTCCATTTTTATCAATACAAGAATGATATTATTATCACATTCAGTTGCACGGCCTGTAGTATTTCAGCGTTCTAAGCATCCTGACTTGTGAGGTCTTAGTCTCTTTTTTATTTGCTTCCGTACAAACTATGCAATTGGTCAAATTTGGTTAATGTTAAAACTTTTAGCTGTTATCATGTGGCATCTTTCCTTGTAGAACTGCTGTCCTTCAATCAGAGATGTGAAATTTTGGTAAATAACACTATAGGATTCATAACCTTTTCATATATAATTTTTGTAGACCTTGTTAAATGTCTGTAGGCAAACTATGTTGAGGATTAGTGTGCTTGCATCAACTGAATCTGAAATGGTGCGCGTCTTGTTTAGAGTACCCTTCACTTGAACTCTTTTGAGTACTTAGAATTGCCTGATAGAATTCCTCTCCGCCCCTATGAATTTATATTATGGGATTACAATTCAAAACCCTAATTTAGGAATAAGAGATAAGGATATTATCTAACTAACACCTTCCATTGATACTTGATCTAACTTTTACTCATTTCTTTTCTGACTTGCTTATGCTTCTTTACTCTCTCCTGGGACCTGCCTACCTTTGCCTGTGTTCTAGGATTATTTTTTTGATGATATGGGTTTGTAAGTTTCTGTAGCGTAGAGAACAGAAACTTAATCTTAAATGGGGAGCTTGAGTATCCCATAGGCCCTAAATCTAGTTTAGCGTGGTAGGAAGTGGCTAAGACTAAGATTTGCTTTTGAGCTTTACTGGAACATGAAATGTTGATCATCCATTCCCCTTTACCTGGTCTGCTGTTTTCATCTCAGTAAGTATATGGTCCATTATTAGTCATGTTGGTCAGTATTATTTGTTTATTTAGTTGCTTTTTATTTCCTAATCACGCATTTATCATGTCCCCAACCTTTAATAGGTAGTTAGACAGAGACACCAATAATGGCTTTTCATCGTTATTTGCATGTATATCTGATATTTGGCTCGGTGTGGGTCACTTGGAGTAGCTGTCTTTTGTGATTTAGCTTCCTGTTTAACCATATCTGCTGAGGGTTGTTGAAATATGTAACACTTTTCATATGACATTTATGGTGTTCTGATAAGATTGCTTTTCGTGATAATCCAGGGGATAGTTTTGCTAATAATTTTGATATCGGGCCTTTGCTGTATGATGGGAATTGACACCCCAACAAGATTTGAGACGCCACAAGAGTCATGATCCGTTTGTTGAAGCTAATAATAGTTGTGATGCCGGGTCTACTGTATTAAAATATTACTGCTATATTATTTGCGTATTTTGACGGTGACTCTGATGAGTTTCCTCTAGTTGTTGACTTATTTCAGGGTCTTATCACGTTGAATATCAAAATAATTTGTACCAGTATAGAAAAGTAAAAATTTCAATCTTAGGTTTTAATTTTGATCCTGGGAGTGCTTTATTTCTCAACTTGTCTGCGACTTTTGATCCTTTCATTGCGCGCAATTGCTGATTGATACAGTTCAAGTTGTTTTGTGCTCTCTGCGATTTCCCTGCCTCACCAGCCCTTATCATTCTATGTTCCAACACTTCCCAATGTTCCAGTCAATTGGGAAATGAAGTTCGAGGCAATTGATGAATCTACAAGAACAATATACAAGAGAATATTGTATGCAAAAGCTTACACTTTTGTTTTTCTAATTTAGATGTTTGATTTTGTAAATATGAATAATAACTAGTTAATCAAGTTGCATGATGAATGTGGGACTTGAAAAATCAATTATTAATCACTTTTTTAAGTCTGTTTTGGATCGTCGACACGACTCTGTATCAAAGTAAAGTTTTTCCATCAAATTTTGTCAATTGGTTTATGCTTCATCCTCTCATGTGGAGGCTCATTTGTCCCAAAGTATTAACTTAACCTGCATATAAAATGTAGGGTTTATGTTCCAGTATGCACTTTTTTCTGTTTTGAGATACTGCACTTCATTAAAAGCGTGGAGTTTTTTTTCTTTCTATTTTTTGAAGAGTACTCGAGGATGTATAGGATGCAGTAATTTCAGTGAAGATTCAGAAGGGTCGTCTTTAACCCGCGAGTCATTTATCCAACCCAACATGTGGACAGAACAAAATCTAAAGATTGTGGGTCTGTTTGATTTCATGTTCAATGTTTTGTGAAAAAAAATTAAAAACAGTTTTTGATTTCAAAAATTTAAGAGAAACTAATTGAGTTTTTTCTATGTTTTTTTTAAAGTTAAAATTCAAAACACAAAACAAAAATAACTCAGATGTATTTTTTAAATTTGATTTTAAAATTAAAAAAGGGTTCACTTTTTCTGCAGTTACTGCAGATAACTGTAGTAAGTCCAATACGACGTCGTTTTGGGGGGCGGAAATCATGGTATTTTTGTAATTTTAATTTATTTATTTCAGGATTATAATAGTCTTTATGTTTATAATTTTTTGAGATTTCAATACCAAAACGACATCGTTTTGAGAATAAATGCATATAACTTAGCAGAAATATTTTTCCCATTAAAAAATAGCTATAATTTTTAATTTTTTTTTAATAGAATAGATCTTATCAAACGGAATTTTTATTATTATTTTATGAGTTTTTGTTTTGTCCTTTAAATGACACAAAAATTTTTTTACACACACAATATTTTGTGGGCCCACACTTTTCAAAACAAAAAAAAATAAATAAAAATTAAGACACGCAGAACGAATCTCTATAACATTACACAATCACTTTTCCTACAACATAACTCTTATAAAACCCTTATTTTATTATAAAAATCAAAACATTATTTTTAAAAACAGTATTCAGAGTTCAGACATCGTTTAGCTTCACTTTTCAACTCGGGTCATTTGGAAAGACAACGAAACTCAGATCAATGGCGCACATATATACTTGCGCAAGATTGAATATTAAAATGTAATATAATGCAATAAATTTTTATCAGTTGTAAAGATATTCATATGAATAATTGTGGCGGATATTTGCCAAGGATAATGTTGAACAACCTTAGCATAAATGACATCAATATTTTTTAGAAACGATTTGATCTTAGAACTGAATTTCATTCATGTTGCATGGCCTATATTTTATCTTACTACCTCTCGCCATAAATATCCTTTACTACTTTAAAAAAATTATGAAATATAAAATATTACAATTGATGAGGTAGTTGTACATAAAATAGATATAAAAAAAAAATACTTAAGCACAATTAATCAATCTTAAATATAAACATTTATATCAATTAAAACTAGATCAGACCGGTCCATTAATTAACCTTGAATCTATGGATTGATTAATGTAATGTTTATCATTAAGTGATTGTTGTATATTAGTTACAGGATAAGGTTATATTTATAAACTTTTTATTTATAAACTATACTATGCATAACCAAGAATACCCTTGTAATCAAGCTATCTACCAATTGTGCTGTCTTTATCACTAAGTGATTGTTGTATATTAGTTATAATCCCAACATTGCTGGCTTTATGCAGTCGTAACAAATTTATGAACCTAAGTAATCAACTTTATTATTGTCTAATCTAAATAATATTGTCATGCTAAAACAAGAAGGACCCAGTTAGGAATTGATACGGTCAAATTGATAGGAACATTCATATGTGTGCCATACGAAGCATGGTATACATGTATGCACTTGTAACTGTCACATTAATTCCCTTACTTGCCACCTATATGCTTCTGATCTGTTTATACTCAAGCCATTAACTTCCTTTATCTTTCTCTCTCTCTTCATAAATTTCTCATGTTCCCAATTGATTGGATTGGTAGCATTAATGGTTAGTTGTTTGGTATTTGTTGTCAGTAACACTTGATGGGTTATGTTTACCCTCTTATTCTTATCTCTTTTAAGTTTATTTTATGTTAGCCTTCATCTTCATCTCAAACTTCTTTAGCTGCAGACCAAGATGGAGATAGAAGCAGCTTGTGGTAGCAACAAAGATGGAAACTTTGGTCCTAATGAGAGTGATGTGGCATATAGTGGCTTTGATAGGGGAAGCTTCTTGGCATGGGAAGATCTTAGAGTGATGCTACCAAACTTTGGGAAGGGACCAACTAAGAGATTGCTTAATGGACTTAATGGGTATGCTGAGCCTGGTAGAATCATGGCTATTATGGGTCCTTCTGGCTCTGGAAAATCAACCCTTCTTGATTCACTAGCAGGTTTACTTGTTACTTTATTTCATGTGTCTCTCAATGGTTGTGTGTGTGATATTGTTTCTTTTTTATTTGAAATATTTCAATTAGTTCATTGCTTTTCAATTAATCTGATTTGGGATGAGTTCAGAATTAAGATCTTAAATTCCTCTCAAAATATTGAAGATGATCAAATACATGTTGTCACCCTTATCTGCTCAGCTCGAATGTGTCAACTGAAGTATCACTATTTGGTGTGAAAGTGCTTCTTTCTTATTCTAACATGAAGAGCTTATACATGATTCAATTTGAGGTTTTTTATATAACAAGATGGCTTACTTCTTTTGGATACAAAAAAGTTCAACCTTTTATTGTCTTCCTACTCTAGTGGTAAACAAATATATTTTTTATCAATTGGATTAATTGAATATTGGAATTTGGATATTTCCATATCGAGCTTTATCATTTGGGATTGTTTAAAACTTTAAATTGTTTAATGTGTTGAATTTACTAAGTTGGTTTTGTCTATGGACTATTGCTATTCAAATTCTTCTTTCGTGACACAAAGGGCTCTTTGTTGTAATGGTTTGGTCCTTGGTGGGGTATGATGTCGTTATCTTCAATTACCACACATAGCAAGTATGTGGCATCCAGATCAAGTCTTTACTATGTTGCTGTCTTGGTAATATTTACAAAAAAAGTAAATTTCGTACTGTAAATAATTACCAAGAAAAAAATAAACCTTGGGTTTTGCTTTCTTTCCTTTTTCATGTTTTGAATGTTTTTTTTTTTATAACAAGTTTTGAATGTTTTTTTAATGTGTTGGATTTTGCTATTTTGACTGGAGTTGGCTTTAATGATAGCAAAGTCGGTGGTAACTATTTTAGTATCCATACATTTTTTTCCGAAATTTCTGATAGTTGACATTGAAAATGACAAAATAATCACTTTTCTAGGCATGACAGTTGCGCCTTCAATTTTGGTAGTTGGAATGGTGAGATTAAAAATGTTATGCTGAATTACATAACCTAACTTGTACGGATTTTGAAAAGTGCTTATTTAATGAATCTGACAACTTTAGTTGGACTATGCTATACTATTCCAAACACCAAAAGTGCAGCTAGATATGTAGTGATTACAATTACCAATTACCAACTTCAATGGACTTTAAGCCCCATGGCCCATGCTGGGGCCATAATAAGTTGGCTTCTCATTGCACCTTCTTGTCTGGTCATTTATTTACATTGGCAGGGTGGGGTGAATATTGGTTTCAAATTTCTCTGAACAGCTCAATCCTTAAGCATTGAGCATTAAGTGAAAGATTAAGATGATTAGAAGAAAAAAAATCAATTACAAATAAAATAGAAAATGAAACAAACATCTTTTAAGCAAGTATGTTCTTTTTTTTGTTGCAAAAATATTTGAAATAGGTAGGGATGTTTTAGAGATCCGGTATACCTCCTTGTTTCTGTCTTAAATGGAAGATGTTTATAATGTATGAGCAAGAAGCATACTTCAAAATCATGTTTGTGAATTAGATAATGGGGAAAGTGTGTATCATTCTAAAGAACATAAAGTTGTGTCATTTTAAGTGAGAGAAAGAATGGGTGGGGATTTTTTAAAGATATGAATCTCACCTCTTTGTAAGAGTGAAAGGACATAAGGTGTGTCAATTAAAATGACACAACTTTTTCCCTTAGACAATTGGTTTATGGGTTTTATGTTTATCTTGTGACCTAACATTACTTCTCTTTCCTACACACATTAAAGAGGTGGGGTTCACATGTTTTTCTTTCTCTTTCATCATTCCACTTTCTCTCTCCTTTTGTTGTGTGTGTTGGAAACATAACATTAATAAAACCCTTGGTTTATTCATAAAAAGAAGGGAAAAACTATTCTCCTGTTGTATGAGATAAGTTTTCGTTCCTATACACCCTTCGATAACTGTGCCACCTTTTTCTTTTTTTTATTTTTATTTTTTTTAGGTGGTGGAGTTCACAAGTTTATCTTTATGACATGAGATAACTTATCTCCTTTAACATGAGATTAATAAAACCCTAAAAAGAATGAAAGAGAAAATGTTATCTAGTAGTTCATGTTCTTTTCTTTAAAACTTACACTTACTTTTGTTGTTGTTGTACTTTGTGAAGTAATCAGCTTCAACACTTTCCCTACCATTAAGCAGTTAACATATTATTTTTGGACACAAAGTTCAATCACAAGACAGTTATCCATTATAGGGGACAACAGATGAATGTTTTGGGTTAAAGAATGGTTATAGTTGTCTCTATATGAAGTGCTACATATTTTTTTCAGTCCTATTTAACACAATTTTTTGAAATATTTAAATGTCTCCATGTTGTCACAGGTAGACTCTCAAAAAATGTGGTCATGACAGGAAATGTTCATCTCAATGGGAAGAAAAAAAGCCTAGGCTATGGTTTTGTTGTAAGTAGAGTAACGCATGTTCAATATGCTTTTTATTTATATTGGCCCATTAAATATCATTCTAAGATCGTCTTGATCCTGTTAAATACTTAGACTATTTTTCATCAATATTGTGTCAGCACTCGCTTCATTTGTAGAGGACTATCAATTGAAATTTGTTGCTGTAGATGCTTAATCAAATTTGTTTTGAGCAATGATTATCATTTCTCTCAAGACTCAAAAATGTTCAACGTGGATAATATACTTGTGTTTCTTAGCTGACATTGTATTCTTATCTCTGGTTTCTAACAGAAAGTTAGTAGATTAATTTGATATATAGCTGTCTATATAATGAAGTGAAAAGAGTCAGAAAATAATAATGTAAGGCCGTTTATAAATTTTTTGGAATTTTTTTACAAATTACACTATATTCTCCCGGGAAAATATAGTGTAGTTTGCAAAAGTTTGTATTCTTCCGGGAGAATATAGTGTAGTTTGTAAACAAAAAAGTTTGTAAATATAACCTGCCCCGAAAAGAATAATGTAATCATGATATATTTTGGGGGCGATTAGTAAAACTAATAAGATTCTAAAATGGCTTACTATATAACATTTCTCATATATATATATATATAAATTTGAAATCAACGGTTAAAAAATAGGAAAAATTAATTGTCATTGATTTCAAATTAATCCAACAATAATCAATTAATCCAACAGTAATCAATCAGGTAGTAAAAGTAATAAGACTAAAATGGTAGTAAACATAACATTTTCCATATTATTTTATTTTTATTTTTTGCAGGAAATGTTGTTTATGATAAAAACTAGATGTTGGGGACTCTGCTTAAATTCACTTCCTAGAATCAAACTTAAATATGTAGATTGAGAATAATACAAGAAAGATATTATTGATAAAAAAGAATATTTTTAGTTTAGGAATAATTAATTATTGAACTGGTTATTAATGTTCGGAAAGTGGTTAAAGCAGAATCATTAGTTGACTTAATTAGCTTATTTTTAATCCAAAAGTTCTTTTCTTCAAAGCAGTGTTTTAATGTTTTTAAGTCTGAATGGACATACATCTCTATAAGCCTTCTTGTTTTCATGTTCAAACTTCAGGCATACGTAACTCAAGAGGATGTGCTACTGGGAACTCTCACTGTGAAGGAAACCATATCATATTCAGCACATCTACGCCTACCAACTACAATGACCAAAGAAGAAGTTAGTAGCATTGTGGATGGAACACTCATAGAAATGGGTCTCCAAGACTGTGCTGATAGGTTGATTGGTAACTGGCACTTGAGAGGTATAAGTGGTGGGGAGAAGAAAAGACTTAGCATTGCACTTGAGATCCTTACAAGGCCTCGCTTACTGTTCCTTGATGAACCCACCAGTGGCTTAGATAGTGCCTCAGCTTTTTTTGTTGTTCAAACTCTTAGAAATGTTGCTCGTGATGGAAGGACTGTTATCTCTTCCATTCACCAGCCAAGCAGTGAAGTCTTTGCACTCTTTGATGACCTTTTCTTATTATCTGGTGGCGAAACTGTTTATTTTGGAGAAGCAAAAATGGCAATAGAGGTATAGTTATTGTTGAAATATATAAAACCATTAATGTAACCATAGCTTAAGCTTTTGGGTTGAAGTGATTCTTTACACGATATCAGAGCCTCGTGTCCCGGTTCGATCCTCGCCGCCCCCCACTTTCTTTCAAGTGGAATTTGAATTTATTTGTTCGCACAGGTAGGTGGGCCTGTGCATTGTCCATCTTCAAGCCCAGTGGGCTCTCATGCGAGGAGGCGTGTTGAAATATATAAAACCATTAATGTAACTTCACCTAATAGCTTAAGCTTTTGGGTTGAATTGGTTCTTTACAGTTATATATTCTATGGACATGGTAAACTTCAATATGTGAATAGTCTTTTGATAAAAGTGGTTATCTTTACTTATGTCCTCATGATCCACTTGTTTTATTTTCTCCTCCTGTATTTTCTTTCTTCTTGATTATAGTGATTATGTTTATGTTTTGATGTAAACACTTTGATATGGTCACCTTAAAATACTAAATAAGGCCTCTATTTATTTAGTTTATATTTTATGGTCAGAAACTCTTCTTCAATGCCTAATTTTTTTTTTCAACTTCTTTTGCAGTTTTTTGCTGAAGCTGGTTTTCCTTGTCCACATAAAAGAAATCCTTCTGATCACTTCCTCCGATGTATCAATTCTGACTTCGACATTGTAACAGCTACACTGAAGGGATCTCAAAGAATTGCTGTACGTATTTGTTATTAATTCTTACACTTTGTGGTATATGATGAGTAATCTTATCCCCTCCCCCCTTAATCTGTTTCTTGTAATTGATATGAGACAGATTTAATATCTGCTCCTCTATGAATGAAAAGTATGTAACTATAGATGTTGAAACCTAGCTATACTTTTCCCTTTTGAAGGTCTAATTTGTTTTTGATTGCAACACTAATTTATGCAGTTGTTCTTTCTCTTTTTCCCATATTAGGATGTTCCAAATTCATCAGATCCTTTCATGAATCTGGCTACAGCACAGATTAAGGCAATGCTAGTTGAGAAATATAGGCGTTCAAAGTATGCCAAAAGGGCAAAAGACAGGATTCAAGAACTATCAACCAATGTATGCATTTCTTCTTAGCTCTACTTAATTAACTCAACTCAGTGATCTCTATGCTGAAATCCATACCATAAGAAAAAGGGGGTTTGATAATGTGCCATTCTATACTTCTACTTTAGGCCATATTTTTATGGCTTTAATTTTTGCTGTCACTGCTGATGGTAAAACTTGCATCAAATATATTTTTATCAGGATACAGGTCCGGATCTTGAATTAACAAAAAAAAAAAAAAAATTAGTATACGGAACATATCCTAGTGTTAATAGTTTTGTTGCAACTTTTCTCATCAGCAACGACATCAGAAATGAGGAACCCTACTTTTATTACTAAAACCTATTTCTATTTCTAACTGAAACCAATAGGAAATTGTGTTGTCTGTACCATTGCATAATAACATGTAACTTCTACTTGTATCTTCATTCTGCAACTAGTTCCCAGTTCCCAATACAACATGATATTGAACATCAAGCACCCAAGTCTTTTTCACTTTTTTGCATGATGGCTGGCACTGTATGCACTCACTACATTTGACACCAGTATCAGTTATCATTTCTGTTAATGATTAATGTATTACAGGAAGGGCTTGAAACTGAGACACAAAATGGAAGTCAAGCTAGTTGGTGGAAGCAACTCTTGACTTTGACAAGGAGATCATTTGTCAACATGTGTAGAGATGTGGGTTACTACTGGTTGAGGATTATAATTTACATCATTGTATCTATATGTGTTGGAACTATTTATTTTGATGTTGGCTATAGCTACACTTCGATCCTGGCTCGTGGTGCCTGTGGTGCATTTATATCAGGATTTATGACATTCATGTCAATTGGAGGCTTTCCATCATTTATTGAAGAAATGAAGGTAAAAATATCTGATTTAGCCAATGAAACAAATTAATCTGAGATGATAATTTCTTCATCGGCCGGCTTGGCTTAGCGGTAAGCTTGCTTGCCGTGGTGTGTCAGGTCACGGGTTCGAATCAGTCTCTCTGCAAAAAGCATGAATCTCCTTTGATTTGTGATAATTTCTTCATCATGAATCTCCTTTGATTTGTGTCCATGCTCAGTCAGTAATCAGTATATAGAAATCATGACTACATAGTTATTTAGGCTTATCACCTATTTGTTCATATGAAACAGGTTTTTTATAGAGAAAGGCTTAATGGATATTATGGAGTTGCAGCATATATTTTAGCCAATTTCCTTTCTTCTTTCCCATTCTTGGTTGCTATTGCTCTTACTTCTAGCACCATCACTTATAACATGGTGAAGTTCAGGCCAGGATTCAGTCACTTTGTGTTTTTCACTCTCAACATCTATAGCTGCATCTCTGTAATCGAGAGCCTCATGATGGTTGTAGCTTCACTTGTTCCAAATTTCCTCATGGGAATAATTACTGGTGCTGGAATAATTGTAAGAACAAATGCTTACACCCTTTAAAGGAAAAGTCCACTTAAAAACTTACCACTTAAGTTAATTTTTCCATCATTGGTTGTTCATGCAGGGAATCATGATGATGACCTCTGGATTCTTCAGGTTGCTATCTGATCTTCCAAAGCCGGTTTGGCGCTACCCGATTTCATATATCAGTTATGGCGCATGGGCAATACAGGTAACTTTGTCAGTCAAATCTGAATTGTGCCTCGCATTTGTCTAGCGATAAAACACTAATATAATATGATACGAACCTTGGAAGAGCCTTACCCCAAAAGCTAACCCATAAGGTAGGAGAGTCCAAAGTCCGTATAAACCCCACATCAGAACCTTATGTTTCCGATATAGACTCTAAATCCCATATCTTGGAGTTGGATATCATAACATAATATCTTTATTTATGACAAGGTTCAACATGTTAATGATAGATACAACTTGTATATGGAAATGTTTCGAATAAACTTTTTGTTCAACTTATCCACATCCAGAGAGCATTTAGTACAATAGGATTAACCTCAAGAGGATAAAGATAAAGGACAGAACATGGGAGGACTAAACCTGTGAAGGTTTGCATCAAAACATTTTTGTATAAATCAACACATGACTCTGTACTATAACTGTCTTTTTATTTACATAAGATTTGTTCATGCAGAGAATAATGTGGTTAATGTGAGTATATGCCCCTAAGCTCGAAAAAATCTTTTTTCCCCTAAGCTTGAAAAAGGGGGGCGAACTGAATTAGTGGTAAAGCTGTTCTTTCATGACCTTTCCAAAAGGTCATGGGTTCAAATTCCGGAAACAGTCTCTTTGTAATTATGCAAGGGTAAGATTGCGTACAAGGATTACCTCCACCCCACGCTCGCTAGTCGAGTTTAATGAGGAGTGATTTTTTTAAGGTTGGAGTTACAATGAGAAACATGGGAGTAAAATATGTTTCTATCAATTAATTTGAAGGACTTTTGACTATTAATGATTAATTTATTTTATTAATGATTTGGAATGTAGGGTTCCTACAAGAATGACTTGCTTGGGCTTGAGTTTGAACCTCTGATACCTGGTGACCCAAAATTGACAGGAGAATACGTCATCACACACATGTTAGGCATTGAATTGAACCATTCAAAGTGGTGGGACTTAGCAGCACTAATAGTCATTCTCATATTTTACAGACTTCTGTTCTTTACTGTTCTGAAGTTCAAGGAAAGAGCATCTCCATTATTTAAGACACTTTATGCCAAGAGAACCTTACAACAGCTTGAAAAAAGACCTTCTTTCAGAAAGATGCCATCTTTCCCTTCCCAGAGGCATCAACCCCTCCATTCACTGTCTTCTCAAGAGGGTCTTGATTCTCCACTCAACTAGAACAAGCACAAAAAAATGTTATAATTTCTGTTGGATTTTACTCATTAGTGGCTTTCATCAGCTTAACATACAACAAAATTGCATTTGTTCTGTTAGCATATATATAATTATTATATATATATACAGGAAATGTTTCATAACCGTTCCAATTAAGGTACAAACATAGACAAACGGGACATTGGAGTCCTTTGATTACTTCTTTTTTTTAATTAAAAATATTTAATCTGGAATAATTACTTGTACAAATGCAGGTCTCCCTCGTTGTCCTTAGCCCTTATCAAGATAAGTTTGAAACATGAAACTTAATGGATTGATGAATAAATGCATAGAGGAAGTCGAAGTGATGATATAATATTAATTACAAGAAATTTAGCATATACGATGCCTGAATATGGTTTATTAAGTGGACATGTATTTATTTATGTTTAAGGGATAGAATATTCATATTATCAAATTTTTTTACTACCACTCTAATCATCATTGGATTAGAGGAAGAGTTGAATGAAGAGAGAAAAGAAAAACAACTTTTGAATCCAATGGTGATTAGAGTGGTAGTGAAGTGGCAGTAGAAAAATTTAGTAATATGAATATCTTACTTTATATTTAAAGTATATATGCCCTCATAAAGTTTTTAGAACCAGATAATTCACATAAAAACTGATGAAACAATAAATAAGCAAACACTACTAGTATTTGTAACATCCCAAGTGTTGACGCGTGGGAAGTGATCGTTGGTGTGAAAAAACATGGATAAGAAGCGGCTCCTGACAGGCTTCCCACAGTTAAACGTGCTTGACTTGCATTAATTCTGAGATGGGTGACCTCCTGGTAAATTTTTCCGGAAGATATCTGAATGAAAAAAAAACACACTGAAGAGGTCTCGTGTTAGATCTAATTTTTATTAATTTTCTCTTCTCTTGGAATTTCTGATCCAACAATATTAGAGATAAGTAGGTAGAGTAAAAATGATAATTTGGAAGCCTTCGAGGTAAAGGAAGAGAAATTTTAGATAAAAGTTTTACACAAAAAGGATCCTCTCACGTTTTTTCTTTTTATATTTAAGAGGGTGAAAGACACAAAAACCAAAATGATAATAAAGTTTATTATATTTATTCTTGTGGAAAGTTATACTTATCATCAATTAAATTTATTATTTCTTATTATCAAAAAAAAAATTTGGTGAAAACTTATTATCAAATTTTAATCATTGATTTATGTCAATTTGATAGTTATAATTTATTGAGAATTAATAATTAATTAATAAATATAATCCAATAAATTATAACTTTCAGATTGTCAAAAATCAACGATTAAGATTTAATGATAAGAAATAATAAACTTAATAGATGGTAAATATGAGGGAGGATATTCTTACTACCAAAAATTTTTACTACTAATTTACTACCTATCTAATCACCATTGAATCAAAGAGAGAAAGGTAAAAAAAATTAAAAAAGGAGAAAATATTGATCCAATGGTGATTAGATAGATAGTAAGTTAGTAGTAAAAAAATTTAGTAGTAAGAATATCCCTCCTCGGTAAATATATCTCCCTTATTTTTATGTAGGTTTTCTCTTTTCAAAACATAAGAAAATATTCCTGTTTCACTTGCTTCATGTCTTAAGTTGCAAAGTGTGATTAAGAGGCAAAATGGAAGGATCATGACATCTAAATTAGTGGGAAGAAAATTTCAGTGAATTCACGACACACACAAAAAATCCATTGAAACTCGATTATCACAGTTTTCTTTTATAAATTATAACTGTAGAAAAAATAAAGTTTTCCATCCATTACTTATCATCTTTGAGGATCTCCACTTTTAGAGGAAGAACTTTAATGAAAACCCTTTGGAATTACGTAAGATTATGGGTTTTATGTTTATCATGTGACATAATCTAATTTTTTTTTTTTACACACACATTAATCTAATTTTTTTTTTTTACACATACATTAAGATTATATGTACAATTGGAGGCTTTCACATTTTTCGACACTTTCTCTCCGACACTTCACAACATTTCATTTCTTTTTAGTTCCAACTATTAGATTTGTTAGATTACGATTACCATTTTATTAAATTTAATATAAATATTTGGGATATCTTATGTTTTTTTGCAAAATTTATGAATAATATAAGTTTAGATTCATTTTTTGTTAAATTATTGAATATTAAATACAATATAAACTATATAAATTAAAAATATTATAATATCAAAACCCTCAAAATCTAAGATTATATGTACAATTAGAGGCTTTCACATCCATTGAACAGCAGAAGATGGAAGCAAATGAGGTTTAAATTATTCTAGTAGGTTCAAAGAAAAATTCGTATGCATTAGAAAATTATTATTTACGCAAAAAAAAAAGTGTATAATTTGTAAAGTTATTATATTCTTATGCTGAATTTCCCAATATAAAAACCATATAAACACTTCAGCAATAAGTAAAAAAGAATGAAAAATATGACAACAATATTTGGTTTCTATGTTATGAGAGTTTTGCCTCGATATTAATGTCTTTCGAGGTTATTTAAGGTGAACTGGGACCACCATTTTTAGGTGGTCCCTTAATGTAAATAGGAGGGTAAAATTTGAAAAGTAGAAAAATAATAGAGGTAAAAAAGAAAAGAGAAAATTAATGTTATAAGTGGGAGCACCAAAAAATTCAGTGGTGCTGGCCATATTAAATTTTTCCGTCTTTTAACTCAATTTACACCACATATGTGGAATGCAGAAGAAGATAAGACACCATGGTGATTGGTGACTGGTGAGGCACAAGGTGAATCAATTAAATTAAATATGGCAGACTGAAAGGTCAGCCAAAAGAGTGAAAGTAGCAATTAAATGTCAGAGCTTTTTTTGCTTTCCTTTTTCTGGTAATGTTGCATTGCAGATGCTCAGACTATAATTTCTGGTTTAATATTGTGCAAGTGTCACAGTGTCCCTGATTTGAATTTACTCGTTGCCAAAGTTGCTGGATGTGCCACCAAAAGTTTAGCACATTATTAATACTTTAATTTGAAGAAATAATTTCATTTTTCAAATAAACAAATTAACAACAAAACTTCTTTATATGCTTGTCTCTTTCATTCTGGCAAATGACACGGGGGTGCATTTATGTAAAACTCAAGGGCTAAAGAATTATTAAGATAAAGTTAATTGGATAAGTTTTTTTTTAACTATATAGTCAAACACATTGATGGTACTCACACGACTAATCTCGTCATTGGTATTGATGGGATTGGATATTTAAATTAGGTTAAAAAAAAAATTTCACATAAGGCAGTTTCGTTATCATAAAATTTCGGAATACTATAATTTTTTATTTGGATATTTAAATTAGGTAAAAGAAATTATTTCACATAATTTTTTCATATCTACGCAATGACATCTCATTTGACATATTTTATGCCCTACAAACATAGTTTGAATTTGTTATTTACGAGTTTAAACCCAGAAACTACCAAGTTCTTTCCCAACAAACACCATGAGCTGCAACACGTGCTATCGATTTCTTGGCCTAATTTTCTCGCGATTAGCCTCTCGGGCAACAATTTTTTCACAAACAAGATTAGTACTTTAGGGCTTTCCGTAAGAAAAAATGTTGTTATCTATTGTTGCCTGTGCGCGTTGATGGAGAGAAAACACTGTCATTATTTGTTATTGTTAGATAGTTGAAAAATAAGAAAATGAATTAAATAACATCATTCACATAGATAAAAATGTGTCAATCTACGACATGTGCTGCAGCTCATGGTGTTGGTTTAGAAAGAACTCAGGAGTTTATGAATTTAAACGCTCCTATGATTATACTACCATTGTTACAAATTAGAACTAATGTTTGTTGGAAATAAAATATATCAAATGAAGTGTCATTGTGTAAATCTCGAAAAGTTATATGAAATAAAAATATCTGATTTGAATACCCGAACAAAAAGTTACTAGCTTTCCGAAATTTTACGATAATAACGTTGACATAACATCAATCACATTAGTATGGGACTAGTCTCATTAATCCCGGTGAGGTAACGTATTTGAAAAAAACTTTTCTAATCAATTTTAAATGGACAATTTTTTTAAGGTCGCAAAACTCAAGCAATGATGAGTACAAGAGCTAATTCATTAAATTCTTAGTTATATTAAACTTTCAAAATTTATCTTCCCTTTTTAAAAGATGTACTCATTAGTTGAATACCCAGAACTGCGGCAATTACTCCACCATAATCTTTTGTCATTATAGGAAAAATAACGATAAAATTGACATTAGAAGTTCAATAACCAATTTCTAAAGATTTTACATATGTTTGTTGTTTCAGGATTAGATAAAGTATGTAACTATGTAAAGAGAAGGGCTACTTGCATATTCTGTGATGTTCTAGTATTTTAAAATTGTACATGCACGTGATTGGATTTTTTATTTTTATTTTTGGTTATATACAAAGGAAAGAAAAAGATAAGGCTAAGGATTTTTTATTTTAGGAGAGAATTTTTGGTTATATACAAAGAGTAAAAAAAAAATTAAAAAAATTAATAAAAAGAACAGGCTAAGGCCTAATAAAAAAATATATTTCCCCTAGCTAAAAAGACTCCTAGAAAGATGCATTTAAACAATTTGAAAAAAGCAAATACAATATTCCTGGAAATAACACCGCCAACATTTAAACACGATAGAGATTCATGTAAGCAAGACACGTTCCACCCACAATTATTTTGGCAAACATATCTTCTCACATTAACATGATTATGGGTTTGCTCTCTCCCATTACCCAATGTCAACAACAAGTTCAGTAATTAAAGGTCCCCACGTGAAGCGTGAACTATGATTACCAAGAAGAGAATTTTGAATTGATATGCCAAAGGATTTAAATGACAGTTGGAGTCAGAAATAGATACTTTTATGTGGAATAAAAAAATATGGTTATATATGTACAAGAAAGTTATACTTATAATTTTTTTTTTACAATTTTTTATAATCATATTTTATCATCGTTGATTTCCATCAATCGACGATTATCATTTTTACAAATTAAACTCATTAATTAATTATTAATTCATAATAAATAATAATCGCTGATTGGTAAAAATCAACGGTGATAAAATATGATTGTATGAGGTTGTAAAAAAAATGTAAATATAACATTTTCCGTTAAATCATAATTATGTAAAGATGGATAGACTCTTATGATTTTATTATTGTTGATTTTATCATTTTTTTCTCTCCTTTTCTTATTATCATTAATTCACTTTACATGGTTATAATTTTGATTTTTCATATGAGAAAATTCAGATACTCGAGTCGCTACCATTCCTATTAAAGTACGTTATCTTATTGGCCAAAAAGAAAAATAGTACAATTTCCATGTAGCTGCTTGCGTGAACAACACAAAAAAGAGATTATTTATTGTGATCCGGAATCACCGTTTTTTTGGTGGTTATTTAGTGTAAATGGAAGGATAAAAGTGGAAAAAAGAAAAAATAAAAGGGGTAAAAAAAGAAAGAAAAATTGATGTTGTGAGAGAGAGCACCGAATTATGCGGTGATCCTGAAACATAAAAAATATTTCCACAAAAATTTGTCGTGTTATTTTAATTTATCTCATATAATACATAAAAAATAAATATATATTTTCTCTCTTTTTCTTTGATGAATGTCATTTATTTTTTTATGTGTTGTATGTAATACGAGAAATTATATCTCATATAATAATAATAATAATAATAACAAAGAAAATTACATTTATAAATATTTTATTTATAAACTTAACTATATATTAAAAATAGTACATAAACCAACTGATATATCATATATAACATAAGAGTTAATACTAATTAAGTTTGTAAATATAACCTACATAATAATATTATTCACAATGTATGACATTGAAAGATGTGAGAGTTTATGTACGTACAGGTGGAAGCCATAGATCAAACGGTGTGAAAAGTGGAACATTGGGATACTAAGAAATTACTAAAATTCAATGTTGGTATTTCAAAGACTTCTCCCATTCGGCTGATTCTCAGTATCTTCATTATGGAATTTAATGTTAGCAGGTTCGTTGGTTTGGTGAGAATAGTTACTGCACCCAACCCACCTATTAGTCTATTCTTAGACGTGTCTTTCTCTTCACATGCATGATCACCATCTCTCAACAACGATAGCTGCTTCGCTATATATTACTCTTTTATTTTTTATAGGTGTTGGTTAACTATTATAATTACGGATATATTTTTCTTATATTATATGAGATATATAGTGTCATACAACACATAAAAAATGGATAGAACACACATTTTTTCATTTTTCTCTCTTTTTTTCAATGGATTCACTCATTTTTTGTGTGTTGTATAAAATAATTTATCTCATAAAAAACATTTCCCTTATAATTATGATTCATAGTAAAGAACCCTCAGGAATGTCCAAAATAACTTTTGACAAGTTTTTATTTTCTCTCTTCTGTGTGTGCATCCATATTTTTTTATGTAACACAATTTTCTCATGCAACGTTTGAAAAACATTTCCCTTATAATTATGATTCATAGTAAAGAACCCTCAGGAATGTCCAAAATAACTTGGTGAAGTGACAAGTGGTGACCCATTTTCCTTTACTGTGTGTGCAATATATATATATATATATATATATATATATATATATATATATATATATATATAATATGTAAGACGGTTACATGACCATGTTATTTGTTTTTAATTCTCTTTGGTTTGAGAAATAATGGAGATAGAGCAAGCCAGTGCCAATGACAATGTTATTACAGAAAATGAAATGAGAGTTTCAAAAGGAAGAGAAAAGAGAGGAATGTATCTTGTGTGGGAAGATTTGACTGTTGTGGTTCCAAATTTTGGCGATGGACACACTAAGAGATTGCTTAATGGTTTGAGTGGATATGCTGAACCTAACAGAATCATGGCTATTATGGGTCCTTCTGGCTCTGGAAAATCCACTCTTCTTGATGCTTTGGCAGGTTTCTACTTATTCCTCCATCCCCCTCACTCTCTCTCTGTGTTTGCATGTGTTTGCATGTTTTTTTTTTTTTTTTTTTAAATGCTTTTTTTCATGCCAAAACATGCCTTCATGTTGGTGTTTATATATATTGAAAAATCTACCTGACATGTACTTTTGTAACTTAACAACATTTCACTGATGTTTACCACTCTCTGAAAAAAAAAGGGTAAGATTTTTTATTTTGTTTTTTTGTTATGATCATTTTCGTTTTATAATGTATAAATCTCTTAAAATTAGTCTTGGGGTCTTTCCTTTCATCTTGTTATTCCATCTATGGGAAAGTTTAAATGAATTAATATTCTTGTTGCTGTCATGGTTATGTTATGGGCTCCAAATCACCCTATGTGTTAGACTGTGGTATGAAAGTTTAAGCATTTGTGTGGTCACTATAGAGAAAATTTCTCTCTTGGATAAAAAATTTATTGATTCACATAATGAAAATATTAACCTTTCTTAAAATCATATTTGAAATTGTGGGCACAATCTAGTACTATTGTTGTTCTTGTGTATGAGATATGTTGTTACCAGATATAGAGACATGAGATCCGGGATTCGACAATAATTTGAAGTATTCGTGATAGTAACATATCTATAACCGACATTCTCAAGTTTCACATGATCTAGATTTGGATCTTGAATAACGGATTGTTAGGTCTAATTCCATGTTATAGTGCAAAACATATTTAACAGTCATCAATATGAAGTTTTCTACTCTGCTTGTTTCCCTCAATTTCTATTCATCCAAACAAAATAACCATGGATATGATCTTTCCTATTTTACTCCCCTTATTTTATTTTAGTTTAGTTCTCTTTCGTCTCAATTTTTCTCTTAACAAAGCTCATAGACTGAGTGTGCAGTTTTCTACTCCACATCATAATGTCCATGCCAATATCAATATCAAAATGGAAAGAAAATGGCATCGGTTCCCAACTATGGGAGGTTCGATTCCCATATATTATTTATGAGAGAGGTTTAAGTATTTTTATTCTTGACCACATTCCGGATTAGTCTCGTAACCGATTTAAAGAGTCGAAACTTCTAGGATAGCGAAGGAAATCAACTCATGTCAAAAGAGTTAATTAACTAAAAAAATAAAGGGTTTTATAAGAGTTATGTTGTAGGAAAAATGATTGTGTTATGTTATAGAGATTCGTTTTGCGTGAAATCAACTCAGAGTTAATTTTTTTTTTTGATGCGGGCCCCACAAAATGTTGTGTGTGCAGGAAATTTTTTATGGTCATGTTAAATGATAGATGATAAACCCAAAAAACAAAAGGAACAAGTGTGTACTTTCTAAGTAAATGGCTTACCAACCTAGAGAAGCCAAAAGTAAAGAAAGAAAACAAATAACGTTGTGGGCCATTTATTCAAGGAAACATTGTCACAGTGTACGATTGAAGGTACTGTAGATTGACCCATGAGGGTAAAAATGAACAATGAAGCCATTAAATACAGTACCAATTTTTTTTTTTACATCATTTCAAACAGTGAAGCAAAACCTTAGAATTTTAAAGATTAATTTAAGATAGCTAAAATTAGCCATTAGGTTTACCCACACATGGTCCCCATTTATGTATGTATTTCAAGGATTGAAGCAAAGCTTATACATGTGGCCTTGATGAAAATCTCTCCAAAGCCCAACAAATGAGTTCTACTCACTATGACCCATCCCTTTCCTCTCTGGAAAAACACATTTCATTTATTGACAATTGAATAGCATCTACCCTTTAGCAAGGAGGACTTTAATGAATGTCTGACTATTTGTCATGGACTTTGGTTATAAAAGAACCTTAGTGCTTCTGCTAAAAAATGAAAATAAATGTAAAATCATTGTATTCTCCAAACACAAGCCTCAGCAAAATGCTTTTATATGCTTGACTATGCATTATTTAAAAAATAAAAGAAAAAGCTAGGTGAAGACTAAGGGTCTGTTTGATTGTGTTCTGATTTTTTTTTTCTTAAATCTGTTTTGTAAAATATTTATGAAAACAGTTGCTTTCTATATTTTTTTCTTTTAAAAGTTAAAAACCAAAACAAAAAACAAAAATAACTCAGACATGTTCTCTAAATTTGATTCTAAAAACAAAAAAATTGTTATAGTTTTCGAAACATTTTTTACAAAACAGGTTTTACCAAACGAGTTTTTTTGTTTTGAAAACTAAAAAATAGTTTTTAAAAACCACAATCAAATAGAGCCTAAGAATCTCAAGACTCAAGAGTCTCAAAGATAGGCCATATATTGTTTTGGAAAAATAATTTTGTAAGCCGGGGTAGATTATTCTACCTATCTCTTTTTCTAATTACTTTTGCCTACCATTTTAAAATACCATTAGATCAGAATTTTAACAAATCTTTCTCTTTCTCTTTCCTATTGAGATTATGATCTAACGGTGTTGGAAAATGGTAGGCAAAGGTAGACAAAAAAAATGATAGGTAGAGAATAACCTATCCCTTTGTAAGCTAGCTGCATGTGTTGATATTGTTCAGAATCTTAATTATGAATAATCCTATTTATGAGCTTTGACATCAGATAATTGGGACTTGTTGCAGGTAGACTCTCCGGAAATGTTATCATGTCTGGAAATGTGGTTTTAAATGGAAAGAAAGGAAGACTAGACCGTGGGGTTGTTGTAAGTAAACAACATCATTTTCTAGTTGGAAGTTTGTTGTTAATGGTATATTTGGCCTTTAAATCTCCATTGATAATTAAAAAAGGCACCAAATGGCATTTTTCAACTTTATGAATTAATCTCTAGTTATTTTATTTTCTTGTTTGAAGGGCCGGCTTGCTCAGTGATAAGCTTGCTTGCCGTGGTGTGTCAGGTCGCGGGTTCGAATCAGTCTCTCTGCAAAAAGCAGGGGAAAGACTGCCTAGAGTATTCCCTTCCCCAGACACTCACGAAGTGGGTATTTGAACTGGGTCGGCCCTTTTATTTTATTTTCTTGTTAATGTCCTCATGACATATTATTATCTACCACAACTAGGCTTATGTGACACAAGAAGACACATTGTTGGGAACATTAACAGTTAGAGAGACAATATCTTACTCAGCTAATCTAAGGCTTCCAGCTACCATGACCAAAAAAGAGGTAAATGACATTGTTGAGGGAACAATTATGGAGATGGGTCTTCAAGATTGTGCTGATAGGCTCATAGGGAATTGGCACTTAAGAGGTATAAGCGGTGGAGAAAAGAAAAGACTAAGCATAGCACTTGAAATCCTTACAAGGCCTTGCCTCTTGTTCCTTGATGAACCCACCAGTGGTCTTGATAGTGCCTCAGCATATTTTGTTACTCAAACATTGAGAAACATAGCTCATGATGGGAAGACTGTTATCTCTTCTATACATCAACCCAGTAGTGAGGTTTTTGCACTCTTTGATGATCTCTTTCTACTTTCTGGGGGTCAAACTATATATTTTGGAGCAGCTGAAAAGGCAGTTGAGGTACATCTATTATTCATACATATATATGCTCATGAAAAAGAAAAAAAAAGAGAGGGGCGAACCGAAGTAGTGGTAAAACTGTTCATTCATGACTGAAAGGTCATGGGTTCAAATCCAGGAAACAGCCTCTTTGCAATTATGCAAGGGTAAGGCACCCCATACTCGCTAGTCAGGTTTATCCGGGGTGGTTTTTTATATGCTCATGAAACTTTAGTAGTGCTGCATTTGAGGGAAGGTGCATACTCAAATTTAATGTTGTTTTTATTTCCCCCTCAATGCAAATTGATGTGTTTTGGTATAACAAAACCATGTGTTTGGAATATTAGTGTGTTAAAACCCTAATATAACTTATCCATCTATTTCTGCAGTTCTTTGCCAAAGCAGGATTCCCATGTCCAAGTAGAAGAAACCCTTCTGATCATTTCCTCCGTTGTATTAATTCAGACTTTGACACTGTCACAACGACCATGATGGCCTCCCAGAGAATACATGTATATATGTCCTAATTAACAATTTATTTTATGGGTTTTATACTTCTCATGTAACATGAGAAGAGAAATTTTCCTACACATTCTTCGATTTCTGTACTGACATGGGTCTCACACATGACTTTTTTAACATACGGGTCTTGTTATTTTTGTCTCTATAGCATAAATCTCATGTAACATGAGAAGTATAAAACCCTTGTTTTATTATTCACAAGTTTTATATTATTTTGTTCAATTTTTTTTTATTGAGGCTCTACTTCTTTATTTTCTGTCCTTAATTTTTTTTCCTGCTGCTTGAATATGCTGCCGTTTTAAGACTCTTCATTTTGCTTTCCCTTCTAATTGCATAAATGCAATTTTATTTAAAGATGGACTTGATGCTAAAGAAACTTTATCTAGCTAGCTGGAGCATGTTAATTACTAGGATCCTCAAAAGACCATGGAAGTTCTAAAAGTGGCTTACATGTAACTTCTGTCAAATATATCAGTTGGCTTTGAACAATCAAATACTTACCCTTTTAACAATTATATCTTGGAAATTTTTAAATTTAAGAAAAATTTAAAAAGTATAATTAAATAAAAAATATTTAAAAATATAAAAAAAATGCATAATTAATTTCAAAAATATAAATTAAATTTAAAAGAAATACACGTGTTTTCCTTTACAAGATAATAACTTGAGAGATTAAATTATTCTTAAGAGAATATGATTTTATATATATATATATATATATATATATATATATATATATATAACATGATATTTTGATCATTGGGACATATTAATACTTAGCTAGTCATTCCAGTAATATTTCTCCATCTTCTCTTAAAATAACTTCCTTGGAAATTTGTTTATCTAACTAGCTTCTCTCTTCCTTTGAGTACAGGAACAAAAATCATTAACAGCATCCTTAATGAACTTATCAACTGCAGAAATCAAAGCAATACTCATAGAGAATTACCGATGGTCAGAGTATGCAACAACTGCAAGAGCAAGAATCAAAGAATTCTCAAACATTGTAAGTAGCCCTTTAATCTGAGGATGTTATGATTACTATTATTTACAGAAAAAAAGAATGCCAGATTCTACATATGAGCTGAAATTGTTAGAGCTAGCCAGCTAGGCATTATAAGCCTTTCTTTTTGTGGGTCATCATATGTAACCCAAGTTTTCTCAGACTTTAGAATTACAATTTAAGCTCTTTAGATCTCTTTTCCTTTTTCAAGAATATATGTTATTTCTTAAGTTCAAACTTAGTAAATGTAAAGAACCACTTCAACCTAAAACTTTAAGGCGTTGGGTGAGAGCCTTTTAAATGATTTATATTATATTCTCTAACACACCCCCTCACGCAAGAGCCCTTTGGGCTTAAAGCGTGGATATGACACAAGCCCATTATTGGTCTGCGCTTTTCTTATTTCCACCTGAAAGTGGGGGGCGGTGAGGACCCCCTCATGCAAGAGCCCTTTGAGCTTAAAGCGTGGATATGACACAAGCCCATTATTGGTCTGCGCTTTTCTTAATTCCACCTGAAAGTGGGGAGCCCTTTGGGCTTAAAGCGTGGATATGACACAAGCCCATTATTGGTGTGCGCTTTTCTTATTTCCACCTGAAAGTGGGGGGCGGTGAGACCCCCTCATGCAAGAGCCCTTTGAGCTTAAAGCGTGGATATGACACAAGCCCATTATTGGTCTGCGCTTTTCTTAATTCCACCTGAAAGTGGGGGGCGGTGAGGATCGAACTCGTGATCACCCCCTCATGCAAGAGCCCTTTGAGCTTAAAGCGTGGATATGACACAAGCCCATTATTGGTCTGCGCTTTTCTTAATTCCACCTGAAAGTGGGGGGCGGTGAGGATCGAACTCGTGATCTCATGGTCACTGAAGCTCTGATACCATGTAAAAAACCACTTCAACCCAAAACCTTAAGACGTTGGGTGAGGATCTTTTTAATTATTTATATTATATTCTCTGATAGTAAAGATGAGTTTGCAACTTGAGCTACTTTGTATAAATATTGGAAAATAAAAGTGTGATGGTGTGTCATTAGAAACATATTTGTGTGATGGTGTTGTCCCTTAGATAAAAGGAACATTTTATATCAATATATGAAGGCCTGAGAATCGTGTTACAGGAAGGACATGATTCTGAAAGTAACATCAAGAGCCAAGGCAAATGGTGGAAGCAACTATCAACACTGACCCATAGATCTTTCGTGAACATGTCTAGAGATGTAGGGTACTACTGGATAAGGATAATAATCTATGTCGCCTTATCTTTGTGTGTTGGAACAATCTTTTTTGAAGTTGGATCAAGTTATAGAGCCATTTTTGCAAGAGGAGGATGTGGTGCTTTCATATCAGGTTTCATGACATTCATGGCCATAGGAGGCTTCCCATCCTTCATAGAAGAAATGAAGGTATGAAATGTTGATACAATTTTAACAAGTTCAAAAAAAAAAAAAAACATGATAAAGCAATTATGGTAGAAAGAATATCCTCCCTCAAAAAGAGGGATATTCTTACTACTAAAATTTTCTACTACCAACTTACTACTAAAATTTTACTACCTATCTAATCATCATTGGATCAACATTTTCTCTTTTTTCAAAAACTTTGTAACACTTTCTCTATTTGATTCAATGGTGATTAGATAGGTAGTAACTTAGTAGTAGAAAATTTTGGTAGTAAGAATATCCTCTCTCGATTTGAGGAGGATATTCTTATTATTAAAATTTTCCACTACCAACTTACTACCTATCTAATCACCATTGGATCAACATTTACTCTTTTCTCAAAAACTTTTTAGTATTATCTCTCTTTGATTCGATGGTGATTAGATAGGTAGTAAGTTAGTAGTAGAAAAATTTGGTAGTAATAATATCCTCCCTCGTTTTGAGGAGGGATATTCTTACTACTAAAATTTTCTACTACCAACTTACTACCTATCTAATCACCATTGGATCAATATTTTCTCTTTTTTCAAATTTTTTTTAACATTCTCTCTCTTTGATTCAATGGTGATTAGATAGGTAGTGAGTTAGTAGTAAAAAATTTTGGTAGTAAGAATATCCTCCCTCTTTGGTTTTTCAGTACTTGATTCTTTCTTTCATGATATACAGGTCTTCTACAAAGAAAGGCTCAATGGATATTATGGCATTGCAGTTTACATTCTATCAAATTTTTTCTCTTCCTTTCCCTTTGTGGCAGTGATGTCCATTGCTTCTGCTACTATAACATACTATATGGTTAAGTTTCGTCCTGAGTTTTCACATCTTTTGTATATCTGCCTGGATCTTATTGGTTGCATTGCGGTTGTGGAGAGTTCCATGATGATTATAGCTTCACTGGTTCCCAACTTCCTCATGGGAGTGATACTTGGAGCAGGATATATTGTAAGTTTACTATTAACTATAAGCTTATTTTTATTTAACAATTTAAGAACACTAATAATTGTTGCTGATTAAAATATGTGTGCAGGGTCTTATGATGATGACTGCTGGCTATTTTCGTCAGATCCATGATCTTCCAAAAATCTTCTGGCGTTACCCGATTTCATACATCAATTATGCAGCATGGGGATTGGAGGTAAATTCAGGAGCAACACACCATTCTCAAACATGTCCAATAAGAAAGAAAATATAAAGTACATGATCAAAAGGATGTCAAATGACAACTAAGAGCAGTTTGTTTCAGTTACTCAAAAAGTAACTTTTATCTCTTCCATGTTCTAAAAGTGCTTTTTACAAAAGTTAAAGCTATTTATATTTTTATAAAAATATTTAGCTTTTGAAAAAATATTTAGTTTTTGACTTCTGCATTTTTTGGAAGTTAAGATTTTTAGCTTATAAAAAAGAAGGTTTTTGGCTTTTTTTGTGACTTATGCTTTTTTTAATAAGAGACGTCCAAAAATACTAAAAATGAAAAATACTTTTTTTCAAGAAAAAAAGCAGCTTTTGGAGAGAGAAAAGCTCATCCAAACAAGGGGTTTGTATATTTCTCTCAACTAGTTAACAAATTGAAATATAGCAAACTCTTTGTTTACAAAATACACTAAGTATGACGAGTCATACTTCAATCAAGAGTGTATGACCGATCATGCTTAGTGTAATTTGTAAAAAAAGTTTGTAAACGGATACTTCCGATTTTTTTGACCCTTTTGTCCTTCATTAATTAATTAATAACCATTTTGTCCTTTATTCAAAATTATTTTCTAATCTGCCCCTCTTTAATCGATTAACTCGGAGGTTTAATCGATTAAATGGACAAAACTGGAAAAAATGGTTTACTCGAAGATTTAATCAATTAAATCTTCAAGTTAATTTGTTGCCCGTTGGGAGATTTAATCGATTAACTTGAAGATTTAATCGATTAAATTTTCAAGTCAACCATTTTTGCTAGTTTTGACCATTTAATCGATTAAATCTTCAAGTTAATCGATTAAAGAGAGGAAGATTAGTAGATAGTTTTGAATAAGGGACAAAATAATTTTTAATTAATTAACGAAGGGTAAAAGAGTCAAATAGGCGCATCCTTCCCCTTTAATTAATGTGCAAGGCACATAACATAGCTAGTGCAATTTGTTGAACTTACCTAGTAATTGTGGGGAATGCAGGGAGCCTATAAGAATGACATGATTGGGCTGGAGTTTGATCCTTTAGTACCTGGTGGCCCAAAACTGAAAGGAGAAATCATACTCACAACAATGCTTGGCATGCGAGTTGATTACTCAAAATGGTGGGACTTAGCTGCAGTTATGATCCTCCTCATATTGTGTAGAGTTCTTTTCTTTTTCCTTCTGAAATTTAAGGAGAGAGCTGCACCTTTCTTGCATAGTATCTATGCCGAGCAAACTCTGCAACGTATCAAGAAGAGGCCTTCTTTCAGGAAAGCACCAGCTTTCCCTTCCAAGAGGCACCAATCTCTGCATCCCTTGTCTTTTCAAGAGGGTCTCAACTCACCAATTCAATAGAAGCATCACTTCCTGATACAAACACAAAAAGAAACACACATCATACCTCGAATATTATATTATATAATGGGAAAGACTCTGTTGTACACTTCAAAAGAGTGGTTGTACCAGACACTTATTCATGTTTGATGTACTCTTCAGACACTTGGTGTACTCTTGGCTATATTTTCTTTTACTTTTTTTTTTTTTAATTTTTATGTTAAAGCAAGTGAGAATACCAAAATAATTAGATAAGTGATAATGTTTTACTATGTTTACAATGATTCCATGCTAAATCTAAAAAAATTGATCATCTCTCTTGAGTCATAACATAAGAAAATAATTCTCATGTTGTGTGACCTTCTATTTGCGTACAAAGTTTTTTTTTTTTCTAATAAGCGTGGGGCTCACAACTAGTTGAGTCATAACATAAGAAAATAATTCTCATGCAACATGAGAAAATCAAAATCCTAATTTTATATGCTATATTATTGTCGTGTCTTGTAATTCTTAATGTGTTGTCTGAAAATTAAGAAAGAGCTTTTATATTTTATTGGTTTAATCTTTTTTGATAAATTATTTACTAATCTAATGTGAGTGAAATGCGCATGAAAAATGTATTTAAGTCGCACATTATCTTGTCCAAAAATCAACATAATGCAAGTTGTGTATCCGGCAATGCAATGTATTTTGCAGAGAATAACACATGGCAATTGCGTTTTGACTTTTGCATAAATAGCGCATGGGGTGATTGTAATTTAAACACACATATTTTTTATGCATGTTTCACTCGCATTAGATTGGTAAATAGTTTGCCAAAAGAATTAAATTGGTGAAATATCTCTAATTTCACATTACATTCATTAAAAAGCCTTAAGAAAGGATTATTAATGTGAGAAGATAACTAGTGATTGGTAAAAGAATCACATCAATGTAAAAATAAGTCACGTGAGTGGAATGGTGAGTGGAATGGTGAGAGGATGAAGTTATTAGTAAACAAGTAAAAAGAAGCATTGAGTGAGAAGATTTGATGAAAAGATCAGAGATGGGAAGGATTGAATATCAATTACCCCATTAATGTAATTGTCACCAGAATTGCTGAAACGATGCTACACCAAAGTCAAACAGTTAACCAGAACTCGAATATCTGCAAGTGTTTTCCAACATACACTAGTAGTTAATATTTCTGATTTGAGTTTCAACACATTCCAGTGCAAGATATAAAACGAGAAATCAACTTGAATACAAGTGGTTGTGTGAGGTAAATCCATTCATGTTATTCACTAGACTGATCAAGCTTTCACACAACTCAATCAACACACACTGCACCATATAAGTCTAGTTTTAATTACTTTCCAGTCTAGTAAATAACACATCCATGATAATAAACAAAGCGTATTTTTTTTAGAAAAAAAAAAAAAAAAAAGCTTTTCAAGAAAAATAATATTTAACAAACAGATTGAAATTGCTAACAAAAGTCAAGCACCAGCTAGATTGGCTCTGACCCACTTTTTGTTCAAGTGGGTACAAGACTTTCCAAACTTTATTGGCCTGAGCACAAAAAGAACATACTCAAGGTTTCCACAGTAGCAGAAGTTGAGTCACTTCCATTCCATTTAGCTCTTTTCTAGGGGTTAATCTGCTAAAATAGACCAAACAAAGAAAGAACCTCGCACGTTCAGGAGCTTTAGTTTTTTCCAGAACATTTTTCAATAAGATTTGTGTTCTCAGAGTTCCTGTTCTGCATTGTACTTAGGCACTTGCCTAAATCATTTCATCAGGAGCATGATTCTAATTAGAGGGGGCGTGATTGCATGTAGTCTGGGCTACCAAGGGAGCTAAGGCTCGCTTGTCGTTATTTCTTTTTCTTTTTCTTTTTTTTTTGTGGAGTTATCAAACAAAGGATATGTGCATGATGTAAGTTAAATATAGGGAAATTTGTGTCATGCTATAGACACAACCAATGTGAATCCCACCACTTTCTTTTCTTTTCTTTTTATTTCAAAAGTGGTGGGGTCCACATTGGTTGTGTCTATAACATGACACAACCCTATGAAGCACCGACATTTCAAAAATCCTGACGTGTCGTGTCCGACACTTCCCGACACTCTCAGACACTCCGACACTCCCCGACACTTCAACATGCGTTATAAAAATTCAAAAAAAGGTTCAAAGGTTGCGTTGCGTTGAGTTTTTAGTTCCAATTATTAAATTTGTTGGATTGCGATTACCATTTTATTGAATTTAATATAAATATCTGGGATATCTTATGTTTCTTAGCAAAATTTATGAATATTATAAGTTTAGATTCATTTTTTGTTAAATTACTGAATATTAAATATAATATACACTACATAAATTAAAAATATTATTTAACATCAAAACGTATCCTAACGTGTCGAAATCCAACATTTTTTAAAATTAACGTGTCGGAGTATCATGTCGTGTCACGTGTCCCGTGTCGGTCGGTGTCTGTGCTACGTAGACACAACCAATTTACTACAACATGATACATCTATTTCCCTAAAATATAATAGGTGGAAAAAACATTGAGAAAAACAATGCCAAAGAGAATACAAAATATCTTATTGAACTCACGAAAATTTTATGTATTTCACATGGAAAATTGCTCTTCTCTCTAAAGTTTACGACACTAATCTAGTCATTTGTGAGTCAAATTAAATACCAACTAAAATTAGAGCAGAATATGAACTCTTCCATCTGTGCAGCACATATACTTAAATAATAAATCAACCTACATCACTCTTTCTAGGATTTCTTCTCGTTAGACTCTCCATTTTCAACTCGATTATCAAAAGCATGATAAGGAACTTCAATCATTGGCTTGGGAATTGGCCGTTCATTGAAATCCTCAGGAAAGAATTCAAAGTCAGGACCAAAGTTGAACTTGACTGTGCAGTTTGGTTCATTAGGGAGAGTAAACAATGAAGCAGCAGGATAGTATCGACCACCGTAAAGATCCTTGAAAGCAACACCTTGGCATACACCATTCTTAAAGAAAGATATCTCACTTCCTGCACAGGAAATACAATAATTGAAACCGAGTTTCATAAAGTGGATAATTAAAAATACAACTTACAGCAAAGGAAATTCAACATTTGAACTATATGCAAGGGAAGTAGTTATTCAATGTCCACAACATTTTCAATTGGAAGAAGCACGACTAATGGGATCTTACAAAATCTGATTTGCTATCAAGGTTCCCAAGGAGTCAATGACAAGCTATGAAGCACCGACACTTCAAAAATCCTGACGTGTCGTGTCCGACACTTCCCGACACTCTCGGACACCCCGACACTCCCGACACTTCAACACGCGTTATAAAAATTCAAAAAAAGTTTCAAAGGTTGCGTTGCGTTGAGTTTTAATTCCAGTTATTATATTCGTTGTACTGCGATTACCATTTGATTAAGTTTAATATAAATATTTGGAATACCTTATGTTTCTTTGCAAAATTTATGAATATTATAAGTTTAGATTCATTTTTTTGTTAAATTATTGGATATTAAATATAATATACACTACATAAATTAAAAATATTATTTAATATCAAAACGTGTCCTAACGTGTCGAAATCTAACATTTTTTAGAATTAACGTGTCGAAGTGTCGTGTCGTATCGTGTCACGTGTCCCGTGTCGGTGTCGGTGCTACATAGATGACAAGCACCCTTTACTTCCAATCAGTCAATTTTCAGGTTGAGGAATTCAAAACAGCATATACACTAAGGGCCCGTTTGTATTCACTTTTAAAAAAAAGTCCTTTTTATTACTTCCTTATTTTAAAAGTACTTTTTATAAAAGTTACAGCTATTTAGATTTTTAGAAAAATATTTGATTTTTGAAAAAAATATTTGGCTTTTGACTTCTGCTTTATTGAGAAGTTAAAATTTTTAGCTTTCGAAAAAAGTTGATTTTTGGCTTTTTTTAGAAGCAAGCATCCAAACAGACTTTTTTCAAGAAGTGCTTTTTTTTCTTAAAATAAAGCCCATCCAAACGGGCTCTAAGACAGAGATGCGGCAGGAATGCCCATAGAATCAAATTATGATCAAATTGCAATAACTTTCATATTGTATTTAACAGTTTTATTGTCTAATGATGGTACCAGAATTATCAGAATTATCAAAAGTAAATGGAGGCAAGCTCCTTACACACAAATTATAACCAGTGTCCTATAACAGACCCTCAACAACTCGAGGATCCATACAGAAAACAGAAATACAATAACAAAATGAACAATACTACTGCAATTCAAGACTCGAAGGAACAGAGACTCCAGCTACTGAATCACCCCTAAATTCAGCAACTAAACCACCCTTGCAGATAAAACTCCTATATCTCCAACCCCCCATTTCATCCCCTTATATCTCCCTTTTCTCCAACCGAATCATCATACCCACCACCTCCCAATTTCCCTTCTCCATTCACTGCTCTCCATGTGGCATTCTGATAGGAATCCGATCAGCCAAAACAAGAACAGACAAGAATAAAACTGAATAATTCTTCTATTATGGATTCAAACCAGTAAACTTCAACAAGAATTCGTAAAACAAATCTGGCTACAAGCTATAGTGCTGCTATAGCTCAGATGATGAAGAAAGAAAATAAAACGTTTTAACAGAAATTAGGTAGAGTGAAAGTTCAGGGTCCTTTGAGACACCCTGCTATCTCCCATATGCATAAGCATTCCCCAATGACCTCCCCAGGTGTCCTCCCCCTCGTTCACACCTCCTCTTTATCCCCTCCAAGAGCTGCATGCGTAACAAACTTTTGTAACAAACCATGTGACTCAGCATGACCCAAGCAAAGTGACAACTCAGCATCACTAACAGCCTTCTTGGGCCCTTTACCCCTGTTTCTGTTTCTGGAATAAACTTTGCCATATTGGGCCTTATGAATTAGAGCCCTATCAATACTTCCCCCCAACGAAAGCACCTTGTCCTCAAGGTGAAAGTCAGGAAACTGACTCTGTAAATCATTAAAGTCTTCCCATGAATTCTCAAAAAAAGGAAGACCAAGCCACTGAATAAGCACTTGCAGTTGTCCTTGATGACCCCGGCGCCATTGCAACACCCTTTCGGGTTCTACAATCAATTCCCATTCATCAGAAAGACCAGGGGGCAACGGCTGAGCATTGACAACCGGTTGTGCAGCCTTTTTGAGCAAAGACACATGGAATACTGGGTGGACTTTGCTAGAATGAGGAAGAGCTAACCTATAAGCCGATGCTCCCACCTTAGCTATAACCTCATATGGCCCATAATAGCGGGGGCTGAGTTTTTCATTGATTTTTGCAGCCAAGGATTTCAGCCGATATGGTTGCAAACGTAGGTAAACTGAATTTCCCACCTCAAAATGAACTTCGCGCCTTTTTTTATCAGCCTGCGTTTTCATAACATCTTGAGCCTTATGAAGATTTTCTTTTAATTCATTCAGGATGGATTCTCTAGCAGCAAGTAACTGAGCAACCGCATCCACTGTGGGAAAACTATTACCAACCCGTAAGAGGCTAGGAGGATCCACTCCATATAATGCACGAAATGGGGTCATTCCCGTGGAGGTTTTGAAAGTTGTGTTGTACCAATATTCAGCCCAATGCAGCCATGTAGGCCAAGTGCGTGGTCTAGGGCCGCAAAAACAACGTAAATACGTTTCAAGACTCCTATTGACCACCTCCGTTTGCCCATTAGACTGGGGATGGTAAGCAGTAGTAAAATGCAGTTTGGTACCTGCACATTTAAACATCTCGGGCCAAAAATGACTTTGGAATAAACGGTCCCTATCCGAAACAATGGATAGAGGGAAACCATGTAGCCTCACAACCTCCTTAACGAACAAAACCGCAACCTCCTTAGCTGTGTAAGGGTGGGCCAGTGGTAAGAAGTGGGCAAATTTGGTGAGGCGATCCACCACAACAAGGATAGTGTCCAAACCATGAGCTTTTGGCAAACCCCCAATAAAATCAATGGAAATGTCCGTCCATACCTGTGATGGCACGGGTAGGGGCTGCAATAAACCAGCGGGAGAGAGATTTTGGATTTTATTTTGTTGACAAATAGCACACTCCATCACATAACGTTGGACGTTTTGCCTCATTCCCTCCCAAAAAACCACTCCAACCATTCTCTTGTAAGTCCTAGAGAAACCAGAATGCCCTCCAATACAAGAGTCATGAAATTCAGCAAGGAGTGAAGGAATAAAACGAGAAGACTTGGCGAAAACCAACCTGTTTTTATAAAAGAGGCGGCCTCCTTGGAGATGAAAACCCGAATGGGAAGTAGGGTCTCCAATGAGGTCTTGGATAATCCTCCTAAGTCTTGGATCAGCTTGTACTTCCCGGTCAATGTCTCCCAACTGTGGTAAATGAGTCGTGGAAAGAAGACAAAATTCCTCACTGCGGGATAATGCATCAGCCACCACATTGGACTTTCCTGGTTGATATTGAATTTCAAAATCGTATCCCATTAACTTAGAGACCCATTTTTGCTGCCCTTCACCAAGCACCCTCTGTTCCAGAAGATACTTAAGACTCTTCTGGTCAGTTTTAACAACAAAATGTCTCCCTAAAAGGTACGGTCTCCACTTTTGGACAGCCAACACAACAGCCATGAGCTCCTTTTCGTAGACTGACTTGCCCATAGCATGCTGGGAAAATCCTCTACTAATGTAAGCCAAAGGCCTACCCTCCTGCATTAAGACCGCCCCAATCCCTTTACCCGATGCATCTGTAACCACCACGAATGGCTTAGAGAAATCGGGAAGAGCAAGAACAGGAACAATTGTCATCAAGTGTTTTAATTGGTCAAAGGCAGCCTGTGATGCCTCACTCCATTGGAAAGAATCTTTTTTTAACAAATCCGTGAGAGGGCGAGCAATTTTACCGTAATCTTTAACAAACTTCCTGTAAAAACCAGTTAATCCAAGAAATCCCCTTAACCCTTTCACATTTTTAGGGACTGGCCAATCCACCATTGCCTTGACTTTTAGAGGATCCGCTTGAACCCCTTCTGCAGTAATGATATGACCGAGATACTCCACCTGCCGTTGTCCAAAAACACATTTTTTGCGATTAGCAAACAATTTATGAGTGCGTAGTACCTCAAATACCCTCCTTAGGTGGTCCACATGCTCATCGGCCCCCTTGCTGTAGATTAAGATGTCATCAAAAAAAACCAAGGAGAATTTCCTCAGAAACGGCTTTAGCACATCATTCATAAGTGCTTGAAAAGTCGAAGGAGCATTAGTAAGGCCAAAAGGCATGACTAGATATTCGTAATGCCCTTCATGGGTCCTAAAAGCCGTTTTGGGTATATCCTCCTCTACCATCCTGATCTGGTTAAAACCAGACTTCAGATCCAACTTGCTGAATACCCTGGATCCACCCACTTCATCCAATAATTCATCAATTACTGGAAGAGGAAACTTATTCGGGACCGTGACCTTATTTAAAGCCCTATAGTCCACACATACCCTCCAACTCCCATCTTTTTTTTTTACCAGAATAACCGGACTTGAATATGGACTAACACTTGGCCTAATCATTCCATCACTTAACAACTCAGCCACAAGCTTTTCAATTTCAGATTTCTGGGAAAAAGGGTACCTGTAAGGCCTGTTATTAGGCACCGGAGCTTCTGGACGCAACACAATTGCATGATCTTGGCTTCTTTTTGGTGGGAAACCCTTGGCTTCAGCAAAAATATCATCAAACTCCTGAAGCAGCTCATCCAACTCAATCCACACGTCCTGGAACTTATGAACAGGATTGGAATCCTCCCACTTCACATAATATCCTTGCCCTTGATACTCCAACGACTTTGCAATAGATTTTAGTGAAGAGATCGTTCTGGAGAGAGAGGGATCCCCCTTTATAGTTGACTCCTGGTCCCCATCACAAAACTTGATGGTCATCTCCCTAAAATTCGCCTTAATTTCCCCCAATCCTTCAAGCCAATCCAACCCTAGTACAACATCGGCACCCCCTAAATCGAACAAATACAGGTCTTGTGTGATGACACAAGCCTGTATTCCGATGACAACTCCCTTGCACACCCCCTGGCAGGTAACCTTATGGCCGTTCCCAATCACCACCTGTACTTGGGTGTCTCCTCGACCTTCAACCCCAAACAATCGATCAGCCCCATCTTAATGAAATTACTTGAAGCTCCACAATCAATAAGTACCTCCACCCTTTTGTCACCAATCGTTCCCCAAACCTTCATGGACTGGCTAGACGAGATACCCATCATGCTATGCAGAGATAGTTGGAGATCTGCCTCCTCTTCGATCTTTAGAGATTCTTCCTTTGCCATCTTCGCGTCCTCTCCTAGCTCCGGATCCTCTTCCGTCTCGTCATGGGTAATGAGTAGATGAAGATGACGAGCAGGACACTTGTGTTCTGGACCCCATTTTCCCTCACACTTGAAACACAACCCCTTTCGCCGTCGTTCCTGCGTCTCAGCATCCGACAGCCGCCGGAATTTGTTCTCGGTCGCCACCGTCGAACGACCGCCGGCAACGCTTCCCTGAGATGAATGGCCCTGCGTCGAGTGAGTGGGGGAAGGGACTGGAGATGCTGAGGCTGCCTTCTGAATGCCGTGCC